>JAGXJF010004004.1:0-12417 GCA_019208055.1 Stipa capillata
ACACTACCACAGAATGACCCTCTGCTGAACCCCCTCCACTGACAGGCGGATACTTGCCCGTCGTTGGAGGGGCTCACCTCTGACGGGCACCCAGAGGACCGTCAGTAGAGGAGTCTGACTGGCCGCAGTGGAAGACCTCCACTGATGGGCCCTTAAGTCGCCCGTCAGTGGAGAAGCAACCCCGGTGCCATAAATGATGGATCGACTCCACTGACGGCGCGTACTATCCGCCCGTCAGTGGAGATGTGGTCTCCACTGATGGGCCTGTTCCTGACCGTCAGCGATGGTAGGTCCCGGGCTGACTTGGCACTTGCGGGTTACCACTGACGGGCTCCTTTTATGTGCCCGTCAGTGGTAACCTGGCTTTAAAAGATCAGAGGCGGCTCTCGCTGCTGGCCAGTGCTCACGCGCCCACTGGCCAGCAGCGAGCACCGCCGCCGCTGCCGCCCCCATATGCTGCCGCCGTCGCCGCCAATCCCCCTCCCCCCCCACAAACACTCCCCTTTCCCCAACCCTCCTCCTCTCCCTCCTTTCTTACTCCCCAACTCAAGATCTCTCTAAATCTACATCTCCTCCCCTCTCCCCAACCCTCCTCCTCTCCCTCCTTTCTTCCTCCCCAACTCAAGATCTCTCTAAATATACATCTCCTCCCCTCTCCCCAACCCTCCTCCTATCTCTCCTTTCTTCCTCCCCAAGCTCAAGATCTCTCTAGATCTAGATCTAGAATTTCTTCCCAAACCTTCCCCTCCTCCTCTCACTCTCTCCATAGATCTCTCTTTTCTCGCCGAAAAGATCGCTAGCGCTCGATAATAATTCTCGCTAGTGTTATTTCCATTTTGTATAATATTTGATGTGATTTTCGGTCATCGAGCCGAGGCCTAGTGTTTTGTTCTTTTTCGTCGAATTGATTAGTTTCATGTCGTAGGTCTTGATCGATGGATCATAGTTGGATGTACGACAACCGGGCGACAGAGAGTTGGGCTATGGCTTTGAACGAGTTTCTTGATGTCGTCGAGCGAGATATGAGGAGAAAAGGTGGCACGAAGATTTGTTGTCCGTGTCGCGATTGCAAAAATTTGGTAATGTTCGATACGAGAGGGAGGGTGACTGTACACCTGGCGCTTAAGGGTTTCATGTCAGGCTATACACGTTGGACGTGTCACGGCGAGGAGGAGAAAGATCAGGTGTTACAGCAAGATGCTGAACAAGGAGATGACGAAGAAGACGAGGGGAGTATCGAACCTGACGCCGAAGAAGAAACAGGAAACAATGCCGATATGGTGCAGGACGTTCACATGGTGGAGCAGGTGGTGATAGATCTCGAGGATGAAAGAGAGGCTACAAAGTTCACGAGACTAGTTGAAGACTCGCAAACCCCGTTGTATACTGGTTGCGATCCAGAGCACACGTGTCTGTCGGTCACGCTGGAACTTCTAAGGATCAAGGCAGCCCATAATTGTCCGGACGAAGGCTTCGGCGAGACATTGGCTTATCTTGTAAAAGTTTTTCCGAAGAACAACTTGTTGCCTACTAGCACCAACGAAGCCAAGAAGGTTGTCTGCCCTCTTGGATTGGACGTGCAGAGGTTCCATACGTGTCCGAATGACTGCTTTATTTACCGCACGGAGCACGAGAAGCTATACAAGTGTCCTACGTGCAACACATCTAGATTCAAGCGAGGTAGAAACCAAGCCGATGATGAGGACCCAGTGACGAGTGGCGCTCCGGCAAAGGTTGTATGGTATCTTCCAGTCCTTCCCCGTTTGAAGCGTTCATTCGCTAACAAGAAGGAGGCAAAGCTGATACGTTGGCACGCCGAGGGGCGAAAAAGTGATGATGGCATGATGAGACACCCTGCCGATGCATCGCAGTGGCGGGCGATCGACGCCCAGTACGATGATTTTGGAAAAGATCCGAGGAATATCAGGTTCGGTATGAGTACGGACGGAATTAATCCGTTCGGCAATATGAGCAGCAGATATAGCCCTTGGCCCGTGGTTCTATGGATGTACAACCTTCCTCCATGGCTGTGCATAAAGCAAAAGTATATACACCTCTCTATTCTCATTCAAGGGCCGAAGCAACCTGGGAACGATCTGAACGTGTATCAACAATTGTTGTTCGAAGAACTAGCTACACTATGGGAACCAGGGGCACAGGTCTGGGACACTTACGAACAAGAATATTTCAATCTGAAAGCGCTGTTGTTCATGATGGTCCAAGACTATCCCGCGTATGGATATCAGTCATGCCAGTGTGTTCATGGATACAAAGGATGTGTTAAGTGTTTAGAGTCTACAACAAGTTTACACTTAAACGGCCCTAAAAAAATCGTGTTCATGGGCCACCGAAGGTGGCTGAAACAGAATGACCCATGGAGGCAAGAGAAGGAATTGTTTGATAATACTGTTGAGATCCGTTCGGCGTGCCAGGAGAAGACCAGGGTAGAAATCTATGACATCGTGAGCACAATGCCCCTTGTTACGCCGGGTAAGACACGACCGCCTGTTCCCATGCAGGACGGCGTCTAGAAAAGGAAATCCGTATTTTGGGATTTGCCTTACTGGAGATTCCTAAGCACACGTCACAGCATAGATGTCATGCATGTTGAAAAAAATGCGTGCGACAGCCTACTTGGTATCCTGCTAAACATGTTAGACAAGACAAAAGATGGACCGAAGGCACGAGCTGACATGAAATTCTTGGGTATAAGAAAGAAGTTGTGGGCAACCAAGCAAACGACCAAGTTGGGCACGGGTACAATCAGAGTCAAGATGGACTATCCCGCAGCTTGTTACACCCTGAGCAAAAAAGAGATCGTTAGCTTTTTGGAGTGCCTCCAAGGTGTCAAAGTTTCTTCCGGTTACTCGGCAAACATCGGGAGAATAGTTGACATGAAGACTCGCCGACTAATTGGTATGAAGTCTCATGATTGTCATGTGATGATCACGCAGATACTTCCTGTTGCAATTAGAGGTCTCATGGAGCCAGGGGTCCGCCAGACAATCTTGAATCTCTGTAACTTTTTCAACACGATTCCACAGAAGTCGATCTCGGTTACGCGTTGCCATAAACTGCAGGAGGAGAACATTGTCATACTATGCGAACTTGAGATGTACTTCCCTCTAGCATTCTTCGATATCATGGTACATCTGATGATCCATATCATCCCGGAGATACTGAACCTAGGTCCCGTGTTCTTACACAACATGTACCCCTTGGAAAGGTACAATGGGGTTGTGAAGCGCTACGTTCGTAACAAGTCACAACCGGAAGGTAGCATCATCCAAGGCTATGTTGCCGAAGAGTGTGTCGAGTTCTGCACGGATTACTTGGCTAATCAAAAGTGTATCGGTGTTCCTCTTTCGCACCACACGGGTAGGCTCGATGGTGAAGGCCATGCACGCGGACAGAAGCCTTTACATGTCTATACTTCGGTACCGAATAGATCAGCTGATTACGACAGAGCACATCTCGTGGTGTTGCAACACCTTACGGTGGTGCATCCCTATCTTTGGATGCATATGGTAAAGGTAAAAAAAGAACACTCGAAAAAGGGAGAAGCGTGGCTCTCAAAAGAGCACAATGCAAAGTTCGCAAACTGGCTAAAGAACTACTAGTATGAAAGGCCTCCGACAAATGATGAAGAAGAGACGGTCAAAATGTTGTCACAAGAACCTGCGAGCAAGGTCCTGACATTTCAAGCATATGATATCAACGGATACACATTATATACGGAGGCTCAAGATAGAAAAAGTACGTATCAGAACAGTGGGGTGACGATAGAGGCTAAAACCGGTAACCGTAAGGACATATACTACGGCGTTATCGAAGAGATCTGGGAACTGGACTACACCGTCACAAAGATCCCCATGTTTCGTGTTAGATGGTATGGTATTCGTTAGTAACTTTACTATCTTTGCACATAATCACATTTAAATAAAGAAAGGAACTGATGAATCAATAAGCCAAAACAATATATATATACAATATGCCAAGAATAAAACCAAGAATATATACAATATATACAATATATACAAGATGAACCGAAAAGCTAAAACCCAAAAAAACCAAACCTCCACTGACGGTCGGGAAACAGGAGCCCGTCAGTGGTAAGCACCTTAACCCTAACGCAACTGACCTCCACTGACGGGCGGAAACCATGAGCCCGTCAGTGGTAAGTATCCCTAACCACCTGCGCTGTAGACCTCCACTGACGGGCGTGTTTACAGCGTAATTTGGCTTTGAGATTTATCCAGTTGGCCAAATTAGTATTGCGGTCGGGAGTTGAAATAATGGACTAACAAGCTGTGGCTTTAGTGTTAAATTTTTTATACAGGCTTGACTATTGTAGCATCCCGAACAGAACTTCTGGACACTAGCGTGCCCGCGTCCCCGAGTACTGGTGGTCCCGAGTACCTGCGACCCCGAGTACTCGCAGCCCGAGTCCCCGTGTTCCCGAGTACTCACGTCCCCGAGCACCGAGTGGGTCAGCTCGGGAACTCGAGTAGTTTTCCCGAGTACCAGGACATCGTCCGGATTGACTCGGGACCCGAGCAGCCCGTGTCCCCTAGTACTGAGGTACTCGTAGAGGTCCCCGAGACCCGCATAGACCATTTTGACCTCGAGTACTGGAAACGGGTCGCGGCGCTACTGAGTTAATGGGCTTATACATCAAGTCGACCGTGTCCAAGTCTGCTTCCGACGACAGAGTCTTCGACTTGGAAATATCAGAAGACTTCAACTTGGGAAACAAGGATCTGCGGAGAGTTACAAAGGAAAGTTAATCACGGATTCGGGAAGGCGCTCGTGTACAAGGAGTCTTGGTTTAAAGGTGGTTACGGTTTATAAATATGTTAGGATCAGGATCCTTTAAACAAGGAAAGATAGCATATCTATATTCAGTTAGGATTAGGAGTCCCGGTCTCCTACGGAAAGACCAGCTGCCCTATAAATATGTAAAGGGTGACGGCCGATTGAGATATCCAACAATCGATACAAATCAATCTATTACCTTTATCTTTTACCTTTTGTTCTTAGCAGTAGACCTTTGCTGTTTTGCACTGAAAAATAGTCGTTCCTTCTTCACGAAAACAAGAAGATGAAAGGACCGAGATGCCGACTAGAGGGGGGTGAATAGTTGGCTTATAAAATTTCCCTCTTTTAATCTTTTGTTTAAGTTGTCAGATTAACTTCACAAGTTAATAGTGGACAGCTGTGACACAAGTGAGTGACACAGGTGGAAACTATGTGTAAATTAACACACAGCTATCACACAGGTGGAAGACACCGGTGAAGTGTTAACCTAACACAGGTGCTCTACTTAGACTGCCTGTGACACAGGTGCTGATACAGGTGAATACAAGTGAATGAAGCAACTGTGTAACAGGTGATCACACACAGGTATAAAGGTAATCTAGCACAGGTGAAAAGGTAAACTTAGCAGATCAAGTCTAAGAGACACAAGCAAGCAAGGATAAACAGATATGCATGCAATATAAGGAAGTAAAGGAGACTCAGGGGTTTTTCACCGAAGTTCCCAACTCTTTGCAGAGAAGGTACGTCTCCGTTGGAGAGACCACTCCTAAGAGCTGGCCAGCACTAAAACGTGCTTCTTCTTCGAGTACCTGATCCTTCAGGACTCTTCCTTTTGCTTGTGGAGATCCTTTTGCCTTGCAGCAGGTAGACCTCAGAACACCTTCACAAACTACTGGTTCAGCCCACACAAGCTTGGGTGATACCAGCAACTCCTACACCCGTCTAGAAGTAGACAAGCTCCAAGAGTAACAGATGATGCAGCAGCAATCTCTTGGAGGAACCTTTGCTTGTGCTCTAGCTCACAAACCCACTCGAACTAACCCTTAGGCTTTTGGCTCTTGTGGAGTGGTTGGAGGCTTTGCAACGGTCGTATGTGAATCACTGATTTGAGCAAGGTTGAGGACAGAGTCCTCCCCTGGTCCCCTATATATAGGGTCCTCAGGCACCTGACCGTTACCCTGTTGCCACGTAGGATTAAGTGAGCCACCGGTGACAGCCACCGGTAAGACAGCTACACACTACGCCCAACTGTACCCGGCTCAGGCAGACCGACACCTGTGTCTCCGGCGGCGCACACAGGTGAACCCTTAGCTGATAGCCGCACTACTCAGCCCGGTCCTGGCACATGACATGCCCTCAGCATACTTCAAACTCTAATAACTATAAGGAGAGAACCTCTGACAGACTTCTGACTCAGCAGACCGCCCATCGCAATGCAGATACCTTAGCATTTCCAAGCTCTCCCCTGGTACAGAGATGTACCTGAGTCACAGAGCGGAAGACCACCTGTGACACAGCTGTGTCACACAGGTGCCTAATGCTCTAGGGTTTTCACTGTTAGCACTGCAGAGCACTAACACAGAACAGCTACATACTTTTGTGCAAAGCTATTGACACAGGGCAATTGGCCTCAAAGCACCAATCCCCTTGACCAACACTCTAAGCAACGAGCAAGGTTCCCTTAGACAACTGCTACTGTTTCGTCCCTCTTGATAGTACGGGTGATTCCTATGGACTCAAAGAAACTAGCAAATCTAGGCTTTACCTGCCACCAACTGAAATCACGGCCCTTGACGCATCAAGCCACCATCACCTTGCTTGCATCTCCCTGCACAGCACCGGCTTCTTCTCAGCTGTGACACAGCTGCCTAGCACAGCCATCTCTTTGTCCTTGAACCACCTTGTACCCTTTTTGGTGGCCATCCTTCTCTGGATAACCCTACTTCATGGAACCTGTAAACTCTGCTTACACTCAATGTAAACATTAGATTCTAGTTTAGGTTGCCATTAACTATCAAAACCATATTAGGGCCTAGATGATCTTTCAGAAGATCTTTGTTGTTTTGCTTGAAAAGCAATCGTTCGTCGTACACGAAAGTACGATAGTTATCCACCCTTTATTGCTTTGCTCGGAAAGCAATCGTTTATCGTACACGAAAGTACGGTTGGCGACTCCACGTATCTAGATGTTCCGCGGATCCAATTTTCTCGCGAACAGGGCGTTTATGAGATGCCCGTCAGTGGAAAGTCCCCCTGCTGACTGATGAGCCTCCACTGACGGGCTTTTATGAGGCGCCCGTCAGTGGTAAGATACTTGGTATAAAAGCTGCGCGCAGGGCTTTGCGAAAATTTCGCCAAGCCCCGCGCGTTCATTCGAACCAGCAGCGAGACGCTACGCCTGCCCCGACGCCGCCAGGCTGCTCCGCCGCCCCGTCTGGCCCCGACGCCTCCGCCGTCCCCTCCGCCGCCCCGTCCGGCCCCGACGCCTCGGCCGCCCCCTCCGCTGCCCCCTCTGGCCCCTCCGCGCGCCATCTCCGCCGTCCCCTCCGGCCCCTCCGCGCCATCCCCTCCGGCCCTGCCTCTGCCGCCCCCTCCGGCCCCTCCGTGCACCGCCTCCGCCGCCCCCTCCGGCCCCTCCGCGCCGCCCCCTCAGTGAGTAAATAATACTCCAAATCCAGGTTCTAAATTGCAGCTATCCAAAAAACATTGAGGATCATTCTGGAAGCTAAACCTGGTTTTGTTTCTTACGAGTTAATTTGTTCTTAAGACCTGGCCGATGCAATGCAGGGATTTTGCTGCAAGTTCTCGGGCACGTCCATCGCAGGCTGTGTTCCAGGTGCGAGCGCATTTTAGTGGGAGGAGCCAAATTTTATCTCGAAAAGTACTTTTATAACCTATAATTTTATTATGTTTATATAACAATAGAAGTTAGTGGTCTAAGTTGTGTTTTGGAGGCTGTGCGCCGCCGTCCAAAATGACATATTTTAAGGAACTAGAGGGAATAATTGATTTGATTAGTTGGGTTAGTTAATGAGATTAATGGTACCAAATAGAATTCAGGAGGGTGAGTTGTGCAGGTAATGTGTTTCAATTGTTCTCGCAGATATTTGGTGAGTTAAACTCAGTCTCTTTTCGGTTGAACCAACTGGATCCTTATTTGGTTTGGTTTGGTCTCATAAGGTCTTTGATTTTGTGTGCAATGTGTATTCTTGTTTAAGATCATTGACACTCGAGCAATTCACTATGCAATTTATTTGAATTTCCCAGTGCAACAAGAAAATCTGTACTGTGTTTGACTATTTAACCTCATTACCTCATCCTGAGGGACTGTGGTAATCACTCAATTCCTAAAGCATCTATACACAACTAGTAGTTTGTGATATTATGCCTTTGTTCTTACCACTGCTAGTGCCTAGTTGATCACTAATGCTAGCTATCTGTAGTACATGAAACATTTGATTTATGTAACTATTATTTGACCCTTATAGTTTATAGAACAGCATCGATTCTTAATTGTAGAAGATGGTACTTATATACAGTGTAGCATTTGAAAAAATAACATGGTAAAAAGAAATCCCAACTGTCCGGTGGTGCTTGTGTCTCTGCTTCTTGATCCTTAGCATGTCTATAATGAGATCATATATACATACATATTGTTTATCTGTTTTATGTAATTGGTATGTCCATGTGTTCTTGAATTATATGATTAGAATAGATACTGCTTCTATCTTAGGTTTTACTATTAGAAATAAATTGATGAGACCATATTACTATCATAGAATTAAGAGTTTTAATTGTGTCTAACGTAGAACATCTATTGTTAGCTGGGCATTGAACTTGAGGACTCATCTTCCCTTCTTGATCCTAGTTCTTGACCTCCTCCTCTTAGCTCTTGATACTTGGCCTTCTCCTCCTTGCTCTTCATCTTGGACTTCTTCTCCTGGTGCTCTACTCTCCTCCTAGAATTATAGTTTTTTGCTGTGTCAGCAAGTTGACACCTATATGATGACTCTAGTTCATTCTTGATGAACAACAGCTTAATTGGTAGCTAGAGAGGGTTTTGGGCTGATATTTCCATACTTGGATAAGCTTTGTTTGCAGTTCTAGAGCTTTAATTCTTCAAAGATATGCTAAATTGAACAAATCAATTGCGTTAGCCTCCTAATAGAGTTTACTATTATGTTTGAAATTTATTCTCTTCACCAATTTCGTGCCAGAACAGTTGAGAATAATGGCCGCCAGTACTCCTCCCGCTGGGTCACTGACCCGACAACTAGAGCCCGTTCATGACAGCACAGCCCCCCTCGACGGGGCGGCACCAATTGACACCCCAACCCTGGAGGCGCCCAACCAAGTTGCCTCCGAGCAGGCCAGGGAACCTGCCTCCGAGGCGGCCGTCATAGCTGGTGAAGAGCAACCTGCCTCGGACTCCAGCTCCTCCAGCGATGACTTTGGCTCCGAGTCAGGTTCTGAAGACGACGTGGCGCCCGAGGAGGAAGTAGCGCCTCCGGCCCCGACCAGGTCACAGACAAGGAGAAAAAGCAACCAGTTGCCGAAAAAGACGTATATCGTCACTCGAGTCGACGATGTCAAAGATGTTCCAGCGAGTCCACAGAAGGCCGCCTAGACCTTCAGCAATGCCTGCGGGTGCATAGTCCGCAAACAAGTGAAGATCACATGCAAAAAGTTCAGCCAGTTGTCTGAGTCGACCCGAGATGCTCTATTGAGGAAACTATGGGACAAGTACTAGATCCCTGCCGCCGACCAGGACAGAGTCCAAGCACAAGCTCTTCGCATCATGGTTAGGGCTCTGAAGACTTGGTGATACAATGCACAGAAAGTCGTGGACGACGACTGGGATACAAAAATTAGTAAAAGATGGACGAAGATACAAAAGGAAGACTGGGAGGAATTCATTGCTCAAATAAAGAGTCCAGAATTCTAGGAGAAGAGTCACTGGGGGAAGGATCTTCGCTCCAAGAACAAGTTAGACCACAAGCTCGGCAGCCGTGGATACCTAGGGAAGAGGCCAAAGTGGGCCATAGAGGATGCCAAACTAGCCGCGGCTGGGAAAGCGCCTCCTTTCGCGCGTCTCAGGGAGCCACACGCTAGGGAATACATGAGGGCGCACACAAGCTCTGACCCTGTGATGGGGTCACCAATTATAGAGTCTGAGGAACTCCAGGAGGTGGCCAACCGGCTGGTAACATCTCAACTCAGTGTCTTTTCTTACTTAGTTACGTTGCATCCAAATACACTATCTTCTCATCAGGTAATATAACTTGCAGACAGAGCTGAGCCAGTAGCCTGGAAGCTCACAGGACTCCGTCACGAGCTTCCCGAGGTGGAACGATGATCTGGCGAAGACTCGATAGAAAACAGAGCATCGGGGCCGTGTAGTAGGCATCGGGGATGGCGTTAAGTGGGACAAAGTGTTTCCCCGAAACCCCGAGGGTCGCCGCCGCCCAAGGAGAAACAGCCAGGAGTACATGGAGAATTTATGTGAGCAAATGCAGGAGATTGCTGAGCAGACGTGGGTACGCATGCAAGTGCTCGCAACGCAAGGCGGTCCGACCATGCTCCCCGCAATCTAGCCGTCTGGGTGGAGTAGCTGCGCATCCGCCTCGAAAGGCCGACCCGACTCGCTGAATCAAATCGACAGCATCACCGTAAGTTTCGTCCGCTAAAACGAGTCATTACAGTAAATCATGATTTCATTGTCCTGACTGCAGTGAGGATGGCACATCTATCCTATGTTTCGCAGGAAGCCACTAGATGCACACTCACGGTGCAGATTCCTAGCATGAAGGTGAAGGTTGCGCACGGCCAAGTTTTCCCGACGCCGGAGGGGGCAATCCTGTACTGTGTTCCTATGCGGGAGCACCATGCGAAGGTGCAGGTGGACGTTGTCCTCAACGACTACAGTGACGTGTTAGTCCCTGTCCCACCTGAAGAGGAACTGACAAGGCTAGGGCAGTGCAAGAACTACTTCATCCAGTGGCCGAAGAGCCAAATTATTTTAGCTGCGGCGGCCTCTCCTCGCACGGCCCCATCTCCTCGCACGGCCCCCTCATCTAACAACCCCTCTCCATCGGTCGGACGATCTCCCTTGGGCCTCAGCCAAACAACTCCGATGTTTAAAGACCTTGAAGACCATCTTGTCGGGGACCAGCACATGGAGCCGGTGTTGCAGTCCCCGGAGGCACGGGAGGAACCAATGAATGATCCACCGGAAAGGCGCTCGGAGGCTCAAGGCGACCCGCTGGATCAACCCAGAGGGAAGATTTTCTCTCCCGCCACACTTGCCGGAACATTGGAAGCAGCGATGGCGGCAGGCAAGAGTCCTGAGCTGCTACACAGGAGGAAGAAAGCAAGAAGAGATGGGCCGGCACCGGCGAGAAGGAAAGAAAGGAGGAAAAGAAGATGAAGAAATCCTTAACCTTCTCGGCATCATCGTCTAAAATATCTACACGGAGCATGGGTCTCTGGCGAGATGTTTTCCTTCCAGGTGAAGACTTGCTCCCGCAGGATGAGTTGGAGAATATTTCGGAGGACATGAAGGCCCTGCATGAAGATTACGTAAAGATGTCCAGAGATCCGGAAACATTTTGCCAATATTGGAAGGTCAAGGTGCCAAGAGATTACAATTTCTTCATCGAGAACGACCAGAACACCTTCGACATCAACTTTGAAGACCTCTTCAACATGTACAACCTCTATAGGCTCGACACCATGATGATCAGGCTATGGGCTCTCTACCAAGCCCAAGAGTGCAGATGTCTACGCGACTCCAATATTGGCATAATCGATCCGATATGCATGAACGAAGGCTACGCTGCGACCCAGGACGGTCGAGTCTTTCTGGAAGAATACCTTGCACGTGTGTTCATCGTTCATAAGGATCAGGACTACATACTAGCCCCCTACAACCCTCCGTAAGTCCTTTAACTTAGCACCATGGGAATTTTTTGTTACTTTCGCACGTATCTCCACCTGCTAACGTCTATTTGTTCACATTTACGCAGCGACCACTGGGTCCTCATTGCGATCGTTCCAATTTGGGCCAAGGCATTTTACTTTGACTCCGACGGGGGCAAGAGATCTGACTTCAGCAATATCACTCATATCTTGGATACTGCATTTTTCAGAGCCAAGTTCACGGGACATAGTAAATACCTTCAAAAGCGACAAAATGTACACCATTACAAATTCCCTTCCAAAATCCAGCCAGAAAATAGCGTCACATGTGGGTACTACACCTGTGCCCAAATGGACTGCTGGGTCCAGAGAAAGAACAAGCACTGGAAAGATATGAAAGAACTGAAGGCTTGGTCTGAGCTGGGAAGTAGCTTGTACGACTGGCGTCAGGACTTTGCCCGCATCCAAAGAATCTTCACCAAAGTCATCAACCTTGAAGTCATCAATCCAATGGGTGAATTCTACGCCGGCCCCCAATTTCTAAAGCCAAACTTAAGCGGGCATTGAAGATTCCTTGTTTTCAAAACTGACGAACAGTTGGCACTATGTTTTTTTATAAACTTAACAACTTTATTATGTAATACTTGTGTTCTTTCATACCTGTGATTAATGGTTATGTGA
>JAGXJF010004005.1:600000-1005490 GCA_019208055.1 Stipa capillata
CTCAGCAAGTCACAGTTGGGAACATTTACTAAATATTTACATGCTCGGGATTTCACGAGGGGTGTTATGTAGTTTAATTTCTGGTGGATGCATGATCCTAACTTCACCTTAATAGTTTTAAATCTTTCTCATTAGAATATTTGTTAATGAATTCTTTTATCTTAACGACTTTGGCGGATTGAAGTTGGAGTTGAATAAATATTAACAGGTTCCACTTGTGCTTTACTTCGGGGACTAATTCTAAACATAGCTTCATTAACCGGAAGCACGGTGTATCCGAATACTTTTAGTCTTAACTCTGCAGAGTTGCTCAGCTTTACCCACATGATATCTATACCTTCAATAGTCATTCGAGAATTACACACTCGCGGTGGTGTGTCGACTAAGGTAAGATAACAAGACTTTTTATCTGCTCTATCTTTTGAAGTTCTACCCAAGAACACTATATCACCTTTCTCCTGGGAGTCGACGGGCCAGTGCCAACTTCGCAATCCAGGAGTTGGGTGGGTTCCAGTTGTGATTGTCCAATACATGGTTTATCACTTTCTTTGCTACTGCGGGCCTTCCAAACAATTGGAATGGCAAGCTGGTCTGTAGTTGTTCAGTGGACAGAGCAGACTTTCTAAGCCAGGTTTAACACGTTAAACATGTTAAACATGTGGTTGAGCGGATTCTATGTTTATCACCAAGCACAAGAATTTATAACTGCCTTAAGTAGGGCAGTCCTTTTAGCTATCCTCACTCCATAGATGATATATGGGGCATACTCAATGTATGAGGGCCCCATCTTCCTTCTTTCCTTTTGTCGTCAAATTCTCCTTTTAGTGTATTTACACCAGATTTATACTAGGGTTATTTGTTCCTTGAGAACCACTTATCCCTTAGCTCATGTCAGGGAATTTCTGTAACTTATTTCTATTCTATGGTTTTCGAGGTGAATATGGCCAACAAAATTTAACTGGGCTGTGAGGGTGGTAGGTAGTAACTAAGTAATCATGTCATTCAAAGATAACGTAATAAGAAGTTAATGTGCAGAAAATAGTAACTAAACTATTAATACTATAAATAAAATGGCATGTGGGTTCAACATGAACAAGGAAAGTGACTTGCCTCCTGCACCGAGGTCTACTGGTTCGGGTTCTTCTGGAAGTCCTTCACCTTCGGCGTCCTTGTCTAGCGCTAGATCCCCACTATCGTTCCCTAATTGCAAAAAGATCCAAACAGACAATTATTCAGATGTCCGGGCTCGACGAATGCGAGCTGGGAGCAAAATGTAAATTAAATAGATAAATAATACTAAAAATAAGAGGTGGGGTGTTTGGGAGGTTGGAATCAAGATATTAAAAGGATAAAAGGGAATGTAGGTATGGATTAGGGTTTTAAACAAAGGATTGGGACGTGAGTGGCATAAAGGGGTATTTGTGGGTTTTGGGTGTTAAAAAGTAGGAATTTGGATTTATAATGTGGGAATTTGGAATCGTGGCGTCGAAACGATTAAAATGGTATATAATAGTGTTTTTAGGGTTTCGGGCCCAATGGGCCGGGCCCGGCCCGCTAAACGATGTAGGGCCCATTAGGGTCCTCGGGTTTGGGCTGGGTTGGACTTGGGTCGATTGGATACGGGCTAGGGCTTGGGCTGACTCGGGTTGGGTTGGATTTGGGCTAGCAGAAAAGAAAAAGAAAAAGAAAAGCTTTCTTTCTGGCTAATGGGCTTGGCCCGAAAAGGGAAATGGGCCGGCCCAGCTAGTGGCCGAGCTGGCCTGGGAGGGGGAAGCCGATGGCTCGGCTTGAGCTCAAGCCGTTCGGGGTGATCGGCCTGGGGCTTCGGCTCGGGGTCGGCTCGGCTCGATTTAAAATCGAGCCGGTGG
This sequence comes from Stipa capillata, assembly GCA_019208055.1. NCBI lineage: Eukaryota > Viridiplantae > Streptophyta > Magnoliopsida > Poales > Poaceae > Stipa > Stipa capillata. Next base: position 601,869 of record JAGXJF010004005.1, read on the forward strand.
CTCGGGTTGGGGAATTAGGGCAGGGGAACAGAGGAGGGCGGCCGCCGGCGACGGGAGGGGCGATTGATCGCCGGTGAAGGCTATCGGCCAAAATTGGAGGCTCGGGGAGTATGTAATGGAGGTGCCGGTTCCATTTTTGAGAAGATTGGGGGAGGTTGCCGTGGGGAAGAGGGGTGGCGGCGGGAGGGTAGGCTCGGGCTTTACCTCGCCGGTGCCGAGAAGAAAATGGCGAGGTCGCCGGCGCTCGGGGAGGACGGGGAGGTTGCCGAGGTGCTCGGGAAGGCGTAGGGAGGCTTGACGCGTGTGGAGGGGTTGCTCGGCGTGCGAATGAGGAGAAAAGGGGGCTCGCGGGAGAGGGCATTGCCCTATTTATAGCCGGCGGGGAGAGGGGTAGATGGCCGGAGAAGGTGCCAGGCGGGCTCGTCGGGAAGACTCCGTTGGCCTCGGTTGCTGCGGCGTCAGGTACGGAGCGGAGCTCGACGGTTGGCGTGGCCGGCGTGATGCGACGGCGGCGCTGTAGAGGAGGGCGAGGTGGCGGGGCGAACGATGGGGAGGGGCGACGCGTGGAAAGGCGCTTCGGGAGGTGTTCTTCGGCGGTGGAACGAGACCCGAGGGTCGCCGGGGTTGCGTCGGAGCAGATCGGGGGCGGCGGCGAGAGAACGGCGACGGGGTGGAGAAGGCGGAGGAGATGGTGGGCTGAGTGGATCGGGATTTCGGAGTTGGGCCAAGAGAAAGAAAAGAAAAAGGCCCAGCGAAAATTTTGAATCGTTACATCCTCCCCCCCTTAAAAAAAAATCTCGTCCTCGAGATTTATCTTACTTGGAAAATAAGTGTGGATAGTCTCGTTGTAGATCTGATTCTTTTTCCCATGTAGCTTCTTGTTCTGTATGATTTTTCCAAAGGACTCGGCAAAACTTGACACTTCGATTTCTCAGCTGCCGCTCTGTTGTTTCAATAATCTTGATTGGCTCTTCCTGGTATGTCAAGTCATCTTGGATATCTATCTCGTCTAGAGATACTCTTTTTTCTGGAGGTTGTATACATTTCCGAAGTTGTGATATATGGAATACATCATGTATCCTTTTGAGCTTTGGGTCCAATTCGAGTTTATATGCCACTTCTCCGATTCTCTTCGTTATTTTAAATGGTCCAACATATCTTGGTGCTAGTTTTCCTTTTGTTTGAAATCTACGAACTGCCTTGAACGGTGTGACCTTAAGGTAAACGTAATCTCCTTCTTCAAAACTAAAGTCTAGTCGATTCTTATCTGCATACTGCTTTCTGACGAGCTTGGGCTGTCTTTAATTTCTCCCTGATTATCTTTACATGGGCTTCGGCGTCTTGAACAATCTGCGGCCCATATAATTGCTTTTCACCAGTGTCAGTCCAATTTAGTGGTGTTCGACATTCTCTTCCGTATAAGGCTTCAAATGGTGCCATCTCAATACTTGCTTGATAGCTGTTGTTATATGAGAATTCTGCAAATGGTAGGCAGGTGTCCCATGCTGCTCCATACACTAGGGCACATGATCTTAACATGTCTTCTAGTATTTGGTTTACTCTTTCAGTTTGTCCTCCGGTCTGTGGATGATAGGCCGTGCTAAAGGCTAAGTCTGTCCCCATTGCTTCATGTAATTTCTCCCAGAACTTTGATGTGAATTGTGGTCCTCTATCAGAGACTATCCTTTTAGGAATTCCATGTAGAACTACTATCCTTGTCAGATAGAGTTCGGCTAACTTATTTTTACCATAGGTTTGTTTTATTGGCAGGAAGTGTGCCACTTTGGTTAGTCTGTCAACAATAACCCATATAGCGTCATATCCGATCTGTGTTTTCGGAAGTCCGGTGATAAAGTCCATACCAATCTCTTCCCACTTCCATTCTGGTATAGGTAAGGGTTGAAGTAGTCCGGCTGGTTTTTGATGACTTGCTTTCACTTGTTGACATACATCACAAAGTGCTATATACTCGGCTATCTCTCTTTTCATATTGCTCCACCAGAATTTTCTCTTTAAATCTTGATACATCTTTGTTCCACCAGGGTGCATAGAAAATTGTGATGAATGTGCTTCTTGTAGAATTAATTCTTTTATTTCCTTCTTATTTGGTACACATAAACGATTCTGAAACCACAATATTCCTTGATCATCAACGGAGAAATTTGGTATGTTGCCTTTTTGCAATCCATTCTTGAGTTTCTGTATGTCTTCATCTCTTTCTTGAGCCTCCTTAATTTGTTCCGTTAAGGTCGATCGTATCTCCAGTGTTGCTGCAAAGCCTTCCTTTACAATCTCTAAATTCAATTTTTGAATCTCTGACCATAACTCGGGTTGTTTCTTTTGTATCGCTGCAGAGCTATGATACATCTTTCGACTCAATGCATCGGCAACCATGTTAGCTTTGCCTGGCTTATACTGGATATCTAGGTCGTAGTCATTTATCAATTCCAACCATCTTCGTTGTCTCAAATTAAGGTCTGGTTGGGTGAAGATGTACTTTAGATTCTTATGGTCAGAAAATAGCTGACACTTATTTCCTAGCAAATAATGCCTCCAGATTTTTAGGGCGTGCACTACGGCTGCCAATTCCAAGTCATGTGTGGGGTAATTTCTCTCATGAGGTTTGAGTTGTCGTGAGGCGTAAGCCACTACCTTTCCATCTTGCATGAGTACACATCCTATTCCTTGTTTAGATGCGTCACAATATATCTGGAAGTCTTTTCGGGTATTAGGTAGTGTGAGTACAGGGGTAGTGGTTAATCTAGCCTTCAATTCTTGAAAACTCTTTTCGCACTTGCTGGTCCACTCAAATGGTTGATCCTTCTTTAATAATTGCGTGAGGGGTCTTGATATTTTTGAAAATCCTTCTATAAATCTTCTATAGTAGCCAGCCAATCCTAGAAAACTTCTAACTTCCGTTATCGTGGTTGGTGGCTTCCATTCCAATACTGCTTTCACCTTTTCAGGGTCCACTTTAACTCCTTCATCGCTGATAATATGGCCTAGAAAGGCAATCTCCTTTGTCCAGAATTCACACTTAGAAAATTTTGCATATAGCTGATGTTCTCTAAGCCTTGTCAATACAAATCTTAGATGTTGTTCATGGTCCTTCTGACTACTGGAATAAACCAGAATGTCATCCACGAATACTACTACAAACTTGTCCAGGTAGTCCATTAGCACCTTGTTCATTAGATTCATGAAAAATGCCGGGGCATTAGTTAATCCAAATGGTACTACTGTGAATTCATATAATCCATATCTGGTAGTGAATGCAGTCTTTTGTCGATCCTGAGGGCGAATCTTCAATTGGTGGTATCCTGACCTCAGATCTATTTTTGAAAATACTTTTGCATCCTTTAACTGGTCAAATAAATCATCTATCCTTGGAAGCGGATATTTATTTTTGATAGTGACTGCATTCAATGCTCGGTAATCTACACACATTCGTAGTCCTCCATCCTTCTTTTTGGCAAATAAGACGGGTGCTGCCCATGGTGATATACTAGGTTGTATAAATTTCTTTTCTAACAGATCATCTATCTGTTTCCTAAGTTCCTCCAATTCGTCTCTGGACATACGGTAAGGTCGTTTGGTAATTGGCTTAGTTCCAGGTAGTAATTCTATTGTAAATTCTATTTCTCGGTCTGGTGGTTCTCCAGGTAAGTCCTCCGGGAATACATCTGGGTATTCCTTTACTATTGGTACTTGTATTATTCCCTCCACAGCTAGACTGTAGATTCTCTTCTTTTGCTCTTCTAATATGGCATGATTAGAGCTTACTTGTATCCAATGGTTCTCGTCACTTAAGATAGTCACGGTCTTTTTCTCACAATCCATTCTTGCTTTATGCTGGGATAACCAATCCATTCCTAATATAACATCTAATCCCTTTATTTCTAGGAGTAGTAAATCTGTCTTAAATTTTTCTCCTCTAATTTCTATCTCTATTCCATTGCTTCTGTATTGGGCTTTCATTCTAGCCCCAGGTGATTCAATTGTGTAGGGATCTTCTAAAGAAGAAAATGGTATCTGGTTTTTCATGGCAAATTCTAAAGAGAGGAATGAATGGGAAGCTCCAGGGTCGAATAATATTAGAGAGGGTCTTGAATGAATCAAGAACATACCTATTATGACGTCCGTAGCATCCGTAACCCCTTCAGCAGTAACATAATTGACACGCCCTTGATTTGTCGTGGGGGTCGGCTTTCCTTTGTTCATCTTCTGGTAGTTCTCCCTTTTATTTTGTCCACCAAGGTTTAACATTCCCTTCTCCCTTCCAGCAGGGTTTTGTTGATTTGTCCTATTGACATTCTGTTGATTCTTAACCTGAGCCTTTGCAACTTCAGATGGTAAGTGTTTCCTTGGACACATATTTCTAAGATGAGCTGCATCCCCACAGTGGAAACATGCTGCGTTACTATAAGGGCATTCTCTATGAAAATGGTTACCTCCACATTTAAAACACCCAGGTCGAGCTTGTGAAGTTGGATTTCGTGGTTTGGACACAGGGGTAGGCACCACTTTCTGTTGTATCCCAGAGGTCGTAGGGATCCATGTCTTTACTCGTGGGGCATTGGAATGGTTGCTAAACTGACGAGTCTTCCTTTTTCTGGTTTCTTCTAAATTGTTCCTTGTGGATTCTGATTTCAGCAGGCTATCAATCATAGTCTGAAAATCAGGATATACTTGAGAAGAGATATGATATTTGAGTGACGACTGTAATCCATGTTCAAATTGATCCATCTTCTTCTTTTCTGTATTGACGTCTTCCGTGGCATATCTAGCCAGGTAGTTAAATTGGTGCAGATATTCCAGTATAGTCCGATTTCCTTGTTTCAAATCAAGAAATTCTCGTCGTTTAAGTGCAAATATCCCTGACGGGATGTGTACCTTGCGAAATTCATCAGAAAATTCTCTCCAAGTAATGTTCTCCTTTCTTGGATGTACTTCTTGATAATTTATCCACCATGATGATGCTGGTCCTTGTAGTTGATGTGAAGCAAATAAGACTTTTTCCTTATCTGTGCACTGTATGGTTTCCAATTTTCGTCCCACATCTCTTAACCAATCGTCAGCATCTAATGGTTCTACGGAGCTTGAAAATGTAGGTGGGTGGGTTTTCTGAAAGTCACCCCATTTACTTTTTCCACCATTTTCTTGTTCTGCCACCGTTCCTGATGTAGGATTTGCTAGTTTAGCTGCAATAAATTCTAGCATCTTTGCTTGTGTTTCCATCATTTTTGTCTGGTTTGCTTCTGCTTGTTGCCTGCTTCTCTCCATAGCTGCCAATACCTCTGCCATTCCTGGTGTTCCTCTGTTTTGTTCTCTTTCCCCATTGCTGTCATTTCTAGTGCTGTCATTTCTAGTGCCCTGGGATCGGGTTCCCCATCATTCTGTTTATTTTGGATTTTACTCCTGCACAATTTTCAAAATGTAAAATCAGGTGAGGGTCTTATATTTAATAAGTTTTGCTTTTTGAAACGAGGAGGGGTAAGAGAATTCATGAGGAGAGTAGACGAGGATTATTTTATACAGGACTCAAACTAGTTTTATTATATTTCACATAGACATAGATTTTTACAAACATGAGTTGTACATGCACCTCTTAGGGTGTAGGCTACAACCCTTTCACACTCATACACATCCAAAAGTAGCGTCTATTAACATGGCCAAACTCTACCTACGTACTAGCATTATTTCTAACTACATTACTTGACAGCTTATACTTTATACATTAACTATTCTTTTCCTTCTTCACTCCTCGTCCGATGGTGGGTTGCTAGATGTATACCACACACGCTCCATTGGTTCCTCTTCTTCATCATCTTGGGGTACTGGATTCTGGGGTGGAGTTTGTTCTACCGGAGGTGCGACACTACTATCAACAGACCTAGGAATAAAGTTCCTCAAATACTCTCGAGGTCTTGCTACAAACGCTGCCTTGCTCCTAACCCTTGGGACTGATTGCCGCTGCAAGGTGAGGTAAAATTTGGCATATGGACTGGAGTTCTTGGCGTCTCTCCGCATGAAGATTCTTCTCCATCTTCAACGCGTTGTCTCCTAGTCAGCTCAGCTTGAAGTATTCTGTTACTCTCTTGTACTCGAAGCAGCTCAGTACTAACCTCCAGGTAGTCTGTCCGCAGTGTTTCATAAAGTACTTCAGTAGAAACAATGTGGCGTACCGCTTCTATTTCTGTTTCTTCATCATCGTTGTCCGGCATGGGTACCAGGATACTAGTACCATCTTCATTTTCTTGTGGAATAAGACGGAACTGGGAGTAGCAGAAGATTGGATCATACCGTCGACGAAGGAAAAGAACTGCTCTTCTTGCGGCATCCTGTCTTGCGTCATCTTCCCCTGGTCTATATCCCATGAATGTAAAACGTTCTCCAGATAGCTTCAAGTTGACCCATCCTTTCCATTGGTGGAATCTTCCTTGGACTATAATGTTTCTGGCATGGAAATATGGAAGATCTCGGCGTGGCACATTAAGATATTCTAACATCCTCCATAGCAGTGCTGCCCATCCACCGAGTTGTCTAGGATCGGTATAATACAAATGCACCATCCTATAACGAAATTTCGAAGTTTAGCGAAGGACAGAAAATCTTTTTTAAATCAAGAATTAAAATTTTCAAAAAGATAAGATAATAAGGATTAGAAAAGAACAGCAATAATGCTTATTTTTCATGATCTTTTATTTTATAAATAGATTTTTGAAAACATCGTCCTTAAACCATCCTACCTTAGGGTCTTATCCTACGGTCAAGGCTGGCTCTGATACCACTCTGTAACGACCCCAAAATTCAGGGTCGCTATGTGTCGCCCGCGACTGCCCAGGATGTTTCTCAGTCGCAGGTCACAGAGTTGATACATTACCAGCATATCGATAAACATCCAAAATATATTACAGAACGGTAAAATAAGTTTAGCAGTGGTTTATCTTACATTAGACTGAGGCGTGTGAGCCCAAAACATACATTACAAAAGGAACTTCTACCACAGGCGCCTTGAGCGTGATAAAACCTAAAATTCATATTCATCACCATCAAATTGTTCTTCGTCTCGACATTGATCTTCTTCTGATGTATCTGTGGGGGTAGATGCAGTAATGAGTACACGGAGTACTCAGCAAGTCACAGTTGGGAACATTTACTAAATATTTACATGCTCGGGATTTCACGAGGGGTGTTATGTAGTTTAATTTCTGGTGGATGCATGATCCTAACTTCACCTTAATAGTTTTAAATCTTTCTCATTAGAATATTTGTTAATGAATTCTTTTATCTTAACGACTTTGGCGGATTGAAGTTGGAGTTGAATAAACATTAACAGGTCCACTTGTGCTTTACTTCGGGGACTAATTCTAAACATAGCTTCATTAACCGGAAGCACGGTGTATCCGAATACTTTTAGTCTTAACTCTGCAGAGTTGCTCAGCTTTACCCACATGATATCTATACCTTCAATAGTCATTCGAGAATTACACACTCGCGGTGGTGTGTCGACTAAGGTAAGATAACAAGACTTTTTATCTGCTCTATCTTTCTGAAGTTTCTACCCAAGAACACTATATCACCTTTCTCCTGGGAGTCGACGGGCCAGTGCCAACTTCGCAATCCAGGAGTTGGGTGGGTTCCAGTTGTGATTGTCCAATACATGGTTTATCACTTTCTTTGCTACTGCTGGGCCTTCCAAACAATTGGAATGGCAAGCTGGTCTGTAGTTGTTCAGTGGACAGAGCAGACTTTCTAAGCCAGGTTTAACACGTTAAACATGTTAAACATGTGGTTGAGCGGATTCTATGTTTATCACCAAGCACAAGAATTTATAACTGCCCTTAAGTAGGGCAGTCCTTTACTATCCTCACTCCATAGATGATATATGGGGCATACTCAATGTATGAGGGTCCCATCTTCCTTCTCTCCCTTTGTCGTCAAATTCTCCTTTTAGTGTATCTACACCAGATTTATACTAGGGTTATTTGTTCCTTGAGAACACTTATCCCTTAGCTCATGTCAGGGAATTTCTGTAACTTATTTCTATTCTATGGTTTTCGAGGTGAATATGGCCAACAAAAGTTTAACTGGGCTGTGGGGGTGGTAGGTAGTAACTAAGTAATCATGTCATTCAAAGATAACGTAATAAGAAGTTAATGTGCAGAAATAGTAACTAAACTATTAATACTATAAATAAAATGGCATGTGGGTTCAACATGAACAAGGAAAGTGACTTGCCTCCTGCACCGAGGTCTACTGGTTCGGGTTCTTCTGGAAGTCCTTCACCTTCGGCGTCCTTGTCTAGCGCTAGATCCCCACTATCGTTCCCTAATTGCAAAAAGATCCAAACAGACAATTATTCAGATGTCCGGGCTCGACGAATGCGAGCTGGGAGCAAAATGTAAATTAAATAGATAAATAATACTAAAAATAAGAGGTGGGGTGTTTGGGAGGTTGGAATCAAGATATTAAAAGGATAAAAGGGAATGTAGGTATGGATTAGGGTTTTGAAAACAAAGGATTGGGACGTGAGTGGCATAAGGGGTATTTGTGGGTTTTGGGTGTTAAAAAGTAGGAATTGGATTTATATGTGGGAATTTGGAATCGTGGCGTCGAAACGATTAAAATGGTATATAATAGTGTTTTTAGGGTTTCGGGCCCAATGGGCCGGGCCCGGCCCGCTAAACGATGTAGGGCCCATTAGGGTCCTCGGGTTTGGGCTGGGTTGGACTTGGGTCGGATTGGATACGGGCTAGGGCTTGGGCTGAACTCGGGTTGGGTTGGATTTGGGCTAGCAGAAAAGAAAAAGAAAAAGAAAAAGCTTTCTTCTGGTTAATGGGCTTGGCCCGAAAAGGAAATGGGCCGGCCCAGCTAGTGGCCGAGCTGGCCTGGGAGGGGGAAGCCGATGGCTCGGCTTGAGCTCAAGCCGTTCGGGGTGATCGGCCTGGGGCTTCGGCTCGGGGTCGGCTCGGCTCGATTTAAAATCGAGCCGGTGGCTCGGGTTGGGGATTAGGGCAGGGGAACAGAGGAGGGCGGCCGCCGGCGACGGGAGGGGCGATTGATCGCCGGTGAAGGCTATCGGCCAAAATTGGAGGCTCGGGGAGTATGTAATGGAGGTGCCGGTTCCATTTTTGAGAAGATTGAGGAGGTTGCCGTGGGGAAGAGGGTGGCGGCGGGAGGGTAGGCTCGGGCTTTACCTCGCCGGTGACGGGGAGAAAATGGCGAGGTCGCGGCGCTCGGGGAGGACGGGGAGGTTGCCGAGGTGCTCGGGAAGGCGTAGGGAGGCTTACGCGTGTGGAGGGGTGCTCGGCGTGCGAATGAGGAGAAAAGGGGGCTCGCGGGAGAGGGCATTGCCCTATTTATAGCCGGCGGGGAGAGGGGTAGATGGCCGGAGAAGGTGCCAGGCGGGCTCGTCGGGAAGACTCCGTTGGCCTCGGTTGCTGCGGCGTCAGGTACGGAGCGGAGCTCGACGGTTGGCGTGGCCGGCGTGATGCGACGGCGGCGCTGTAGAGGAGGGCGAGGTGGCGGGGCGAACGATGGGGAGGGGCGACGCGTGGAAAGGCGCTTCGGGAGGTGTTCTTCGGCGGTGGAACGAGACCCGAGGGTCGCCGGGGTTGCGTCGGAGCAGATCGGGGGCGGCGGCGAGAGAACGGCGACGGGGTGGAGAAGGCGGAGGAGATGGTGGGCTGAGTGGATCGGGATTTCGGAGTTGGGCCAAGAGAAAGAAAAGAAAAAGGCCCAGCGAAAATTTGAATCGTTACAGGGACGAAGATCAGACAACAGCTTGACGATCTCAAGGCTTCCATTGGCGGCGCTGCGACATGTATGGGCAGTGATCCCTGCTCGTCCGCCCGGTATCCAGCATATTCGTCCTTTTCCAGAAGAAGTTCTGCAATAGATTTGTCCCTGGTTGATGCCAAAAGGTGAAGCGGCGTGTTCCCAGATACATCTGCCTTCTCTATGAGTTCCTTCTTCCACTCCACGAGCTGTTCGCTGAGCTCTGCAATTCAGAGAGGTGATTAATGAAATGAGAAGCAAACTAAGATGAGGAAATCAAGAATTGGCCTGTGTTTTGATTGGTAAGATAGACGGCGCCACACCGTACCTTTGCTGAGGAGAACCGCAGCATGCAGAGCTGTCTTGTTTCCAGGCCCAGCGTAGGATGCAGCTGGATATAATCTGTCATCACGTTCTTCAATTAGGAATCTAACAATATCAATCTTGCGTAAAGTCGTAGCCAGGTAGAGAGGAGAAACACCCTCGTCATCCGGTATTGTCACCAGCGCGAGGCAGCCGTCGTCGCGTCTGACGTTTACATCCTCCTGGACCAATTTCTCCACAGCAGCCCTTTCTCCACACCGCACTGCCTCGTGCAAACATGTCTCCCCATTACACTTTTTCTCTCTCAGAAGTTGCATTTTCTTGGCATCCTCTCCGGCCATCGATATGAGATTGACGATCATGTTGACATTCCCGGTGGCAGCAGCGCAGTGCAAGGGAGTCTCTCCTCTCCTGTTCTTCGCTGCTACATCGACGTATTTTCTAATGGCATCCACTAGGACGGCATGCCCTAACCTTGCAGCAATATGGAGCACCCCGTCCCAATCAGATGTCACTCCTTGCAGATCAAGTATGGATATCACTGGACGAGGTTGAGCCCTCAAAAGTCGCCTAAGCTCCAGTGCATTACCTTCTGTTGCTAGCTTCAGCAATGTGACTTTCATCGGCGGCCTATCTGACTGATTGTTTCCCGTCCTCACTTCCCTTTCATGGCTCGCAGTCTCACCTGGAGGCCTACCGCCGGCACGTCGGATGTTAATTGGTAGGCCCTCGGGGATAGAGATTGTTACTGCCCCATGTGTTCTTGGATGTTCACCTTCTCTTGCATGTTGTTGATTGTATTCCATCTTCGCTTACCCGCCTTCACCAAATATTGAGCACCGTATCTGCGGGTACGGTTAAATAAGAATTCCATTTGTGTTAGCACCAGCATTAAATGACGTATATACATGTAACTATAACTGTCAAGTTAACATGCCTAATCTTTTTTACAAGCTCGAACCTTTACAAGGTGGAATTGATCCACGCTTCAATAGGATATTCACAGAACTGTACTCTAGCTTTCTAGATTGACTCATCTTCGTCATTACCATGTTATAAGCGAGAGTTGGTACAGGTCGCGATGGTGGTGCATGCCCCCTCCTCGCTCCCATATTCACATGGGCCTCCCCGTCGAGTTTTCTTTCGCAAAACTCACTCTTGCAGGTAGGTAATAGCATAACACACTCACATAAAATTAGCTAATAATCACTCATTATTTTTATGAGGTGTAACTAATTCTATGTACGCGAACCAATTCCTACCTACCATCCAAATAAATAAATAAAATTCCCCGTCACATGCTCTAGCTATTCTATTTCTAACACCCCTGAAAGTTGTCACGACAAGGCCTTCGGACAAGGATAGAGAGATAAAAAGTACACCGTGAGCTTTTAAGTGAGTTTTGATGATTAATGATAAACAATTAAGAGATTAATGTGTGCATCAAGTGTGATTAGGTGTTTTAGTTCCAAAAACAGTGGTAAAACCAGTATAGCCGATCCATAAGAATTCTAAGGAAAGATGACTTAAATGAAGATTAAGAATAATTTCTAACCTTTTTAGTGGTTTAAAGAATCTCATTAATTTAGAGAAAGCCATACTATTAAGGGGTGTCTAAATCTGGAAGTTGGTGATAATATTTTTTTGTAATTGTTTTGATTACTAGCATGCCTAGATTTTTTAGGACTACTTAATGTTATAGAGATACTTGTGTAGATATTAGCTTTGAATTTAGATTTTGTTAATTTCCTATTCACTCTCCCTCTAGTTGATAATCTAGATTCTTTTAGAGGCCATGATTATGTCATCATGATTCAAGCAATCTGGTCATTACGATGTGCCAAAGACAAAGCTGAGGTGCAGTTGGAGGTGAATGTCACACCCCGATTTTCCGAAACCTGAAAATTTAGACAAACAAAAATTATTTACGCTAATAGTAACATTCTCTTAAATAAATCTAATCAAAACTTTGTCGTCACCTTGCAACATTATCATTGTCTAAAATAACCACCGGGTGATCACTTCCCCCTCCTGACGCATGTACTCACACTCCCACCACGTTTATCTTTTCACCAATTCCGCCTAGTATCTCTCGACGCAAGGCGACCTTCGCCTACCTACTCCTTATCGGACCCCTTGCGTGTACACATATGCACACCTGAAATTTTCCACATGCATGTACCCATATGTGTAGGTGCGTATGTTCGTCTACCATGCGGTATCATTGCAAGATTGAGCATATAGATGGCACAACCTTTTCCGAATATCGTGATTTTCTACCACCTACCTCGCCGGGTTCTATCATGTTGGTGTGCACATATATACTACTTTTATATATACGCATATACGCAAACCTTAATCCATTCCTTCCGAGCTACGGATCAAAACCCTAATTCTTCGTTTGGCTCTGCCACAATCCTATGCATATACACGAGCATTACCAGCAATACTTTCCCAAGTCCTAACTTCCATGACTTCCTACCATTATCCGAACCCCATTGCAACACTATATATGCTTAAATCTCTAAGTGCATGTGTGCACATACACTTTGAAACCCTATCCATCTTTTCCTCGTAACAATTCCGCTGTGGTTTATGGGAATCAATGCATGCGCTCCCATCTCTCCAACCCGCTAGCAGAATGCATCCGCTTGCATATAAACCCATATAACGTGTGTAGGTGACCAAACCAAGTGCAATAAATTCCAGTGTGGCCAGCTCCCTCATCAATCTTTACGTGCTGACCAGATATCTGCTCTGCACTCTGCTGCTTCACCTCAATGCAATGACAGCTCCTCTCCATGCCAAAAATTGGTGCCAAACTTATACTATGCATTAGAAACTATACACCAGTGCACTGCCTCACCCTTATTCCCTTACCACTTCGGCATGAATTAAGGTGCAGCCACGTTCCTCACCTCAGGATTCCTCACTCTCTTCCTTGCTGAGAAATTCACCTTCCATTTGCTAAGTATACTCAGTGTGTACCAACCGAATACCCATAGCCTCTCTTCCATGTGGGCCCTAACTCCCTATCAACTCACTCCCTTGCCTTCTTCCTCTAACTCTTTTCCCCCTCACTTCTTCAATGCGAGCACTGCTCTAATCAGGGCAGCTCAACACTACCAGCAGCCTTTGCTAATGCGGTGCCTAACATCACTGTTTTTCTACAGCCCTAGTTAGTTCTTTAGTCCTCTCTTCCTCCTCCATTTACTTACTATCAAGCACCTCCTCTTCCCGCTCTGCTACTCCTTTTCTTTGCTCTAAAACCAGCACGAGCTCCACCATCTCGCAGTTGTTCATCCCCATCCCATAACCTCCCCATTCACTTTTCCTTTCCAGTACCGAGCACCTCTACTCATTTCTTTTCACTCTGCTATTCCCCAGAGCCGAGCTGCCCCATAGTCTCCAACTCGAGCTGCCCACCTCCCCTTCTTCAAGCAAAACAGTCGAGCTCTTCTTCCAGCTGCTCCTTCCCCTTCCAGCAAATCCTCCCCACGGTTCAAGCTCCTCTTCCCGAACTGCTTCTTGTTCTCCCGAGCTACCTTGAGCCCTTCACCTCTCCTCCACCCGAGACGTCCCTCCCCTTCTTTCTCTGAGTTGAGTGCTCCTCCCCTCAATCCCCTCTCTCCGGCGCCTCATCACCACTCTACCGGTGAGCACACCACCCTGCCGAACTCCTCTCTCTCCCCCTCTCCCTCGGCTCCAGCGAGAGGACTAGCCTCTACCGAGCAGCACGGCTACTTGCAGCCGAGCCTCCAGGAGCAACGCCGCTGCATCTTTCATGGCCTCACCCGCATCACCACCACGAGACGCCGGGATCTAAGCTTCCCAGCACCGCCGCTAGCGCCTCTCCTCGTGCCGACTCCACATACCTCGCCGCACCAAATCCGGCGCCCCTCTTCTCTACCGAGCCAGACCCCAGCAGCTCCGCCTCGGTCCTCTCCTCAGCTCACCGCCCCTCGCCACCCCAGCTCGCCAGCAAGCTTTTCCCCGAGCCTCCCCGCTGCCGGCGAGATCGAGTACACCTAGAGCAGCTGCCCCATCTCCCTCTCCTCAATTGCCGCCAACCGCCTGCTACTTCACCACGTCGCCGCTGTCGGACACACCGCCCTTGACAACTGGTGAGCATGCGCACCTCCGAACTCCGGCATTTTACCAAACCTCCATCTCCTTGCTTGGCAAGCTAGCCGACGCCCTGGACCCCGCCGGAGACGACCACCACCACGGCAACCCTAGCCACTGGATGGCATGAGTAAAATCGTGGGAACCGATATTTCCATTCCTCCCCATGTTAAGCGTGCTTGTCTTCCTTTCCCCCAAAACCGTGATGAGCTAACCGAAAGTGTACTTCCTCTAAGGTCTCCCGGTTTCCCGCCTCCATCCCACCAGAGACGTGTTCTACAAAACCGTCTTCAACATCAGCCCTATAACAGCAACTAGAGTAACTGGTGAACATCCACAGTATAACCAACCTTTGGACAGCCTGTTCTTCCCCAATATCGACCCAAACAACTCCATTTTTTTCTTGTAATCATATAATTTCACAACTTAACTACCCATGTAAAATTCATAATTTTTGAGCTTATTTAAATTTCAAATTTTGGGTTCAATTCAAATATAGCTCTAATATTCCTAAGTCCTCATGTACCACTCCAAATGACATAAACACCTCTTCCAACAACACCGGAATCAAATGAAACATTTGAGGCCAGTAGAAACTTGAGGATTGCATCTTTTGTGCACTAATTCCACAAGAAGATATAAAACCCTAAAATCTCGTATCCCACAAATAGTTATAACTTGGTACTTTACTTCAAAATTTTGGCTAACAAAACTCCTAGAATAATTTAATACTCACACCTACCCTTTGAACTTAACTAGGGCAAAAGAACCAAGAACCCCTAAAGTGCTAGATTAAATTTTAGAATACCCAAGTTATGGAAATAAAATGTTTTGAGATACCATAGGAGTCTGTAACCTAAAAGAACTAAGGATCCCAAGTAATTCTTGAATAGGGGGTCAACAGACTTAAGCAAGCTTCAAGAAGGTATCATCATTTCATGTGATCTAAAGCCTAGGGAAGAACCCATAACACGCTTAGTATTCTGCCAAGAGAAAATACCCGACTATGTACCTCAAACCCTAACGACCTTCCGAGGCACCGGAACCCTAGCGCGGCAGAAGTCTAAAGTGGAAACCTTTGTCGAAATAACCTAAAACACCCATTTCTATCAGTCTTAAGCCCCATAAAATCACAATGGCTAGTCCAACGCATTGTGGGGGCACAGGTTGATTATTCTGGTTTTGCATTCGATGCCCTCGGTTCTTCCTTGTATCGTTGATTTATTCGCCGTTCTTTCGACGTGTAGATACCGACGTTAGGAGATATCGCGCGAGGAGTTCTAGACGGCGGTTGTGCCAAGTTCAGGACCGAGACCCGGCCAATATCGCCAGGCAAGCATTCCCACTTTGATCATGTTGAATCCCATATGTGCAAAATTTAATTATTTTGTTTATGAAACTTGCATGCTATGTGGATATCAACGGTATTTTATGTAGACCTAGATATACCCTATAGATGCAAAAGACTTAGGTCTGAATATCCGATTCCTTGTAACCCTAAGTATATTAGTTGGTTGTTTTGCGACCAACAAAAGTATTAAGACTATAGGTATTAGCCATGCTTAGACCTGCTGTAGTCAAAAACTAAATTTTTGTTCGGACATCACGAACTCCTTTGGGACATGGGGAATAAAACCCTCGGATAGCATGTGTTATCCAAGGTGGCGTTTGGAAGGAAATGTTGTCAAACCCCAAATAAAACTGGAGATGATTTTGATTCGGGTGAGAATGCTAAGGGTAGTTCGGAGGTGTAGAGTACCTGATGGTGGCATGGTCGTCCGAGACGAACATGGATCGAAAATGGAGTCTTGCTCGAATCAATTAAGGACCGAGCCTAAGTGCCGCTAAATCAGTTCCTCACCGTACGTCCACATGTCCTTTATGAGAAGGACTTGGCTTGGTACCCTGGCAAATACTAGAGTATGGACCCGTGGGAAGTAGGAAGTATGTGACTAGGTGGTCAAAGTCCTAGAGATCCACCACTGCTGGGCGGTTGGGTGTTGATGCGACACAAAGATGGGGAGTCCCATTTTTGGTCCGGGACGCAAAAGTTGGGTTACCCACCTAGCGGGTCCAACTCTAGTATGGAAGCGGGCGAAGGTCTCGTTGTAATAACCCTGCCGGCACTCCTCGTGAAGAGTGCTCATTTGGCCATGGTTAACAAGGGTGACTTACATCTTGTGGGTAAAGCCGTACAACCTCTGCAGAGTGTTAAAAAACTATTCGAAGAGCCACGTCCTCGGTTATGGACATGAACTGGCAAGGCCACACATTGGTTAGACTGAGGTTTTGTTTGTGAAAACCTGGGGAAAATGGACTAAGGACGTGGGCATGATGTGTCCACAGGGTGCAATTTACGCTACACAGCTGGTAGCAAGGAATTGCAGGAGAAGGAGGCTAGCCGTACTATCCGGGATAGTACGGGCTAAGCATTGAGTTAAGTGAAGGCCAGCTGTACTATCTAGGATAGTACGGGCTGAGCATTGAGTTAAACGAAGGCTAGCCGTACTACCCGGGATAGTACGGGCTGATCATTGAGTTAAGTAAAGGCCAGCCATACTATCCGGGATAGTACGAGCTGAGCATTGAGTTAAACGGAGACTAGCCGTACTACCCGAGGTAGTACGGACTGAGCATCGAGCTAAGCAGTGATAGACGGAGGTATCACTTGAGATGAGGAAAGAAGGTAACTGGGTCTACCTCAAGAGAAGTTTTGTTGCTTTGAATTGCTCTGGTTTACAAAACTGCTTTGGAATCTACTATTCTCGTATTTAAATTGAAAACTTACATTTTCGCACAACAAACAACTTAGGATAGAGCTATTCCTTGAATTACACCTTACATGAAATATTGCCGTTTAATTCTCCTGTGGGAATAGCTTGCGAGTACATTCAACGTACTCATCTGGCTTGTTGATTTGGCCAGACGAAAGAGATATCAAGACCGAAGATACGATTACGAACACGAAACTTAGGGCGTAACCCCAGTCAGTTGCCTGTTGGGTATGGCATATTGCTGGGCCACATCATCGCTTGTTTTTTCTGCTGCAAGTTTATAGCCGTTGGGCTACAGGTATCAGACAATCGACCTTGACGGCCTAATTACATAGAGTATGCTAATTTTTGCATGTATGACAATGATATACAGGTTAACTTGTGTGTGCCGGCTACTGATCCAAAGACCGGTGCAGTAATCACAAGGGAGTATCCAGCCTTAAAACCGGGTACGCCACAGTGAAGTTGGTTGTCGCTGTTGCAACAACATTACCTTTACCGAATGGGGCCACATAAATGTCATCGTCGCCAAATGCCCCGTATTATCTCGATGCACTCAAGGCACTGTCATCCGTTGCCAGAGTTGGAGAAAAAGACAGGCATGGGAGGAAGCAGGGCGTCTTGGGGAGAATAGTGGTGGATGAGGGAGGAAGCATGAGATAGGAGTGCCATGGAGCGTCATGCGGTGACTAGAGCATAGGATAGGAAGAAAGACAAGAGTTTTTTTTGAAATATTATTTTTTTATCTAGAAATTTCAGAAATATTACAACGTTCAAATTTTTTACAAAAATGACCTCAATCGCCATGGGTGGTGGCGGTAGGGCCCTAATCGCCACCGCCCACGGCAATTTCTAGCTATCGCCAGCTCAGCTGACGGTATTCAATGGTATCGCCACCACCCGTGGCGATAACACGCAACCGCCACCGGTCGTGGCGATTGGAAGTCAATCCCTGGCCGGATCGCCCGCCAACCCCCAACCGCCAAGCCACGTGGCGCAATCGCCACGGTGGTGGCGATTATGGTGAAATCGCCACAGGTGGTGGCGATTACGCTCTGGCCTATATAAGCTCGCGCAATCACCACCCGAGAGGGAGAGAGGAGGAGGAGTTGGAGGCTGCCGCGGGAGGATAGAATAGGGGGGCTTGGGTAGGGAGGGAGAGAGGGAGAGAGGGGAGAGGAGAAGATAGATAAGAGGAAATAGAGAGGGAGGAAGTGTGGGGTATTTTTGCAGCGATTTGGAGGTATTTTTTAAATCTTTCACTGTTTATTGTAGCAATTTTATATTTTTAGTACTAGATATAATAGTAGATCTAGAATCAGGGGTAAATTTAGGGTATATTTATTCGTAGTATTTAGATCTCATAATGTGTAGAAATAGAGTAGTATTATAAATAGAAACCTATGGTAGATTGTGGGATACTTATCATTCCTTCGTAGAAATCGCATTTTGTGTACTTCGCCCCAGGTAGTTTTCTAAGCTAGTTCACCATCTCCCACATTTTGTGCCACTCTCTCAAACGATTGTACACCTACTTGTACGTAATTCCAGGAAAACCCCTTCTCGCTAACACCTCTACAAGAGCACGCGTATGAACCTCCTCAAAGATCTGCGAACGTATATTTTACAACTCCACCTCCTCATTTCCACGCGAGTAAGAAGTTCGTAGTCCATTCTCGGGTTCCAAACAGCATCATTGGCATCTAATAATTTACACGAATAATTATTATTGCACAGAATAAAAATTATAGATCTCAATGTTTCAACGCATATGAGGAGGAAAAATATTACAAGACTTACCTCTATCATCGCTATCCATCCGCGAACTACTTCTTCTTCTCTTCTCAAATCAAACAATCTACTCCGAGATACCAACAATTTTTCGGAAGAACTCAGGGAAGATTAGCTACCTGGTGGGAGCGTCTGCTCACCCGTTTAAATAGCAGGAAGGGGTACGGAGATCGTGGCGATTAGGACCAATCGCCACTGCTCGTGGCGATTACTGACAAATCGCCATGGCATCTGGCGATTCGATAATAAATCGTCCTGGGTGGTCGGTCGCTAAGGGGGAATCGCCGCTGGTCGTGGCGATTAGGAGAAATCGCCATGGGTCGTGGCGATTAGAAGAAGAAATCGCCACCGGTCGTGGCAATTATTGATAAATCGCCATGGCACATACCGATTCCATAGTGAATCGTCAACTGGGCTGGTGATAGCTGGAAATCGCCATGGACCGTGGCGATTAGGGCCCTACCGCCACCACCCGTGGCGATTGAGGCCATTTTTGTAAAAAAATTGAACGTTGTAATATTTATGAAATTTCTGGGTAAAAAATAATATTTTAAAAAAAAACTCGAAAGACGAGGTGGTTGATTTTTGTCGCCACGTTGGTAAAAATCGACCGCGCCGAGCGCGTGATATCATCTCACAGAACGCTTCTCTGTGCACATTCTTTTATCTATGGTTACGCACAGACTATTTAGCTAGTACGGCTAATAGTATTTAGCTCTTTTAGTTATTGACGGAGCATGTTTCGTTAACTCTAAAATTAACTGCTACATTCATGCCACCTCAAAAATAATAGCCTAAATTTAGACGCACTGCTACTAAATTTATATGCACGGTTATAATATTTTTAGTTGTTTGGGTAACCGGAGAGTACATCTTGCATTACGTACTGTCAAATTGAACGTAACAGCCACGTTAAGCCATGTCACCTAATATATAGTAACCATCGGATTGAACTAAATTATATAGAGTACCTCCTTCTACTAGGTAGGTAGTAGTATAATCAGATCTAATCATTGATATCTAAGTGGTATTAGGGCGTCTCCAATGCTACACATCGGTCATTTCTAATTGACTGCCACATCAACAAGATGATTAGATTGAGGTGAGAGCGCCAGAAATGATACAAAACCGTATCTTATATTAAAATACAGTCTCTAGCCTACTTATGGGTATATTATACAACTTAAATTAGGATCGGAGCAATTCTGTGTCTAAATTAAACATTCGTGGCCTTATGGTATAAAAGTTCATGCGCTTGTTATATTGGGCGGACCGAGCAGCTAAGTACGCCCTGGGCTGGGCCGACGGTTTTTGGGCTGAATGCTTTACACTTCTGATTTTTGGGTAGGTAACTAAAGAGATTTCCTTGGGCTTTTGGTCCTAGGCCCAGGGCTAAAACCCTGGTAGCCCTGGGCCTGGATCCGCCCCCTGCGTTACAATCCTACGGGACCATTTGAAAACAGCATAATACTAGCCAAATACTCGTATCTTGCTATGGACAAACAAATTAGATTATTAAGCATGTCGAATCATTGATGTCACGCTCCATGCCACTACCTCGGTTTTGTCTAAACTCTTGGTTGAGTTTCAGCTCAGGTAGAATTGGGAGTTGTTTATGCAGAGTAGCACTTTGGGTGAATTTGAATATTTGAATTTCGAGTCGATAGATGAGGAGGATATCTATTGAGATTTCAACACGGACATATAGCTTTTGCTAAAATCTTTAGATGATCAGTAAGGAGGGGGGAAAAAATGTACGGACCGTCGCCACCGATTAACACCTTTATATGAGTAAAGATATGATGCATTGGAGTGGTTATAGGATTGTATATACAATAGAACATTATCTCCTGAGATGCCCTTATAGTCTTTTCACTCAAATTTATCGTCATTCTTATAGACTTTTTTGACTTTTGTCATTAATCCCAGCCTTGGGAGTCATTCTCGCCTTCTCACGCACCCGCCGTTCCCAAGATCACGTCTTCCTCTGTATCCTCTTATTGCTGTAGCGTTGCTCCAGCCCTTCGCTCGCTAGAAGGTTTCTCTAGTTGCTAGAATGGAACAGACATACGAACGTGCTCATGTGCAGTGCGTCTTTTTTTCTGACACGACTAGGGATCGAACTTCGGATCTTGGCATTAGATGGGACGCTTGTGAAAAGATTTTTGCTATGTAATGAATTTTTTTGTTAATATATACATAATCATTTTTTGAACCAATACAACATGACATTTTCATGTAATAAAATTTCGTATAAGGGAAACATTTTTATATATGATGAAAATATGTTTTTCATTCAATGGAAACTCGTCCTACGAAAAGCAAAAATCAAACTATATATGTAGTATTTTCCTTTTCTTTTTCCAAACCAATGCAGTGCATCTTTAGTTGATGTCATATTGTTGGGTTGCATTTAGACGTACATGAGGCTCCAATTATGTTCTTAAAACTACGTTAGTTAAGAAAAATTGCTGCTGTCAAGTCTCAAATTTAGGACCTCTTAACTCTGATACTATATTGAGTTGCATTGACTAGTCACCTGATCAACTGTAAGTATAGGGATGTCGTTCTTTCACAGGGACCAGATTACAAGCAATTAACAAGTTCTTGCAGCTAAACCAAGTAAAGGTAGCAAGGTTCTAAGTACTGAAATTTTCTCTGTTCTGAAATAGAGCAACCAAAACACAAACTATATTTCCAGGGTGCAAGATCAGACAAGCTAACACTGAAGAATTGGATGGAAGTTAACTGAAAATAAAATGACAGGTTGCAGATTAACACAAATTCACAAGCATACATCTAAGAATGGGATAGCAGCATAGTTACCAGAATGGGACAGATCCTAACTGCAGAGCAAACACTGAAAATTGACATGAACAGTTCTATATTTTTGGGAATTTTCTCACACGCAAACAAAGCCACAACACAGATCTTAGCAAAAGAAAAGGTTTATCACTGAATACTAAACAAGATCTACCTTTCTAACGACAGCAAGATGAATAATTAACTCAGGAAACAAAAGATTTAAGGTTTCTCAAACAAGTCTTCAACTAGCTGATGAAGTACCAAAGTCACAATCTCAAAAGTGCAGGTAGAGCAAGATTACAGCAGGAATCAAGAATGGGAGAGAGTGTAGTCAAACTCCTTTGGTAAAGAAGCAGAGGAGATGAATGGGAAAGAGTTTATATGTTGCAGATCTCTCGCGAAGTGTTGATTTCATGGTAGAAGATCAGTGAGGATGATCCATCTATCCTCCAAGCTCCCTCTTCCGCACCATCACTCTCTCTTTCCCTCTTCTTCCCTGGATCTGGAGCCTCCCTCCCTTTTTCTCCTCCTCCCCAAAGATAAGAGGATGGCAAGGCCTGCGTGAGTCCCCCTGGAGCAGGTAAGCCCTTTTTTTTACTCTTGTCCTTAGATTTTGTCCTTCCTCACAAGTTGGTCCTTGCCTCAGTTGACGTTCTTTTTTTTCACCCTTTTCCTCACAGAAACCATCGCCATCCAGTCCTCGGTCAGAACAGTATGAACTTTGAAGCAAAATTTTGGTGCCTTGGCGCACCATTCCTGCAGTTGAGAAGCACGGTTGTAAAGTAGCTCATATATATAGTATTTTCATATATTTGCACTTGTCAGTAGAATGAATGATCAATAAAGCTCCAAGTTTGTGCCAAAAATGATTCAGAACATGCTTCTAAATGCTGTAAATATGATGCACATCATACCCCCACACTCAAACTTTTGCTTGTCCTCAAGTGAAATGAAATGCAGAACTGACAAAACTTTTTGTTATAAACAGTGAATACTACAATTTGGAGTTCCTTCGCAACATAAGGATCAATTTAACCATTGTTTACCCTCAACAAACATCCTCTGAATGTTGGAGATATCCCCAAACAATAATGCACTACCATTTTCAGCCATTCTAAGCCATCACAACTGTCGCAAGGCATTCTGGCCAATTAACAACCAGTTCTGTCTACAGTCCAAGAGTGAGCTGCGGTTTAAACTCTCTTACACTGAAATCAGAAAGTAATTGCAAGAAAGACTGCAGCAGATTTGCCACTTATTGAGAGACAATGTGACATAGTCACTTATTGTAATGAATACAGTGAAAATGTGGCATAGCCACTTATTCAAAAACTTAAGAATTGTGGTCAAGCCACTTATTGAAAATCTGCAATGCGACAAAAGTTTTTTTTTGTTCAAGCTAAACCTATAACCAATGGCACTGTTTTCCAAGTGCCACTAATTAATTAGCTCACAATTGGACTGAATGACACAACTAACAGTTACTTAAGCTTATCCACCGAGTAGCAGTACAATGACAGAGAATAAAAGAAAATTAAAGCAGCCTATTGCTTACGGTATTTGGAACATTCAGCATCTGTTGTTTCTAGTTGAACAACAATTAAATAAACTCTGATCTTGCAAAGCATCCAAGTGTGCAATGGTTCACTCAAGACCTTTTAACACATCTCCTCGCAAGTAAAATTTTTCAGAGAAAGGATATGCAATCACAGTTCAACCAAATGATGTAAATAAGAATGCAGGTAAAACATAGGGATAAACTGCACAGGGTTCCAGAGAAATCAGTAATTTCAACACAAATGGAGATGTCAATTGGAAGCAATTCACCTGGTTGCCTCCTCTCTTTTCTTCTCTTCATCTACCCACCTCCTTGAGCCTTTGCTCTCTCCACTGTCTTTCCTTGCTACTTGCCTTACCAATTCTACTCCTACAAAGTCAACGAGGAGAAAAACAAACATAAAACACACTTTAACAAAACAAAGGGATATTATTTAGCAAGAACCAGGTTGCCTCCTGTAAGCGCTTGTTTATGGTCATTAGCTCGACCCTGTCACCAAAAATGTCAAGCTTGGAGGGGAACGGAAGCAGCATCAATTGCTTCCTCCACTTGCTCATCCTCTTGATCTTCAGTCTCATTAATAAGCAAAGAATCCCCAGGTATATAATGCTTAAGTCTCTGGCCATTAACTGAAAACCTCCCTTGAGTGGAACTCTGAACTTCAACTGCTCCATTAGACATCACCTTCTTCACTGTACAGGGCCCAAACCATCTAGATTTGAATTTCCCAGGGTAGAGATGGAAACGAGAATCATAGACTAAGACAAGCTGCCCAGGATAGAATGCACGCCTGAGAATATGTTTGTCATGAATCTTTTTCTTCTTCTCCTTATAAATCCTAGAGCTCTCATAGGCGTCCAGCCTTAATTCATCTAATTCACACAATTGCCCATTAGCTTGTGGATGATATGGTGTTGTCACTCTGTGACTATGCACTCCATACTTAGCAAGCAATACTTCAAACTGGTTATTGTTGAAATGAGTTCCTCCGTCACTAATTACAACTCTTGGTACTCCAAACCTGGGGAAAATGACTTGTCTAAATAACTTGCAAACCGATTTTGCATCAGCATGTACTGTTGGCACTGCCTCAACCCACTTAGACACATAATCCACAGCAACAAGTATGTGCTTGAACCCCTTGGAAGATGGAAGAGGACCAATATAAACACCCCAAACATCAAATAATTCATCTTCAAGTATCCCTTGCTGGGGCATCTCATGTCTTCTACCCACTTTTCCAGAGCGTTGACAAGGATCACAAGACTGCACATAGGAATGAATGTCCTTGAACATGCTCGGCCAATAAAATCCAGCTTGGAGTACCTTAGCCTGAGTTTTGGATGTACTTGCATGTCCACCATATGAAGCTGAATGGCAATGGTATATTACTTGCTGAATTTCTTCATCTGGGATGCATCTTCTTATGATTCCATCAGAACAATGCTTGTACAAGAAAGGTTCATCCCAATAAAACTGCTTCACATCATGCAAAAATTTCTTCTTCTGCTGATAGGTGGAATCTAGAGGAATAATACCACAAACCAAATAATTCACCAAGTCAGCATACCATGGAGTCTTGCCCTGTACTTGAGATAACTTCATTAACTGCTCTCCAGGTAGTGAATCACCAATCTCTTTTCCCTCTGCTTTTACTTCTGTTAGCCTTGATAATGATCAGCCACCAAATTTTCTGCTCCCTTCTTGTCTTTTATCTCAACTTCAAACTCTTGAAGTAATAGAATCCATCTGATGAGTCTTGGCTTTGCATCTTTCTTGCTCAGCAAATATTTAATAGCTGCATGGTCAGTGTACACTGTACAGTGATTTCCAACTAGATAGGGCCTAAATTTGTCAAACGCATAAACCACTGCTAGTAGCTCTTTCTCAGTTGTAGTGTAGTTTGACTGTGCATCATCTAAAGTCTTGCTAGCATAGTGTATCACATGCAAAGCTTTATTCTTCCTCTGTCCTAAAACTGCTCCAATAGCGAAATCGCTGGCATCACACATTAGCTCGAATGGCAAGGTCCAATCAGGTGGTTGCACAATAGGTGCTGTCACTAAAGCCTCTTTCAACTTGACAAAAGCTTGCATACACTGGTCATCAAAATTAAATGGCACATCTTGATTTAGAAGGTTAGTGAGAGGCTTAGCAATCTTAGAGAAATCCTTGATGAAACGCCTGTAGAAGCCTGCATGCCCGAGGAAACTTCTCACACCTTTGGTATTGATTGGATGAGGAAGTCTAGCAATAACTTCTACCTTTGCCCTGTCAACTTCAATTCCCCTTGCAGATACAAGATGTCCCAGGACTATTCCTTCCTTCACCAAAAAATGACACTTTTCCCAATTTAGCACTAGATTATGTTCTGTGCAGCGCTGCAAAACAGTTTCAAGGTTTTTCAAGCAATCTTGGAAATTATACCCATACACCGTGAAGTCATCCATAAACACCTCCATGATTTGCTCTATCAGGTCAGAGAATATTGACATCATGCACCTCTGAAAAGTGCCAGGCGCATTGCACAACCCAAATGGCAATCTTTTGTATGCAAAAGTGCCATATGGACAAGTGAAGGTTGTCTTCTCTTGATCCATTGGATGGATAGGAATCTGCAGGAAACCAGAATACCCATCTAGATAGCAAAAATATTCATGTCCAGCTAATCTTTCCAGCATTTGGTCAATAAAAGGTAAAGGAAAGTGGTCTTTCCTTGTTGCTTTGTTCAGCCTCCTGTAATCAGTGCACATACGCCAACCTGTGACTTTCCTTGTTGGAATTAGTTGTCCAGCTTCATTCTCTACAACTGTCATCCCGCCCTTCTTTGGCACAATGTGGATGGGGCTGACCCATTCACTATCTGAAATTGGGTAGATAATCTCTGCAGATAGCAATTTGAGAATCTCTTTCTTTACTACTTCCTGCAGATGAGGATTCAACCTGCGCTGATGTTCCCTAGATGGCCGACTGTCATCCTCAAGGTAAATCCTATGTGTGCACACAGATGGGCTAATACCAATCATGTCTTCAATGGAATAACCCAGAACCCTTCTAAACTTCTTCAAGGTTTGCAATAATGCTTCAATTTGCTCATTGGTCAAGTCTGCACTTGCTATAACAGGGTGTTTCTTTTCTTCCTCAAGATAATGATACGATAGATGTTCAGGCAGGGGCTTCAATTCCACCACTGCATTCGGTGTTAGAGCAGAGTCACACTGTTCTATTCCCTCAGTATTAGCTTCAGCTTGTTCAATACTGAATGTCCCAGCAATAGCCTCAAATCCCTGCTGAACAGACAATTCCAATGGAACTCCACATCTGTCAAAGATTTCAGTCACACAATCATCAATCACATCAATTGAGAGACATTGATCACTGCAGTGCGGTAGATGAGTTGCATGCTTCATATCAAACATTATCTCTTCTTCCCCAAACTTCAACTTGAGTTTTGCATCTTTAACATCTATTACTGCTCCAGCTGTTGCTAAGAATGCTCTTCCCAAAATCACTGCATCACTCTTGTCCTCCATTTCCAAGACCACAAAATCAACAGGGTAAGCAAATCTGTCCACAACTACTGGCACATCTAACAAAACTCCTGCAGGTTTCCTGAGAGTTCTATCTGCTAGCTGTAAGGTCATAGTTGTTGATCTTAATTCCCCAAGAGACATAAGCTTGCAAACAGATAAGGGAAGCACACTGACGCTTGAGCCTAAATCACATAGAGCTGTGAATTGTTTGGTACCAATGAAACAAGGAACACAAAAACTCCCAGGATCTTCTAGCTTTTCTGGAAGAGAATTTTGTAAGACAGCACTGCATTGTCTTGTCATGGCTACCACCTCAGGCTCATCTAAGCTTCTTTTCTTGGTTAACAACTCCTTAAAGAATCTCGCATACATTGGGACATGTAGCACAGCATCTAATATAGGAATTGTTACTTGCACTTCTTTCATCTTATCCAAGAACTTTGCATACTGCTTTTCTTCTTTACTCTTCTCAAGTCTCTCAGGAAATGGTACCTTTGGGAGGTAAGGTACTTTAACTGCTTTATCCTTGTTCATGATCTGTACTTCTTTGGAATTAGCCAGAGGTTGGTCTTGTAGAGTATTTTCAGCTTCAGACAATACTCCAGGTTCAGCAATTTCAGGAATGGAATTCCTCAAAGGAGGAGGAACATATGACTGTTTTGGAGGATTAGGAAGCAATGGGGCTATCACCTTCCCACCTCTTGTGGTAATTGCTTCCACTGTTGACAATGCGCCACACTGTCCCTTGGGATTAGGTTCAGATTGAGAAGGTAACTTGCTTTCTACTTGAGCATTAGCTTTTACCATTCCTTTCATTTCAGAGGCGAAATTTTGCATCACTTTCTCAAAAGTTTCCTGAAATCCCTTCATCATGTCTTTTTGCATTTTCATCACCTCCTCAACTCCTATGGACCGACTTGCTTGTGGATTTTGCTGCTGATGTAAATTCCCAAATCCGTGAGCTGAAGATGGAAATGATGACATGCTAGAGTTGTTGCTGCAGCTAGGCTGAAATTGATTCTGTTGCTGTCGAAATCCTTGATTAGATAACTGAGAGGGATTGAAATGATTATTGCTCCTATATGACAAATTAGGATGATCCCTCCATGATGGGTTATAATGCTGGGAAAAAGGGCCTTGGTTCTGTGTATAATTAACTTCTGCAACAGATGACTCAGCAGTTGTGTAATAAGTACATTCCTGTGTAAAATGTCCTTGAATTCCACAAATCTGACAAGCTGGAGGAGTCTGAACCGCTGAAACCACTGAAGTATTACTATTGTTTGTCATCATCTGAGTAAGCTGCTTGGCAAAAATCTCCACTTGAGCTGCAACAGCATTCTGAGGACTCAATTGAAGGACTCCTGGTTGAGATGGGTGTACTGTCCATTCACTTGACCAAGAGAAATTATGCGATGCCATACTTTCTATCAACTCAGTTGCTTCCTCTAGTGTTTTGTTCATGATTCCCCCTCCTGCTGCTGCATCCACAAAAGCCCTTGTTTGCTGAGTTAATCCCTTATAAAAGGTCTGCAGTATCAGCCAAGGTTCTTGCCCATGGTTAGGACACATTCTAATCAACCCTTGGTACCTTTGCCAAGCATCATGAAGGTTTTCACCATCAAACTGAATGAATCTAGTGATCTTGTCCCTGTACTCAGCTGCTTTTGATGGAGGGAAATATCTTTCATAAAAAACCTAAACTAGATGTGCCCAAGTATCTTTGAGGTGAATTGGTAGAGCATGATACCACAGTTTTGCTCCATCTCTTAATGAAAAAGGGAATAGCTGCAATCTAATGGCTTCAGGTGGCACACCATTATACTTGAGAGTATTGCAGTATTCCAGAAAATTTCTGATGTGAGAATGCGGACTTTCCATAGCTGAACCACTGAATTGATTGTGTTGAACCATAGTGATAAGTGCTGGCTTGAGCTCGAAATTGTTGGCTTGAATAGCAATCTGCACTATGTCAGTTGAAGCGCTCTGATCCTTTGGAATCCATAGATCACGCAACAATGGCTTTTCTCCCATCTTTTCCTTCTTGATCTTTTCTGCTTCTCTTCTTCTTTCTCTAAAGGTTCTCTCTATTTCTGGATCAAAAGGAGCTAAAGGAGAGTCTTCACTTTGCAGCATCAAATAATTTCCTGCGATTAAACATATAGAAATCCTCTACACATAATCACAAATAAGAAGTGGTTAAGGGTTAGTGCAATAAAGCTTAAATACAGAATTAAGGGATCTGGGACACTGAAAAACACACAAGCAAAAACTAACAGAAATTAGAAATCAAAAGATCTAGTCTGCAATACTACTGCAATCACTAATATCTGATCCCCGGCAACGGCGCCAAAATGATCAACTGTAAGTATAGGGATGTCGTTCTTTCACAGGGACCAGATTACAAGCAATTAACAAGTTCTTGCAGCTAAACCAAGTAAAGGTAGCAAGGTTCTAAGTACTGAAATTTTCTCTGTTCTGAAATAGAGCAACCAAAACACAAACTATATTTCCAGGGTGCAAGATCAGACAAGCTAACACTGAAGAATTGGATGGAAGTTAACTGAAAATAAAATGACAGGTTGCAGATTAACACAAATTCACAAGCATACATCTAAGAATGGGATAGCAGCATAGTTACTAGAATGGGACAGATCCTAACTGCAGAGCAAACACTGAAAATTGACATGAACAGTTCTATATTTTTGGGAATTTTCTCACAGGCAAACAAAGCCACAACACAGATCTTAGCAAAAGAAAAGGTTTATCACTGAATACTAAACAAGATCTACCTTTCTAACGACAGCAAGATGAATAATTAACTCAGGAAACAAAAGATTTAAGGTTTCTCAAACAAGTCTTCAACCAGCTGATGAAGTACCAAAGTCACAATCTCAAAAGTGCAGGTAGAGCAAGATTACAGCAGGAATCAAGAATGGGAGAGAGTGTAGTCAAACTCCTTTGGTAAAGAAGCAGAGGAGATGAATGGGAAAGAGTTTATATGTTGCAGATCTCTCGCGAAGTGTTGATTTCGTGGTAGAAGATCAGTGAGGATGATCCATCTATCCTCCAAGCTCCCTCTTCCGCACCATCACTCTCTCTTTCCCTCTTCTTCCCTGGATCTGGAGCCTCCCTCCCTTTTTCTCCTCCTCCCCAAAGATAAGAGGATGGCAAGGCCTGCGTGAGTCCCCTGGAGCAGGTAAGCCCTTTTTTTTACTCTTGTCCTTAGATTTTGTCCTTCCTCACAAGTTGGTCCTTGCCTCAGTTGACGTTCTTTTTTTTCACCCTTTTCCTCACAGAAACCATCGCCATCCAGTCCTCGGTCAGAACAGTATGAACTTTGAAGCAAAATTTTGGTGCCTTGGCGCACCATTCCTGCAGTTGAGAAGCACGGTTGTAAAGTAGCTCATATATATAGTATTTTCATATATTTGCACTTGTCAGTAGAATGAATGATCAATAAAGCTCCAAGTTTGTGCCAAAAATGATTCAAAACATGCTTCTAAATGCTGTAAATATGATGCACATCATCACCTCATCCAAAAACCTATCAATGAGAATAAATGGGTAATGGTATACTTCCTTAGATTGGCCTGTATTGAGACATACAACATTAAGCTATTTCTAAACTTATCAACAAGATCTACATTCATTATTAGCAAAAGAAATGTGCACACATGACGACTCCGCTGGATAGCGTTACCCAGCTATGAGCTGACCAAACTCAGAAAAATCCGCTCAATGCCCTATGTCCACCTGCTAATGGACAAAACAACTGATCATGAAAGAATTCTCTTTATTTTGAAATATAAAATGTTTTATGTCTTAAACCGTAAACTCAATCCACAATCTAATTTTACCATTAGATTAGTCTTGATAAGGACTTTAAAACTAGATCACACATGTATATTTCATAGACTTTTATCAACACATAAAAATGACTTTCCCACAAATTTCTAAACTTATTTTCGAGAAAATGGTGTCAGTGTATACACTCATCTAACCGATTCTCTCTAGTTACCAGGCTATCTTTATGTAGTTATCAATACATACTTGTGTCTTTTCTGCATATTTCTAAGCCTATAATCAAAAAAGATGGTGTCAGTGCATACTTATCTTACTGGTTCACTGTATTTATCAGAATATTTATTAGTAGTTATCAACACATAATAATGAATCTCTCTCATATTTTTAAGCTTGTCTAGAAAAGATGAAACCTCACTCAACGTTGCCATATTTCTACAGAGGATATTGTGAAAACTAACACCTCATGTTCTTCTATTCTAAGCATAGTGAAAGGGATGTTGAACCTGCCTAAGAAACCATATCAATAAGCCAGCTACAGAGCGTGAGATTAAGTAACCTGATAGCTCGTTACTAATAATGCGGTAACTAATAAATTACCACATGAAAACTAACGAGACTAAAAAGATTTGTCAAAACATACTTATATGACATCTAGTTTTGTTTTATTCATCGTAATGAATCCAATGGTGAAGATAAATCGTGAACTGGATATATGGTTTGAGAGTTAAATTTCTTGAGTTTTAGTAATTAATACCGATGGTGCCAATAATTTTGTGTCTACATGCAGGAGACATACTTGGACACTTGTGCAGCCCCACCCACTTCAATCATAGCCATCCAATGAAATTTGATAGCGTGCAACCACCTCAATGGTTAAGATGAAAAGTAGGACGTTTGAGATTTAGATTTTCCGAGAGAAAATATACTACTAGTTTAAAATGTTTTGTAGCTCAAACCTTTAACCGATTCACGATCCATTTTCACCCTGGGTTTATCGTGATAAGTGCTTCAAAACTAGATCTCATGAGTATTTCCGATGACTTCTTTCTGACATCATTAGTTATCATGTGTTAATGTATGAGTTATTACATTATCAACGATGAGTTATCCTGTTGTAGTCGGTGTGTTATTATATTGTTAAATTTTGTTCTCACCCACTAAGGTATGTGATAGCATTTCTTGGACAGGTTCATCATGCCCCTCTAGGCTTTGAAATACGGGGAGAAGGCATATTTCATTTTTCTTGGACAGGCTTAGAAATATGGGTGAGTGCATTATTATTACTGGCATCTAGAGTCAAACAACCAGATGAACTATACATCGCCATCATTTTCTCAAAGATGATGTTAGAGATATGTATGAAAGACATAATTATGTGCTGATAACTGCATGAAATAATCTAATAATTATAGTGACACAATCAATTATTTATATTTCGGTCTCATTTTCCAAGGTCAGGTTTATATGATAGTGCAACAATGATATGGGATTACTCATTAATTACCACTTAATAACTCTCCATTAATATTCTGGTAACCAAGTATTACTACATGATAACTATTAGGTCTACAAAAATGTCATGAAAACATATGCAAGTAGGATCTAGCTTTTAATCCATCGTCTTGACGAACTGAGAGAAGAAAATGGATTGTGGATCAGACATATATACGGTTCAAGAAATAAAATATTTTGTTTTTTTGAATAATTGAAGTCTTTATTGATATTAGCAAATCCGGACTGTTATGTATGCACAGACTCTTAACTCTCTTGCTACATGAGATGCGGTATTGGACAAGGATGCAATGCAAATAGAGTTAGTGATCGGAATGTTGCTACATGTGAGGCTACACAGTGACCATCATTGTGTTGTCACGTTCGGGCCAATACACAGCCTCTTTGATAAATACATATACAATTACCATTTGCCTATAGAAGGAATCCTAACTAATCCAAGTTGTTGGATCAGAAAGAACGGACGATCTAGAGTACCATAAAAGAACCCTGATTATAAATAAGAGCCCTCTGTAATAAAATTGCCAAGAGGTGTTTAAAAGAACAAATGCTTTCTAAGAAAGGGCAATAAGATTATTAATATGCATGTACTGTATCATTATAAGACAACTTTGTATAGTGTATCCTTTCAAATTATAAATAGTTTTGTGAATAATTTTGTATGTAGATGTTAATAGTAGCAGAAAACATCATTAAATAAGCACACATCAAAGCGTGGTCAATACTTTTAAGTTTTCATTTATAACCTACTCTGTTGAATATATTATACTCTCAAGTCTATATGGTACGGTGACTTTGTCTTAATGTGTTGTTCCGAGGCTCTACAAATGGTAAAAGTTATCCTACATAGTATTTTTAAAAGAACATAACCACGTGAGTCGTCTATTGGTCGAAGCCTGTGAGATATGAGAACTCTATAAGAATCTCACTGAGAAATATAGGAGTATGACCTATATGTTCTCCACCCACCAGCAGTCCAGTATCAGCTAAAGCCTTGTGAAGCTTGTCCAGACAAAAAGCCACAAATTCAAATCTTAGTGCGTTGTGCGGTTGTGGACGAATGTAGCTTAAGGTCTTGGTGCATTTAGCTCTGGTCTCCATCAGTTCTAGCGTGTGATTATGGGGCATGCTCGCCTAGGTGTATGCCTGTGATGTGCGCGTGCGTCTTCTTTATAATCACAAAAAGGTAACATGAAAATACGACCTCCTACGTGCTTATAAATAAGAGTCTCTACTACGGAAGCAATGTTATTTACAGAGTAGAAAGGGAAAGAGAAAGGGAAGCGGCATTTGGAGACTCAGCGTCGACGACCGTAGAGGTAAGACTTGGCGGTGGAGAAGGACGCAACTCTCTCGCCTTTGTCATGCATAACGTCTTAGCAAGGAGCAATGACATAGTCTCGATGAGATCCCGATGGGAGAGGAACAAAAAATAGATGATTGTGGGATTGGAGAGAGGATAAGGGAAAGGTAGGAAGGAGAGGGCCTCGCCAAGAATTCTCATGCGTGATGAAGTAACTGTGGCGATAGTTGTACATTAAATAGTGATTTTTTTGAGTTGTCTGCAGTACGGTGCAGAAGCTGAGGAGATTTCTCTCCTTCACTATCTAAAAAGGTAGTGATCAAGATACACTACGTCGACAACATTTCAGGCCGATCAATTATTTTTGCAAGACGCCTGAGCTAAATTAGGGTAGGGGGCGGGGACAGGAAATCAGATTGTTTTCTTTTGTTTTCAAGTGAAAGTGGAGAAATGATCTACTTCTTGGAAGAAGAAGAAAGAAGTTGAGCAATTATAAACTTGGAGTAACTTACAGCTTTGAGGTAGGCAGCAGGACTGCAGGAGAGACAGAAGATGTTCGCAGGTTGCTCTAGCTGCTAGGCTGCAAGCCGTCCGGGACCCATGAAATGTAACAAAGGCATCTAGCAAGTAGAGATCTCTTGGGATTTCAGATCTACTACTCCGGGGGCACTAGCCTACTTAAGTAGAGCCACCAATGCTTACAATATTTTGAAAAGATAAGGAATACGAGTACCTACCATGATCTGTATAACCATTGTAAGAACTTAACACTGGATTCAATATGTAATATGTAAGACAAAACGTTGTATGTGTCAGAATAATCAACCCGTCACCTAGGAGATAAGGACATTGACTTGTATTGTGATTAGTTGCGGTAACCAGCTAGCAACTCGGATCCCAATTCGAAGCATCTCAACCATTTTTTTTCTTTCGAAGCACCTCAACTTGATATATAGGAGAACCAGCCAGTCCCGAGTTCCATCCTGTCATCGCTCATTGCCGTTGGCCGAAGATGTGCTTTTTAATTTGTGTTTCCCATGAAGCATAGATGACATGGAAATCATGCAAGCGAAGGAACTACTGATCGATGCTTTGTTTGTTCTATTTTGTATAATTTTAAGCGTTATTTCATCTTCCAAATATTTCATGGGCCTAAAATTCATCATTAATAATTTTGAAATTACAATTCTCTATATGTTACAGGACAAATGGATACAGACACATAGGAGAGTGCACTCGCTAAGCACACAATTACAATTGACGGGTGCCGGTTAAACCCAAGATCTCACAATGTTTCCACCATGGTGCACCTGGGTGCGTGTAAACATATGTATGTATTAGGATTTGAATGCTGCTAAATGGAGCTTTATATCCACAAATGCACCACTCTATTAAGAGGTGGTTCCCATGTTAGAGGTGGATTTTGATGATTAATAATAAATAACTAAGGGACCAATATGTACATAAAGTATGTTCAAGTAATTTAGTCCCAAAAGGGATGATAAAACCAGTAGAAAGTTCTAAGAAAGGACGGTTTGAAGAGCAAAAATTAATGACCATTTTCTAGCTATTTTGGTGGTTTGAGGAATCACATCGAGTTTAGAAAAATCATACTATTAAGGGGGTCTATATCTAGAAGTTGGTGAGAGTGCCTATCTAATGCTGCTAGAAATTAAATTCCCAATCCAAGAGACATTTGAAAACCATCTTTTCCCACACTTCCAGCAAAAGTTAGAACGTTCGGGATCGTTGTCAGAACATCCGGGTTTATTTTTATGTGTGAAGAATTTGAGAACTCGCAGTCTAGTTTTCAGGATTCTGAACATCCGACATTATCTCGGGAGTCCTTTGAGCTCAAAATTCGGGAGTCCTAGAAGTTTTCGGAGTGTCCGAGGTCCCTTATGGACTTATCCGTTGAAATTTTAGAAGTCAGTATATCGGAAGCTCCGAGTTTGTGCACCGTCCTCACTCTATCGACTACCTTTGAAATCTCAGAAGCTTCAAATACATTGCCAAAATCTCTTGAATTTGGTTCTAACTATGTCTTGTTTAAGACTATCCAATTTTTCGAAGGGTCTAGATTTCACATCTAGACCATTGATATTTACTTCTATCCATAGTGCTCTAAAAGTCGGAATTTTTAGATTTTTGTCAAAAATTTTTGAGATCTATTACTGAACACGTAATATAGCTGTTGATTTAAAAAAATTGACTAAAGTAGAGCCACCAATGCTTACAATATTTTGGAAATATAAGGAATCCAAGTACCTACCCGGATGTGTATAAGTGTATAACCATCGTGAGAACTTAATTAACACTGTAATAGTAAGACAAAAGATATGGTTGGCAACTGACACAACGTTGTATGTGTCAGAATAATCAACCCGTCATCTAGGAGATAAGGACATCGACTTGTATTGTGTAGTTGCGGTAACCAGCTAGCAACTCGGATCCCAGTTCGAAGCATCTCAACCATTTTTTTTCTTTCGAAGCACCTCAACTTGATATATAGCAGGACCAGCCAGCCCCGAATTCCATCCTGTCATCGCTTATTGCGGTTGGCCAAAGGTGTTCTTTTTTATTTGTGTTTCCCATGAAGCATAGATTGCATATGGCCTCTAACCATGTTAGCCTGCCACAGAGCGGGTTGTGCCACGTGACTAGGCGAGGAGACTTGGGAGTAAATATGAACCACTTGTACAACCTGGTGGTTGATGTGAGATTCACGAGTCGTTGAACCCATCTAATGGTACTGTGTAGGTTTAAAAGCCACGGTCCTACATACTCCGTTAGTATTATTATTGACGATGTCGTGCACTAACCGACTGGGCCGGGAACCCGGTCTTCAGCAAAGTCTGGCATGTAGTAGCAAAAGTGCACAACACTTCGATCACTCGCATCTACACGGTCTACACAGGGAGCATCGCTGTCGCGATGGTCACACCGACCCCTCACATGCAATTTGCACCAATACTACAGAAAAAAGATCGACTCAACTCCAGAAAGTTTAAAGACGAACTCCAATATAATATTAGCACAATACGGCGTCGCTCCTCCCAAACGACACGGCCGGCGCCTCCATTTCCACACCGAAACCTCCCCATCACGGCTCTCTTTGCCGCCACTAGCGTCTGCTGCAACGGCAGCGGGGCCTGTCTCTAAAGGAGGCTGGCGGGTGTAGCGGCTCGGAGGACATCTCCTCGGTGGGCAGCACGAGCTGCGAGCGTGGGCGGCTGCGGACGTGGACGGCACAAGCTGCGATCAGCGCGGCGGGAGCTGTGGGCCTGGGTGACGGCTGCAGGCAAAGCGGCGCGTGTTGAGGGCCTGGAGGCGTAGCCGTGGCGTGCTGCACGGACTTGGTGTCGGCAGCCTGATGGCCAGATCTGGTGCAGGTGTCTGTGCAGGGTCTGTCCTGGCGGACGAGGCGGCAGTCTGGTGTCCTCCCTGTAGAAAGGTAGAGAGGTAGAGAGAAGAATGATGCAACACTTAATTGTATTCATCAGTATGAGCGTACATATATACCGGTACAGGAACACGAGAGTACTCGCATGTATAACTGAATGCGCTACTATCTAGCCAGCTAACTAACAACTGATGAAGTGACGTAGGAATAGGGTGCACGAACAACTAATGCATGCCCGAGGCATGTCAACACCTCCCGCAGTCTTGGCTTTGGAGCGGCTGCCGCCGTCGAAGATGCAGAGAC
This sequence comes from Stipa capillata, assembly GCA_019208055.1. Lineage (NCBI taxonomy): Eukaryota > Viridiplantae > Streptophyta > Magnoliopsida > Poales > Poaceae > Stipa > Stipa capillata. Next base: position 638,887 of record JAGXJF010004005.1, read on the forward strand.
TGGAGCGGAACGCATCGAACATTGAGGACGGCAGACCTTTGGTCATTATGTCCGCAAATTGCTGGCTCGTCGGGACGTGTAGGACACGGAGTTCGCCGAGGGCAACTTTCTCGCGGACGAAATGGATGTCCAGCGCAATGTGTTTTGTTCGTCGGTGATGTACTGGATTGGCGGCGAGGTAGGTCACCGAGACATTGTTGCAGTAGACAAGAGTGGCCTTGGGGACGTCGATATGCAGCTCGGCGAGCAGTTGGCGAAGCCAACAGCATTCGGCGGCTGCGTTGGCGACGGCGCGGTATTCTGCCTCAGCGCTCGAGCGGAACACTGTGGCTTGTCGCTTTGAAGACCATGAGATGAGCGAGTTGCCGAGGAAGACACAATATCCCGATGTGGAGCGTCGCGTGTCGGGGCAGCCGGCCCAGTCCGCATCAGAGTAAGCGACGATGTCGTGTGCCGGGGACGCAGTGATCCGGAGGCCATAGCTCAGCGTGCCACGGACATACCTTAGGATGCGTTTGACGAGAGCCCAGTGTGCGTCGCGGGGTGCGTGCATATGGAGGCACACCTGGTTGACGGCGTAGGATCGAGAGGTCCGGCCGCGTCAGCGTGAGGTACTGAAGGGCCCCCACGATGCTACGGTAATGAGACGTGCCGAAGGCAAGCGTGCCATCGGTGGCGGAGACCTTCGGCTTGGTGTCCATGGGCGTCAGGGCCGGCTTGCAGTTTTGCATGCCGGCGCGGTCGAGGATGTCTGCGGCATATTGCTCCTGGGAGAGAAAGAAGTCCTGAGCCGTGCAAGAGACTTGAATGCCAAGGAAGAATCTCAGCGGCCCAAGATCCTTCATGGCGAACTCCTGTGTTAGGCGGTCAATGATGAACTGGAGGAAGGCCGTGTTCGACGCCGTGAGTACAATGTCATCGACGTAGAGCAGCAAATAGGCGGTGTCCGTGCCACGGCGTAAGATGAACAAGGACGTGTCGGAGCGCGTCGGGCGAAAGCCCATCGAGGTGAGCTGGCCGGGGAAGCGCTGGTACCACGCCCGTGGAGCTTGTTTGAGGCCGTACAATGACTTGTCGAGGAGACAGACGTGGCGTGGGTGCGAGGGGTCGACGAATCCGGCAGGTTGCTGACAGTAGACACGTTCATCGAGATGGCCGTGAAGAAATGCATTGGAGACGTCCAGCTGGTGTACTGGTGTGGCGTACCCGGTTTTAAGGCCGGATACTCCCTTGTGATCACTGTACCGGTCCCTGGATCAGTAGCCGGTACACACAAATTAACCTGTATATCATTGTCATACATGCGTAAATCAGTATACTCTATGTAAATAGACCGTCAAGGTCGATTATCGGATACCTGTAGCCCAACGGCTATAAACTTGCAGCGGAAAAACAAGCGATGATGTGGCCCATCAATATGCCATACCTGACAGGCAACTGACTGGGGTTACGTCCTAGCTTTCGCGGACTCAATCGTATCCTCGGGATTGGCGTCTCTTTCGTCTGGCCAAATCAACAAGCCAGGTGAGTACTTTGAATGTACTCGCAAGCTATTCCCACAGGAGAATTAAACGACCATATTTCATGCAAGGTGTAATTCAAGGAATAGATCTAGCCTAAGTTGCTTGTTGTGCGGAAATGTAAGTTTTAAATTTAAATATGAAAATAGTAGATTCCAAAACAGTTTTGTAAACCATAGCAATTCAAAGCAACAAAACTTCTCTTGAGGTAGACCCAGCTACCTCCTTTCCTCATCTCAAGTGATAGCCCCGTCTATCGCTGCTTAACTCGATGCTCAGCCCGTACTACCCCTGGTAGTACGGCTAGCCTTCGCTTAACTCAATGCTCAGCCCATACTACCCCGGGTAGTACGGCTAGCCTTCTTCTCCTGCAATTCCTTGCTACCAGCCGTGTAGCGTAAATTGCACTCTGTGGACATGTCATGCCGACGTCCTTAGTCCCTTTTCCCAGGTTTTCACAAACAAAACTCAGTCTAACCAATGTGTGGCCTTGCCAGTTCACGTCCATAACAGAGGACGCGGCTATTCGAATAGTTTTTAACACATTGCAGAGGTTGTATGGCTTTACCCACAAGATGCAAGTCCCCCTTGTTGCCAGGTACCAGTGGGCACACTTCGCGAGGTGTGCTGGCAGGGTTATCGCAACAAGACCTTCGCCCGCTTCCATACTAGAGCTGGACCCGCTAGGTGGGTAACCCAACTTTTGCGTCCCGGACCAAAAATAGGACTCCCCACCTTCCTTTGTGTCGCATCAACACCCCAACCGCCCAGTGGTAGTGGATCTCTAGGACTTTAACCACCTAGTCACATACTTCCTACTTCCCACGGGTCCATACTCCAGTACTTGCCGAGGTACCAAGCCAAGTCCTTCCCATAAAGGACATGTGGACGTACGGTGAGAAACTGGTTTAGCGGCACTTAGGCTCGGTCCTTAATCGATTCGAGCAAGACTCCATATTCGTCCTCGACGACCACGCTGCCTCCTGGCACTCTACAGCCCCGGGCTGCCCTTACCATTCTCACCCGAATCAAAATCACCCTCTAATTTTATTTGGGGTTTTGGCAAACATTTTTTTTTGAAATAATCACCTCGGAAAGCACATGCTATCCGAGGGTTTTATTCCCATATCCCAAGGAGTTCGTGTATACCGATCAAAATTTTAGTTTTTAACTATAGCGGGTCTAAGCATGGCTAGTGCCTATAGCCTTAATACTCTTGTCGGTCATAGAACAACCGACTAATACATCTAGGGTTACAAGGATCGGATATTCAGACCTAAGTCATATGCAGCTATAGGATATAACTTGGTCTACATAAAATACCGTTTTTACTCACATAGCATGCCTATTTTGCAAACAAAATACTTAGTTTTCACACATATGGGGTTCAACATGATCAAAGTGGGAATGCTTGCCTGGCAATAGTGTCCGGGGCTCGGTTTTGAACCCGATTCGACTTTGGTCTGAATCCTTTGCGCGGTATCTCCTAAGTCGGTATCTACAAGTCAAAAGAACAGCGAATAAACCAACGATGCGAGGAAGAACCAAATAAAAATCAATCATACATTCATGGACTCTTAAAACATGCGCCCTAGACTTAGGTGATATTAGGGTTTGAAGAGGTGGAAGAAATTCCTTTCACATGAAATAAGGATCCCTCGTAAATTTTGGGAACCCTAGCTTATTTGGTCAATCAACATTTTGGGACTCGGATGTCCTAGGTTTTCATCTCATTTTGTTGGTTCTAGAGTGGAAGTATGAATCGGGAAATTTCATTAGTAAAGCTTTCGAAGTAGTTTACTATGACCCGATTAGTTGAATAACAGGGGGTATTTAGGGTTTCTTACTTATTTAGGTAAATAATGAATAAAGGGTTTTAATTTTTTTAACCCTAATGGATTCAAAATATTTTATGCGATCTTAGATGTCGTTGGAGAATAATCATGCCCTTGGGAACCATAAATAAGAAGAGATATGTATATATATACTAGAGTCATATTTGATTTGAATTCAAATAATTTCAAAAATTATGAAACTGATACCTTAGGTAGAGTTTGATTTTAGAAGTATGTAGGAAGAAGAATCGAGTCAATCGGAGTTCGGTTGAAGGAGTTATGGGCTTCCGAACATTTGCCGGGAGGGAATTAACAGAGGGGAGAACCGCTAGAATAGGGGTGATGTCGAAGGCGGTTTTGGATATTACGTCTTTGGTCAGAGAATATGGAAAGTAGATAGGACGGAGGAATTAATTGCCAGAGTTATGCCTTCCAACTGAGAATACGCACTCGGGGTAGTAGCAAGGGAAATGTACGTCTTCTCGAAGGGAAGGCGTACTCTAGATTGAGCATACGGAGAAGAGCGCTTTTCTGCCAAAGAACACGTACTGAGAACTTGGGAGCGGTAAAGACACCGAGAGTTCGCTTCCCATTCGGGAAAACGCGATTAGGACTTTGTACTTCCACTTACTGCCCATGGGACCAGGGACTTAATTGGCCTAACCGGTAGCTTGCGCCTTAAGCAAGTTCTTAGGGCAAGTAATCATCTTGGAGGAGAGAAGGGGCCGAGGCAAGCGCTGGAGGAGCGGCTTCGGTGGCAGCTTACCGGTGGCAAGGGGCGCTTGTGTCGACGGCCGGGTCTCTCCGGTGGTAGCCCGTGTTGCTCCCGTCGACTAAGCTGTTTGAGGGAGATTGGATGGGAGGGTGGACCACCGCGGGTAACCAACATGGAAGGCGGCTCGGCGGTCACTAACCGTGGTTGACAGCGACAATAGCGGCGATGGTCTCACCGGCAGTGGCGCTCAAGGAACCTTGCTGAGGAGCTTTAGTCGCAAGGAAGAAGATGAGCACGAGAGAGAGAAGATCATAGCGGCTGCTTCCAGTGGGGAGGAGGGATGGGCTCGCCGGTGCTCTTGGGGTAGGTTCTTCGGCCACGGTGCGAGGAGGAGGAATGTAGTCGGGGAGGAGGGGATTAGACGAAGGGTAGACGGAGGAAATTAGATGTTCACCTCGGGCCATTGCCGAAGGCAGGCAAAAGGGCTCCCGGCGGTGGTGTTGTGTGAGCTGGTTGGAGGGCTCCGATTCGGGCCATGGGAGGCAGTGGCTATGGTCGTGCTTGAGGCCAGAGAAAGGAATAACGTGGGGAAGGCACTGATGGTTGGGAAAGAAGAAGAAGTGCGGCAGCTTGGTGGAGTGGTGATGCCGTGGTCAAAAGAACGCTGAGGTACAGACGCTGGCATTCCACGGTGGTGACTAGCGGCCCGGCAGAGCTGGTTGCTGCCGATCCCGACAGCGGTGATGGCTCGGGGAGTAGAGCGCCGCATCTGCAAGAGGAAGGAGGAAGCTTCTGGGGAGATGGGAGCTCGAGGAGAGCTCGGGTTGGGAAGACGACCACGGCTGGTGTGTTCAATGAACAGAGGGAAGAAGATATTGGGCTTGAGCAGCACGCGAGCTTGTCCTAGAAGGAGATGAAGCAGGGGAGGTGCCCGGCTCATTGATGGCAGTAGTTGTGTTCGGTGCCGGCTGCTGCTGTTTGTGCTGTAGAGCGAAGTGGGCACTGTAGTGGAGAAAAGATGGCACACTGCACAGGGGCAGTGACTGGTCAGGCAGAGGATAAGGAGAAATTTTTAACGCAGGTTCATAGCAGCAGTTCAATCGGGTAGAGGAGTAAAGATGGGAGTTGGCAGAGATGCTGAAACGATGCAAGGCAATCTGGCATCAGTGTGTATTAGTAGGAGCGATGTGACAAGACTTGGCTTGGAAAAGGATAGGGGAAGTAGAGGCCTGCCTGTGGTTCAAGAGGAGGACAACGAGACAGATTGACGAAGTAGCGGACGTGAGGAATATCACTGCGCAAAGGGATTGCACATGTGCGGAGGCTGCAGAAAATATCTGTAAGGAGGATCTAGTTGGAACTAAGCTAGTTTCGGGGCTGACCAAAATTTAAATTTAAAACTCTTGAGCCAGAAGCTCAGCTATCATTTTAGAATATACGCGACGTATCGCTCTAGTTTATTTGGGGTCGTTTTGGTAGGGGAAAAGAAGCGTGGAATCTCAGGATTAGAGTTTTCATGATTAACGAAAGTTAACGAATTAGAGCTCATGAACGTTTAGATTGATTAACTTAGCCGGTATTGAGCTAGCCTCGGCATCGGCTCAAATTAATAACCAAACTAAGGACCCAAATACTATTCTTTTGTATACTTCTTTTGGTATGCATCAGGTTTGCAAAATTTTATGTGCACGAGTTGTATATGAGTTTTTGCTTTGGGTTGAAAGGAGGGATGTCAGGGTTTATTATTGTTATACTTATTTCTTTCTATGAGAGTGCTTACGCCTGCAACATGTATTTATATATATACACGCTAGTACTCATCCCTGATGGTCATGCGGTAAGATGTGGCGGCTGGTATGGATTGGCATCGCATATATGTTTGCAACCATATACACGTGTCCAAAGAGTCAGAGGTAGGCAGAAAAGTTGGCACACACACATGTACAGGCAGCTGTATCTATGCGTATACCAAGAGACGTACCAGCTGAGGAAAGATATCCAGTTAGCTAACCGTACGAATAGATAAGAAATTGCTCAGGCCATTAGGAGCGGAGTTCGATATACGGTCGGGCATGCGAACTACCAGAGAGGAAAGAGAGAGAGAGTATTGTTTTCTACGGAGATGTATACCCATATGTGTGTGCACAGTAGAACATACGCACAGGCATAGGGATGATCGGGCAATGGAGGAACATACCCACATACATATATAGAGGTATATGCAGGTAGGGAGCTGCAGATGCACGTATATGGATGCGCGAGAAGTTCGGCAGGGAACAATAGCAGGAGATTTGCCTTACATCGAGAGACGCAAGGTGAAGAGGTACATGTGATAGAGGTTCGAGCGTATGTATCGAGAGAGGAACGAGATCGCACGATAGATATACCCTATGATGATGTGATTACGAGACATACGATAAGGTTTTTAAATTTTGAATCTGTTTACGGAATTATTATTATTAGCACAAAAAAAAATTTGTTGGTCCTAATTTTCGGGTTTCGGAAAAATCAGGATGTGACAACTGGCCACCAGCTAGAGCACGTGAGGTGGAGGACCGTGCGGATAGTGCCCGGCTTGACGACAGGGGCAAACGTGTCGGTGAAGTCGATGCCCTGGCGTTGAGTGAAGCCGCGGACCACCCATCGGGCCTTGTAGCGCGCGAGGCTGCCGTCGGGGTTGAGCTTGTGCCGGAATAGCCATTTGCCGGAGATGACATGGGCACCCGGTGGTCGCGGCGCCAATGTCCACGTCCAGTTGTGCAGGAGGGCCGCGTGTTCTTCCTGCATGGCGGCAACCCAATGTGGGTCATGAAGAGCTGCACGAACAGAGCTAGGCAATGGAGAGGGCGACGTTGATGCGGCGGAGGAAGATGTGGCGACGTGGGCGTCGGCGTAGCGCGGGTTCGGCAGGCGGATGCCGTCCTTGGCGCGGGTGCGCATGGGGTGCCTACGAGCATGTATGTCGATGTCGGCCGGAGCAGCAGGTGGGGACGAGATCGTAGCTGGCACGGTCGTTGGCGCGAGTCCGGCATCGTCGGAAGGGGCCGTTGGTGCAGTGCTTGGCGAGACCGCGGCGGCGACAGGTGCAGCCATTGGCGTGGGCGTCAGGAGCTCAGAAGTCGGCGTCGCGGGCGCGGGAGGGGCCCGACGCTGAAGGCATGGAGCTGGGACTGCGTGGCGACGAACGCGAGCTGGGGCAGGCGAAGGCAGCACGACAGACATGATGACGGGTGAGGCGGTGATGGCCGTGGTGGGCGGCGAATCACGGACCTGCTGAAACGGGAAGACAGTTTCGTCAAATGAAACGTGCCGCGAGGTGTAGACGCGCCGGGACACCGGATCATAGCAGCGATATCCCTTGGTGCCGCTAGGGTAACCCAAAAACACACACGCCACGCTCCGGCCACGCCAACCCTGCACTCATCCAACCGGCTGCCTAGCGCCAGTCTAGGGTGCAGGGTTGGCGTGGCCATAGGCTGTCGGCGATGACCTTCAGGCGGCCACAGTAGGCCATGATGCTCATGTCGCCCTGGTACAGGCTGTGAAATTCTTGCTGCAGGTACATGGCGCAGTGGAGGCGGTTGTCCAAGAACAGTCCGGCAATGGCGCGCTAGACGCAAAACGCGGTCTCGTCGGGGCGGAGGATGAAGTCGAGGATCTCAGACGAAAACCGTGGTGTACAGCCACGAAACAATGCAGGCATCGATCTGGGTCCACTCGACGTCGTCGAGGCGGAGACTGGCATCCACCGTGCCGTCGATGTGGGCGCGAAGGCCAGACTGCTTGAAGAGGACGTTGAAGAAGGTGCTCCATTGGGAGTAGTTGGAGTGCTACAGGTCTAGGGTCACCGGCACGTGGGTGCGGATGTGGACGTGCTGGATTGCCGAGGCGGAGAGGGGGGCCGGAGCAGAGTCGCCGAAGGGATTGGAGCTGTTAGACGAGGCCGTGGAGCTGGCCATGAGGCCAGAGAGTGGGCGGAAGCGTGGAAATCGGATCGAACTCAAAAGTAGAGACGAGCGACTGATACCATGTAGAAAGGTAGAGAGGTAGAGAGAAGAATGATGCAACACCTAATTGTATTCATCAATATGAGCGTACATATATACCAGTACAGGAAGGCACGAGAGTGCTCGCATGCATAACTGAATGCGCTACTATCTAGCCAGCTAACTAACAACTGATGAAGTGGCGTAGGAATAGGGCACACGAACAACTAATGCATGCCTAGCACGAGGCATGTCAACACTCCCGGCGGCTGGTGTGGCGCGGCAGAGGGACGGCGGGGCTTCGTAGGACGCAGCTATCGGCGCCCTTGCTGCGAGATTTAGTGACCGGAGATGTGTTGGCCTACGTGTGGTCGGGGTGCGGTGGCCCTGCGCCATATGCGCGGCCGGTGGTAGCGCGAGGATGGCTTTTCCGGCTGGCAATGCGCGTAGAGGCCGAGGCAACGGGCCGGTGTTGTGGTGTCCAGGGCGGTGTCCCTGGTAAGGTGTGACGGGCAGCGGTGGATGTCAAGGTGGTGACTCCGGACTATTTGGTTGTTGAGTCCGACAGGACGGTAGAGGCCGGGACGGCGGCCTCGGGTGGTGGCGTGGTCGTGGCTGTAGGAGGCGGAGTCATGGTGACGTTGCATGGGGTGATGATCGGCAGTTTTCTTCTTCAGGCGGGCGCATTGAGCTAGGCCAATGGTGGGGTTCATTCGGACATCCTGACGACGACGCCTCGTGTGGTGATGACGGTTTGCCTCTGGCTGACAATCCATAATAGTTCGCTGACTGGACTCAAGAGCTCCTCTGTAGGTGGTACTCGAGATAACGGTTTTTAATAAATGATCTTTAATATTTTCGAAATTCGAAAAACCAGGAAGGAATGGACGCTATCGTCAGGCGTCCAGACAAAGCCGCTATTTTTCATAGCGTCCACGGGCATGCTGTGCTGAAAAGCGTCCATGGTCTACTCCCGTCCAACCGCCGGGCGGTCCGACCCCAACAGAGTGGGGGTACGGTCAATCCATAGTCACAAACCCGACCACCGAACACCAAAGCGGAGGTCTCCGTCGTCGCGCGAGATTAAGGCCGTGCTCACCTCGGCTCCCCGTCACTGCTCGCCACGAGGCCACGATCACGCTCACCACGGCTGCTTGCCTCGTCGTAGGCTCCACGAGGCTAGTCAGCCCACCCGCAGTGTAGCTGCTCGTCCTCGGCACAGTTCAGTGAGAGACCCCACGTGCACAACCAGTTATTAGTACGTCCAACGCACGCAAGGAACCACCAAAGTGAAATTAATGTGAATATGATCCACTTAACTATATGCAGAACTTCATAAAAATTATAGCACATTACATGCAGAACTTCATAAAAATTATAGCACATTACGTTGTTTGCCTCCGATGATAACTAGAGTACTTGCCCAAGAACGACCGTTCTACCTTTTCTGAGATTGTTGCCATCGTTAAATCGTCATAGCTTAGAGAATCTAAAATATATATGTATATATATAAAATCTAAAGTCTAACATCATAAATTGTTTTCACATCTAACTTATAAATATAATCTTATAATGATACAGAAATATTAAACCACAAGCTCTAGAGAAAAGATCCACGTTGACAAACGATGATCAATGTTTCTCGGTGGCGAGCTCATAGTTTGAGATCTCATGTTGAACATCTCGCCTATGTCGATTAAATAAACGTGTTGGCTAATTCTCAGTTGTCTAAAATTTTTGTAAATCTCAGTTACCTAAAATTACAGTTCTAAAAGTGTGCAATTTTAGTGAAAAGTTACTGCAATTTTTAGTTTGTAAAATTGCACGTCCTTTAGTCTAAAATTGCAGGTTTAGAGATGTGCAATTTTAGTGCAAAGTTACTGTAATTTTTAGTCTGTAAAATTGTACGTCATTTTAATAGAGATGAGGATTGTTGGATTTTAATCCAAAAGCTTAAAAAGTGACTAAGAGTTAAGAAAATTTCAGACAACTGAGAAATAGACATTAGCATTCTGCTCTACCTCCCCATGAGTAGAAATAAACTTACAAAAGCACTTGCTGATGAAAAGTGCATGGCCGCATAACCAATCTGCAACGGCACTCATGCACAAGGTGCTAACATCCGTCTCAAAAACTCTCTTTGCGAGTGGAATTTGTAGTATGGCAGGCAATTACAATTATCGCCTCGCAATGAACAGCTTCCTCGGTGACTTGACAATGTGCCAGATGAAGGCAATGAGATCCTTGAGTTTGTGGGGCACCTCATCATTTTCCCAATAATCTATGGCTTTCAAAATCATGCCATCACTGGAGTTCTTATAAAGCATGCTCGTCATCATTCTATTCGCTCATTGCCTCATTGTTCTCAACTTCATCCTCATTATTGTATTCAACCTCACTAGATCTCATCATTGTTCCTAGCCTCATCTTTATCATCATCCTCGTCATCGCTCTAGACAATACAACGACGGTTTTTCATATGTGGATTCTGATGATGCGCTCGATATATACTGGTAATAGTGGGGCGTCGTCATCGAAGGCGATACCAAACGAGACGAGGTCCTCGGTTTGGGTGATCCCATAGAATCTATCTCCAAGGAATGAAATGTCTATGATGTAGATAAAAGGAGCTACTTGTGGCTTGGATAACCACACACCCCTTTCCTGGCCCGATTAATATCACGGGGTAATTATCGTTGTGGTCATGAGAGTGACGACGTCAGGAAGCGTCGACCGCATGAGCCCGGACCTCGAAAAGATTAGAAACATTGCCGATGATAGTATCCAGCTCGGGGAGCGGCAGGTTCGTGTTAGAGAAATGATTGTGCAAGAGGTAACTATGCATCTTATCATCGGTGCACTCGAGGGCGAGCCATCTATCAGTAGAGCCGATACATCGGGTAAAGCACAGATGGGAGGCAAAGATGGGAGGCAGTGCGAGCGGGTGCTACCAGAGGGTGTCAGGAAGGTGACGTCCGAGACGACAATCCAGGGTAGCTGTCGTGGAAGAGAACATGCTCACACATGACCGAGCGCCAGGAATGACATATATACCGCCTGAAAGCACGCGCGGTCAACGGAGGCCGAGTGCTGGAAACGACACACCGTTCGGAAGCGAGCACGGTCAGCAATACTGAAAGGAAGGACCGATGAAATTTGAGACCACACCGTCCGGAAGCGACCGTGCTTGGCGGAGGACGGGACGCGGTCGATGACCAGGCCTAGGAGGTCCTGTGGGAGTTCAGATCACGGCGGCGGAGTTGACGACGACGCCATTGATGCCGCTTGATGGAAAGCTAACTGGCTACTGGATCGCGCGTATCTTGTGTTGTACTCTCGGAACGACTCTAGGGTTATGCAACCAGATCTAGGCACCGCTAGACGAAAGTATAGAGCTGGGCTATGGGTTGGGTCCGAATCTGAAAGTGAGTCCCGGACAGGAACGCCTCCGCGTGTCTTGAGAAAAGCGTTTGACTCGGACTCCAATTCCGCACATGCACAGCCCATTTGTTGCATCCAAAAATTGGCCGGTCAGGGTGATCCACGTGCAATATGGGTGTTCTGTCCTGACAAGCTAGTATTATTGGTTCCCTTCCATAAGAAAAAGAAAAAGAAAAACAAGAAAAACGAAAAAAGAAACAAAAAGAATTAAAATTTTTGGTTTCGATTTGCAAAAACAGCCTTTTCCTCGTGTTTTTCATTCCGCAAAAGATATTTTCATCCCATGAAAAAAAGTTTTCATTATATGAATTTCTTGTATGAAAATAATGCTATAATCATTTGTTTTATGTTTACGTGGTATCCTAGTTCTTCAAAATGGCAGCATATAATCCGTACCATTTGGTATTCATATCTCGAAAAACACGGATATGATAAGAAAAATCAACATCCGAATAAAAACTGATACCGATAGTATCTAGATTATTTTTGCGAATAATATCTCGGTTCTGAGTGGAATTCTTTTAAAATATGTAACTTTGCCTTTCGACATCCGATTTCAGCAAACTAGATATCCATTTTGATATCTTGACGAGGCAGACATTGTAGTGACCTTCAATTTTCCATTCGATGAAGCTCATTTTGGCATATTTTTCAAGGAAGTTGTACGATATTCGTATTTGACCGAATTGAGTGCACATTCGATTTACATTTGTGTTTAAGTAATATCTGATCCATATTTGTATTTGACAACATCCATATTTGCTCTAAAAATATGGAAAATAAAGTGAAAACGACACTTTTTGGTCCATATTCAAGGGTGGAAAATGGCAACGGGTAATCCATATTATCCGATATTCTTATCCGGAAAAACACGGATATGGTAAGCAAAATTAATATTCGGATCAAAAATGGATACGGGTACGGTATTGCAGATTGAGTCGGATATGGAAAATATCAGGATTGAGTGGAATTCTTTAGAAACATGTAACTTTGCCATCCGACCTTTGATTTGGCAAACTAGATATCTATTTTGATTATGTCAGCGAGATGGACATCAAGGTAACAATTAATTTTTCACTAGATGAAGCTCATTTTGGCATATTTTCTAATAAATTTGTAGAATATTTGTATCCAACCAAATTGAGTACACCTTCGATCCATATTTGTATTCGAGTAACATTTGAGCCGTATCCGTATTTGACAATATCCGTATTTCTATTTGTATTTGTTTTGAAAGTATGGAAATGAAAGTGGAAAGGGCACTATCTGTCCATGTTCAATCAGTTTCCACCCTTATTCGTATACAAATCATCCTTAGTTTTTGTTTAGCTGAATAGGATAACTTATTCACATAGCAAGTTTAACAGGATACGAACAATGTATGGCGGAGATAAAACTAGGTCCTGTTTGGTTGGGCTGTGGCTGTTGATAAAGTTATTGTTAGCTGGTTGTTTGAAAAAGCTGCTGTGACTATGAGAAAGTAAACATATGATTTTTTTTATCCAAACCATCTACATCATTTTAGAAAATGAGCACAGAAGTTTCAACACGTTGCGAAAAGCTGGCAGAAGGCTGCTTTTCTAAACAGCTGAATTTACGCTGTAAAACTCACAACTACCGTTGGCAACAGCTGTTGAAAAGCTACCGTTTGGTTGGGTTATAGTTTTTTCTAGTGAAAAGCTGCTGAAAAGTCCAACTAAACACTCTTTAAACATGGTGGTGAGCTAGCTCGAATCATTTGGATAATAATCCGTTTGATCTGTTTTATCGAGAGGACTACGGGTCGAATCCCCATCCCCAGAGAATAAAATGAGCTGGAATTCCGTGAATCTACTCTATTTCATTTACTAATAAAAGCCCCAAATCGAACCACTCGGCCCAAAGGTTTTCCGATCTAAAGGCCCAAGACAAAGCCGCGTCGCATCGATCAAAACAGCAGCGGACTGCACGCTTTCTTCGCAACCCTCCGCGCAGCCATGGAGGAGGACAAGACACAGCCGCCGCCGCCGCCGCTGCAGCAGATTGAAGCCACCGGCGATAAGCGCAAGAGGGAGGAGGATTCGCTGGAGGCAGCCACCGGAGACGCAGCAGCCTCTTCCTCCGCTGCAGCCTCCGCCTCTGCTGGAGAGGAGGCCGGCAGCGGCGGTAGCCAGCACCCGATGTCGAAGACGAGCCTCTGCTCCTATTTCCGCCGCCGCGGCGCCGGCCCGGACGGGTGCAGCCACGGGGAAGCGTGCCGGTACGCGCACACCGAGGAGGAGCTCCGACCCCGGCCCGACGGCACGTGGGACCCGACTTCCGACCGCGCCAAGAAGCTCCGCAAGGTGGCCGCGCAGTCAGAGGAGGCCGAGGAGGAGGTGGTCACCGTCGACGAGAAGTCCCTGGACAAGTGCCTCGTCGGGCTCCCCAGGGGGTGGTCGACCGACAGGCTCAAGACCTTCCTCCAGGAGCAGGCAAGCATCGCTTACTTCTGGTGTTCAGTTTTTTTTCTAGGATCTCGCAGTGTTCCATCCTGCAGTTATCTCCTACTTCATTTGCATCGAGAACTACTGAACTAGCGATGTAGACTGAATTAGCATGAGCTCTAGAAATGACAACATCGAATCCACTCGAACTGATATCCGGCAGTGGCATTTCAGTTGGAATGATCCAGAACTCTCTTAGTAAGAGGCAAGAATCTAACTTTCATTTTATTACAAAGAGCAACTAAAGATAGCTGTGACAATCCAGGATAGTTCATTGTTTGGACTCAGGAGCTCCTTGGTAGCGGTAGCTACTGAGGCGTACAATAAAGTGGCTCAATGGTGATTGATGAGTGATTTTGATCTCTTTGGAGTTTGGTTTTTAGTTGGCATGGCATGGATATTGCCAAAGATGCACTAGTACTTCTGTAATAAATTGGTGTAAGCTGACAGTAGAATACCAGCTTACTTGATTCGTTGAGATTAGAGCATGCCGAGTAAATTATCATGTGATTTTGCAGAAACTTGAGGCTACAGTAGGTTGTATAGATTTTTTAACATATGGAGTCGTATGGATTTTATCTTCCTTGTTGATTCTTTTCATATGAATGGTGACATGTTGATTACAAATTGATGTATTAGGACAATGTGAAATGTTGTCATCTTGTCATGTTTCGCCATTTAGATCAAAAGCTGCATGAGTGAAGTTTTGCCATCCAGTAAACGAAAGCTCATGCCACTGAATTGCATTGAAAAATGTTCAATGGGGATGTCTATTAGGAGATTATGCTGGGAACATGACACAGTGAAGTTTGCACTGTGCGAGTTGCATCATTGGGGAATATGTTGTTTTTTTGGAAATACCTTAACATGAACTCTTATTGTGTAAATCAACCAGATAACTTCTTGTATAATAACAACTGCATGACTGAGTTACCATTTCTGATTTGGATTTGGTAAATTTTTTACTGATTAAAGAAAATTGCTGGTTCATAAGTTGAAAACTTGAACTGAAAAAACATGTTTATGTTCTGGGTTAAAGGCTTGAGAGTTTCAAAAAGACTTAGAAGTACTGGTGTATCTTGTGCAATATATAGGGGGTGTTTGGTTGGGCTGTGGCTATTGTAAAAGCTGCTGTTGGTTGGCTATTTGGGAAAACTGCTGTGGCTGTTAGCACCTGAGCCTGAGGTACGAGGTGTTTGGTTAGGCTGTGGCTGTTGGCTGTGTATGAAAGAAATGTCTGAAATGTCTCTAAAATCGTCTTGAACAAAATTTAGAAGTCAACACCGTCCAAGATTCGGTTTAATGATTTCTCGCGAACCCTAAATAGCTTATCGAAGATTTAACTTGAACTCTTTAAAAATTTAATAAAAAATCTAAATAAAAGGCTTTCAACCTACTTTAAATTAAAAGATTTACATAAAAGAATAAATATAAATACAAATACAAATACTTGCTTAGCTTGGTCTGGATGGTGTTGAGCACGGAGCCCATGGTGGAATTCGGCCGGCGGGGCTGCAAAGAAGCGGGCGCTCCTCTGGATCCGCTCGGTACCGGTCGCTGGAGGGTCCCGGTCGCTGGAGGCGGGGCTGTGGAGGGGATGGCCGGTCCAAGGCGCGCCGCGGTCTGTGGAGGAGGGGCGGAGGAGGGGCTGGTCCGTGGAGACGCGGCGGAGGAGGGGCCGCCTGCCGGGGAGGATGAGTGGCGGAGGAGGGGCCCGTGCCAGATCTGTGGAGCGACGGGGGGTCATGGGCTGTGCTGTGGAGAGAAGACAATCGGGAAGGAGAAGAAAGGGCATTTCTCTGTAATTTCCTCTAAAACGAAGGGCAGCTCAGGTGTGGTTTAAGTGACCACTGCGGGAAGCTGCTCCCGGCCGGCTTCCCGCAGTGGCCGATTTTTCACGCAAACGCGATGCAGGCTTTTTGCAAAAGCTAGGCCAAAGCCCCCTGTTTGGTTGGGCTAGGGCTTTTTTCAATGGAAAGCCCCCCAGAAGCCCAACCAAATAGGGCCATACTATTGTATTTTATGATATTTTCCATTTTCCTGTGTAGAAAGAAGGATCCAACTTTACGGCTCAGACCCCCATTGTTTATGCTAACCTAAATGCTATAACTTCAATGATGGTGGTGCAGGGAATCTCATATGCAACAGCAAAGAAGAAGAAAGGAATGACTGTTAGTTTTGTGACTTTTGAAAGTATCGAGCAACTGAAAAATGCTGTGGAGGTAATTGTACATTGATTCATGCTGGCAACCTGTTTGGGTATATTACAGGTGACAATGAATTTTGCTTCACAACTCAAGTAGGTCCTTAAGGAGAATCGATCTGGTGGAAAGGAAATAAAGATAGCAGATGCCAATCGTAGGTCTCATCAAAAGTTGCACACAGAAGGGCCGGTATCTGATAATGGAGCAGCAACAGAAAACAGCAGTGGTGCTGCTGCTCCTGCTGAGGGAACATCTGCACCTGAAGCAGCAGTAGCAAGTAAAAGAACTGTTCGGGACGCAGTTACTCCCCTTGCCCATATGACTTACAATGATCAGCTAGAACACAAAAAAAATTCAGTTGCACAGTTACTGAAGAAACTTGTAAGATGAATGCCATATCCATGTACTGTTTTAAATTTAGAACTAACTATATATTTGAAAAGGAGTACCACAAGAAGAGTAAGTTCCACAAGGAATACAAGGCTTAAGCTCAAACTGGTCAGAGTGGAAACTCTGACGACACTGACTCCGACTCGACGATGATGAAGATGGAGCCACCGATCTTGCCATGGCATCACCACCACATCACAAGTTACTTTTTGATCACTCAAGTGATGATGAGTCACCAATTTGCCTCATGGCAAAGGGCCCAAAGATATCATCTCCTATGAAGACCACTTCTCTCAAGCTTGACTTCGGTAGTCATCTAAATAATGGTTGTGAAGATGACTTGCTAGATGATGATCTCTTAGGTGATAGAAAAGATCTTGATATGTCTAGCATCAGTGATCTAATGACCACTATACAGAAGAAAGAGGCCACTCTAGAGAAACAAGAAGACTTGCTAATCCTTGAAAAGGAGAAAAATATTGATGTAGAGAATGCCTTCACTAGAGAGAGAGAAATGAGGCCTTGTTCAAGCTGATCAAGAGCTACAAAGCTTCTAATGCTAAACTTGAGAAAACTCATGGGACTCTTAAGGGAGCTTACGACCAACTAGACAAATGGTTTCTTAATCTTAAAAGGATCTATGAGAACCTCTCCAAATCCCATGAGAAACTCAAGATAACTTCCTCTCTCGTTAGTGAGTTGCCTAGCGTCTCTGTAGTGGATGAAAACTTGCCATGCTATAAATATGATACTAACTCCACTCTTGATGAAGCATCTTTGGTAAGTGAGAATGCCAAGTTAAAAACTCAATTTGAAATTGGATTGCTCAAGTGCCACAAGGGTAGTAAGGCTCTCAAGGAGCTCTTGAGTCATCAACTTGAGAACTTTAATCGTGGGGGACCTGGCTTCACCCCCAAGTTCTATAAAAATGGTAAGGCTTGGTTGCCTCATCAATATCCAAAGACCAAGGTCACTCATGCTAGGGGTAAGTATATGGAGACATCAACCTTCGACAGACATGAGACAAGGAAACACCAATTTCATAAGACAATTGGTGGAGGTCATTTTGATGCATTCTATGTTCTTAGGAAAGTAAGGATGGGAGTGTTCATGCAAAATATGTTGGTTGTAAAAATAGTGAGTTGACAAAGAGTGTCATTTGGGTGCTAAAATCTCTTGTCACTAAACTAAGTGGCAAAAGCTGGTTGATTGATAGTTGAAGCATTAATTATATGACTGAAGAGAAGAGTATGTTCTCACAATTCAGAAGTGAAGGGTCACTGCATAAAAATATTGTATTTGGGTGACAATGCTAAAGGCAAGATAATGAGATTGGGTAACGTTACAGTCTCAAATGATCTATCTGTATCCAACGTTCTAATAATTATAATTTGTCTTCATCTCTATTCTCTGTGCATTAGGATATAATTGTCTCTTTGTCGATGTTGATGTGACGGTCTTTAGAGGAAATGATTCCTCTTTAATCTTCAAATGTCATATGAAAGACAAGCTTAATCTTATGCATTTCTCATCGGATAAAACTCGTCTTGAGATTTGTTTCATGACTAAGTCTAGCATGGGTGGCTATGGCATTGTAGACTAGCCCATGCTAGAATAAGGAATTTGAGTAAATTTCTGAAGGGCGAGCATGTCTTAGGTCTAAAGGGTGTAATGTTTGATAAGAAGAATTTATATTGCTTGTAGTCAGGAAGCAAGTTGGAACACCTCATTTCGACAAGAACATCATGACGACGATGAGACCTTTGGAGCTATTCTATATAAATCTATTTGGTCCCATGTTTACATAAACATTGAAGGTAAAATGACCTAATAATTATTTATGATTATTCACGTTATATTTGGATTTTTTTTCTTGAGTGTTTGTTACTATAATTTAGCTATCTCTCATCTTATAGAAAAAAAGATATATGGAAATTTCATGTTAATTCACAAGATACCGCACACTTAGTCCAGATAGAGAAGAGGGAATATGCCAAGTTCTTGCTCACATGTAGATTTAGTCAGAGATCATAGCGGGATCAGGCAGTAATGCTGAGTCGACGTCCTCATGCGCTTCATCATCCGGATCGTGGAAAAAAGGTGGGAGATATCAGTTTGAGCAGAAGCTTGGGGATTTTTTCAAGCACCAGATTGAGTCGGATACCTCTATGGCCTATGGAGATGGTTTCAGACGTGGGAGCCGGGCTGATCTTCAGTATGGGCGTATGGCGTAAAGGGCACCCTTAAGCGTATCCGGCTGACAGGGACCTTACTACTTCCGGCACATTTTTCTCAATATCTCTTACCATGCGGCTGGTTATTGTAGCAGGAATCAAAAGAAAGCGTCAGATTGGGCTATCGTGGGGATCAAGCATTTGGGTAACATTTTGCTAGAAGAGTAGGGTTTCGTTTCTTTCTAGTTGGGTCTTCAGAGTCTTAATGTATAAACTCTCTCTTAATTAATGAATGAGGCAAGTCTTTTGCCTCCGCTTTGAGAAAATGCAGAAATTCACCTTTGGCAAAAATTATACAGTGATTTGTCATTCAGAGTCCATTTACAGGAAAAGAAAGGAATTTTGAAATGCAAAATTGTACAAACAGTCTTTTCAGTTACTTTGGGCCCAAGTATAGCGTTGGATGAATTGAGATGGCTAGCCTGACCAATCTCTTGTATGGAGATCAAAGATTGAAATGGAAACAATGGTATTTTTTATGTGACGTCAAATTTAATAAGAAACATATATGCTTTCTTCTGCTTGTGCGCACATCTTTTTTTTATGTGTAGTATGTTACTATCGTGAATTTCTCGACGATAGAACAGGGAGCTGTGTCTCAAAAATAATTATTATTTTGCAATGTTCGAGCAGTAGTTGATGAGCTGGTTGGTTAACCTGCTTGGTGGCCTATCGTCCGAACTCTGCAGTCAACAGGTACTAACACTATTTTCACAATCTTGCACAGATTCTCCAGTATACTGTACAATAGTGCACACCCTTGAAACAGCATTGTCACAGAGTTTCTGCTAATCTGCTTCACCCTAAATAGCTGAAAGATCTCGGTGTACTGTTCACATGCCAGGCAGGTCCTGGAACACTGCTACAGCCCAGGGAAGTCGATGCCAGTAGTCCGTGATCTACACAGCCACAGCTTGAAACAAAGAGTGCGAGCCTATAATCGAAGGCATTTTAGATGTATGAAGTCATGAGAACTAGTACTACGATAACCATCAAGATTAAATCTGAGCACAACAATCTTCGCCTAGATAGGAGGCACAGGCCTAGCTGCTACAGAGGTAGCCCACATTTCGAAACTATCTTTCATTACCAATGGAGCAGCGAAAAGAAATAATAGAATTAATGCCATATAATAGCGAATCCGGACCACAGGTAGGTTCAGGATCTGCACAGCTTTGTTTAGAAAATTATACCGCGAACCACGAAATTAACTAGCCAAATAATATTGCTGCTTCTCTTCCAACCTGATTTCTCTCATTGACAATGGTGATGTCGGCAGATGTGTTCGTAGTGGTCTCGGTTTTGGTGCAACGGGCGGAGATGTGCCCCCCGATGGTGCTACAGCGGTGAAATCGGAGTCGTCAGGTCACGGGCGTGATGGATGATAACGCTGACCGGTTTGTAAGCATCAGTAAAGGGTGTATTTTTGTCTAAATATGTCGTGCTTTGCCTGTATGTCTGTTTTATCTAGTGGTGCTCTAGATCTAATATAGCTAGGTGGCTCGCTCGTCATTGCATAATATTGTTCTCTAATTAACCGTACTCTATGAGATTTTTATTTTAATATATTTTATAAACCAAATTATTTTATTCCTTTTTACGAACTATAGGAATCCCTCGATGAGGTTCATAGAAAAATAAATGCTATCCCTGCAACGAGATGAACTCCGACCTCGGTCAAAACCCAAACGACAGGCTTAACCGTTCCTTGTGTCTTGTAGCTGATGGATCACAGAATTAACGCCATATGCTTGGCCAATGGCAGTCTGTGCGGGCAGTGTCCCTTGCAGCTGCATGCAGCCACATGGCATCCATGATTGCCAGTGATGAGGACCGAAGACAGCAACACGCATATCAATTTGGCAGGATACCAAGTTATTGCGTCGCAGCGAAGTACAGATTGAATGCCCCCTCCCCCGGCTCCCGGGCCAGAAAATGCCAGTAATTAACCGGATACGGTCATGTACATCTGCGTGCGCGTGCCCCACAAAGAATTCGACCGGGATCCGGCCGGAGAAAATCAATGAACTCGATGTGTAACGCGTTTGCTATGGCACACATATATATCGATGGATATGATGGATGGAGTACTTCTTTGGATACGAGCGGTAAGTACGTACGTGCTCCTCCTATGCATGGCCAAGTAAACGGTGCGAAGATTGGGTGCAGATCGCATGGTCCCTGGTCCTGCCCGCGGCCATGCCTCCATACTCGATGGCATACTTCTTTGGATGCGAGAGCGGGAAGTACGTACTTGCTCCTCCTATGCATGGCCAAGTAAAAGGTGCAAAGATTGGGTGCAGATCGCATGGTCCCTGGCCCTGCCCGTGGCCATGAATGCCCGCATACCGCCAGTAGCTTCTGAGCGCGCGGTCATTTCAACAATATCCATGGAGCAACAGCTTCATATCAATCGGTGCCACGAATCCTGCTTCAACGCGTGCTTATTTTTAATTAATTAAGCCATTAATCTCTAGATACATTGATGCATTTGCCTGTGCACATGAGAGATAATGCAAGCGACCGAAGGTCTGATGCATCCATGCCCAAGCCATCGTGAACTATAACTAAGACTAATTAAGTGAATAATCTCTATGTTTAACATGTTCACCGGGTTTATTTTATCAACCATCTGTAACACGTGTATTTTGAAATTAAGGGGCCGTTTGGTTCGTGGGATGAGGTGGGATGGGATGGCCCCATCCCAGTTTTTGAGCCCATCCCAGTGTTTGGTTGGGTGGATGGCATGGATATGGGCATCCAAGAAAAGGGAATATTCCCTGGAGATGCTGGATGGATTGATCCGCAAAATTTTCCCGGATGAGCTCGCCCGCGTTCTCGTGTGCCGCCTCGCCCGAGCTCCGGCTGTCCCCTCCGCCCGAGCTCCGGCCGCGCCCCGCCCGCCCGAGCTCCGGCCGCGCCCCGCCCGCCCGAGCTCCGGCCGCGCCCCCTCCGCCCGAGCTCCGGCCGCCGCGCCCGGCCCGAGCTCCGTCCCCCACTCGAACTTGGTCCGCCGCCCGCCCGCCCGAGCTCGGTCCGCCGCCCCCCGGCTCGCTCCGCTGCCCGCCCGCCCGAGCTCCGTCCGCCGCCCCGCCGAGCTCCCGCCGCCCCTTGCTCGAGGTCGGTCCGCCGCCCCACGAGCTCCCGCCGGCCCCCGCAGCTCCCGCCGGTCCCCCGCAGCCCCGCCGGCCCCCGCCCCGAGCTCCCCTGCGTCCGCCCGAGCCCACCGCCGGTGGTGAGAGAGAGAGGATGAAGAGAGAGAGAGAGGGAGGTTAGGGAAATGCTATTGGGTCAATGACATGTGGACCCCGCATGTCAGTTGCTCATCCAGTTATAGATCCATCCCATTTACCAAACACCAGACGGGGCCATCCCATCCACTTCTCAATCCTCTCAACCAAACACCAGACGGGATCATCCCATCCAGAAAAAATTGGATGGCCATATCCCATCCCACCTCATCCCACGAACCAAACGGACCCTAAGTGACGTTTAGATGCGACCCTGTTTCCACCCTGCCGGCGCCATGCCTGCACCCTCTTGCCCGACCATCTCTTATAGCTTCCACCTCACCAGCCTGGCAACCTATGCCTCTCTTCTCCCTACATTCCGGCCCCGGCGCCAGCGTGGGGCTCATAGCTCACCCCTCCCCTTGAACTTGGAAACTGGGAGAAACTTTCAGCTGGAAATTACTAATTAAATTAACTTCCAACTAACTAGGATTTTGAAAGTTCGACCGGAAATTATATTCGATCGATAAACTTTCGATCGGAAATACGAAAAATTTGCTAGATGTTCAAACTTGCAGCAGGCAAACACGCGATATCTAAAGTCTGCATAACCCCACGTGTAGAGCATCCATGTATGCCAACTATATATATATATATGTATGTATGTATGTATATATATAGAAATGCTTTATCTTATAACTAGGTCTAGTTATACCGGCCCACGTGTTATTTCATTTATTTTATGGAGTATCTACCACAACTGGAAATATGTATCTATAGTGTGAGACTATATAGCACCAAATATATAATATAGATACTATTTTTATGTGGTATGTACATTTTATTGATATGCTCCTTTCTACATGCAAATATAAATATATTTTCAAAATGTGCTAAGAACTATGAACTAAGTTATAATTTTTTTTCGTATAGCTCACATTAAAGTATCTTAGAAATAATATGTAGATATATATATACGGCAGCGCTAATATGCGCGAGAGCGCAGATTAAGCTAATCTGCGCTCCGGCCGAAACGCGCCAGACCGAGCCAGCCACGGAACCAACGAAGGAAAAAAACGGGGCAGTAATTTTATGTCTATCGAGTAGTAATTTTCAGACGGAATTTTACTGCTGAGATTTTAGTGTGATTCAGAATTACGACATTTTGCGATAGATTTTACGATATCATATACACAACTTTACTAACTCACGCATCTCGACCGTAAAAAACTTCTGAGTTTGACGACTTTTTACTATATTTGGTGATAGATATTACGATATCCTATACATAACTTTACTGTCTCGCGCGTTACTACATTTGGTGATAGATTTTACGACATCCTATACACACATTTATTATCTCGCGCACATCTCAGACCGTAAAAAAATTCTAAGTTTTACAACTTTTTGGCAACACTTTCACAGTCGCGCGCCATCCGTTTTAATTGAATAAATAAGGAGATGGTGAGATTCGAACCGTGGACCTCATGCACGTTGCTCTTCTCTTCTAACCAACTAGACTATGCAAGTGATTGTGAATACATAGAAGAAATATTTCTAGTATAGAAGAAATATTCCCCTAATCTGTTTTAATTGAAAAAATAAGGATGGGGCGGGATTCGAACCTTGGACCTCATGCACGTTGCTCTTCTCTACTAACCAACTGGGCTACACAAGTAATTGTGAACAAAGAGAAGAAATATTTCCTTTCTAGTATGGAACGATCAGACATGCAGTAAAATGATGGCTGCGAGATCGTAATATCATATACATATAATAGTAATTTTGCGACACGCTTTATACAAAAATTACTAGAGTCCTGAAGTTTACGATGACACATGTTGTTTTACTACTCGACAGACATAAAATTACCATATTTTACATGTGAAGTTACGTTACTGTGAGGGATCTGTTCGACAGTAATATAGTTCGATGGATTTACTATATCTACTGAATAGTTTTACGGTCAGTGGTGAAAAGGGAGAGACGTGGTGGGTCTGGGCTGGCTGGCTCAGTCGGTTGGTCAGCGCGCAGAATAAGTATTCTGAGCGTAGGTGCAGATTAGCGGATATATATATACGTATATATATATACGGCAGCGCTAATATGAGCGTGAGCGCAGAATAGCTTATTCTGCGCTCCGGCCGAAACGCGCTAGACCGAGCCAGCCACGCGGGACAGTAATTTTATGTGTATCGAGTAGTAATTTTCGGACGGGATTTTACTGCTGAGATTTTAGCGTGACTCAGAATTACTACATTTTGCGATAGATTTTACGATATCTTATACACAACTTTACTGCCTCGCGTGCATCTCGACTGTGAAAACCTTCTGAGTTTAGCAACTTTCTACTACCTTTTGTGATAGATTTTACGACATCCTATACACAACTTTACTATCTCACGCACATCTTGACAGTAAAAAAATTCTAAGTCACGCGCAGTTCGTTTTATAATTGAATAATAAATAATAAGGTGGTGAGATTCGAACCGTGGACCTGATACATGTTACTCTTCTCTTCTAACCAACTAGACTATGCAAATGACTGTGAATAAACAGAAGAAATATTTCCATTATAGAAGAAATATTCCCCTAATCCATTTTAGTTGAAAAAATAAGGACGAGGCGGGATTTGAACCCTGGACCTCACACATGTTGCTCTTCTCTACTAACCAACTGGGCTACACAAGTGATTGTGAACAAATGGAAGAAATATTTCCTTTCTATTATAGAACGATCAGACATGCAGTAAAATGATGGCCGCGAGATCGTAATATCGTGTACATATAATCATAATTTTGCGACACGCTTTATACAAAAATTACTACAGTTCTGAGTTTTACGCTGACACATGTTGTTTTACTACTCGAAAGACATAAAATTACCGTATTTTACATGTGAAGTTACATGACTGTGAGAGATCTGTTCGACAGTAATATAGTTCGATGGATTTACTATATCTACTGAATAGTTTTACGGTCAGTGGTGAAAAGGTGGGACGTGGTGGGTTTGGGCTGGCTGGCTCGGTCGGTTGGCCAGCGCGTAGAATAGTTATTCTACTCTCAGCTGTAGATTAGGGAATATGTATATATATATATATATAAAGTAATAAAATAATATAAATATTACCGTAAAATAGGATATGAGACGTGTTTAGACGGTAGCCATAAATAACCCCATCATTTTAGCTCTGAAGAAAGCGTTTACTATCATGTCGTATCTTTATTGGGCAGCCCGAATATTGATGACTTCTTTTTTCTCTCAAAAAAATAGTAGTAATAAGTAGGAGTAGCAACATCAGTAGTGTGTTTTTGCTAGCTACCGTGCGGCACGAACCTGCATATCGTGCATGCAAAACGGTACGTGCGTGCATACCTCGCATGTTACCGTACGCACGTCTGCACAAGACACCGTGTACACATGCTCGACACAGCAAAGTGTATATCTCATCGATCGATGCACGATCAGTTGCCGAGTATGTGCGTACGTAGTATCAGTGCATGCATAGCTCGGGTAGTAATTGCGGAGTATACGTACGTACATAGTACGTAACAGTGTATAGCTCGAGTAGTACGTTCCAGAAGAGGGTGATCCATAAGTTTGTAAGACAGTATATATGTATACATAAGGAGCACACACGTTGCAGCAGCAGGTCACATCGTGCATGCAGATCACATATGTGCACGTACATACGATGCGTACCTACCCGACCGGGGATCGAAATCCCTCCTATAATCTATCAACGCATGCAATACACTCACGCGCGCTCTATCTCCCGCGTCTTGTACAGCAGAACGCAACATTTTCCGACGCATTAATAAATAATAATAATGGACCTGACTTTTGCGACGCACTAATAAATAATAATAATGGACCTGACTGTGCATATGTGGTGTATATGCATGCAGGGAGAAGCGCTAGATCCAATCGATGGATCGATCCGTTGAGCCGTAGCATGCAGCCGAACCGGCCATAAGAGTAGTCCCAATGAATTAGATCATCTATCTCTTAAACTATGTCAACTAAGTAAAAATCTGAAATGGCAGGTAATTAAAGAGAAAAGAGAGGAGAGCCGGCTCTTGTGTAGGATACGACTCCTAGCGTTTTGATCGAGAAAAAAATCGCGTAACTCTGATCCAGTGCGGCGCCGAGGCCGTCCCCATCCCCAAATCGCTCCGCCCCCGTCCCCCATCTCCCCATCTCGCCATCGCTACAACCCCGTCCCCATCTCCCTGTCTCTCCGCCCCTGTACTCCATCCCCTGTCACTCCATCCTCGTTCCCATATCCCCTGAGGTGCGCCGCCGCCGCCCTTGCCATGGAGTCCGCCTGCAGACGAGGCCGCCACCGCAGCCGCCCATGCTGACGAGCGGCGCTGCCCGTGGAGGAGCCCTTGCAGGCGCCGCCGTCCCCGGTGGAGGAGCCCCTGCAGATGCCGCTGTTGCCGCCCCTGATGTGGAGGACCGCCGCCGCCGCCCGTGCCGTGGAGAAGCGCCATCACCGCCCCTGCCGTGGAGGGCAGATGCCGCCGCCCCTGTCGTGGAGAAGCACCTGCAGACGAGGCTGCCGCCGCCGCTGCCCACACCGACGAGCGTCGCCGCCACCCATGCCGACGAGCCTTGGTGAATTTTTTGTCATCTCCGTGTGAATTTTGTGCTGATTCTTAGCTTATTCACTGCAATGCAATGAGATTGTTGTATGAGATTGTGTGAATTTTGTGCTGATTCTTAGCTTATAGGGATTGCTGAAGTTATTCATATTGGAGCTTATGCCTTTTGGGTCCATGATATTCTTTTAAGTTCTGCATATACTTAAAGTATCATTGTACCAATTATCAATTTAGGTGCTTGAACATTTTGAAGCTTCTGTGAGGCACAAAAATGCTTATTGATTCCAGTTTGTATCCATTCATGGTAAGGTTTGTTTTTATTATAGAATAGGTTGGGAAATTAACTTAGGGGAAATTAGCTAAGTTCCTCAGCAAAAGTATTACTTGCGAAATGGCACCACAAAAGAATCTCTTAGCTGGATACCATGTAAAGGCTAACAATATGATTTGCATCTCTAGTGACATTCAGTGTTTGTTAATAGAAACATGAGTATACAGTTCATATGCATTTGAAGGAGAACTACTGGAGCCTGCTCTAAATATTTCTAAGAAATCAACTAAATCCAATGTTATCATGAAGATCACACCAAAAACCCAGCAACCAAAACACAGTAACAGAGCACAGTTTTATGTCAGTAGTGATGATTATTGTATATTGCTATATGTTGTATATTGCAGGACAATGGATCTCCGTCCGCCTGGTGCATTCTTAAATTACTTATAGCATCCACAATTCTCACCATTCCCATCGTCACCTCATCCATCAACTTTCCCCCCTCCCCAACAAGCAATCCTAGTCCGGAGAATTTCCACTTTGTTGGTGTTCCTCAGCATTTTGCTGCATTCTCACCACCACCAGCACCGCATAATGCAGGAGCTCCATCCATGTGTACTTGGGGAAAAGTTCCTAGCCCATCAAATTGGGTGGCTTCCAAAAAGAAAAAACAAGTTGTTAACGTTGATGATGATGATGATGATGACGAGCCTGGTAGGACCGCGCAACGTTTGTCTTGGTCGCACGAAGAAGACAAGAAATTGGTAATTGCGTAACTTCTGTCAATTAACTTCTTTAGTTTCATGTTTGCCACAACTAATTATTTTTTTCCATAATGTAGGCTAATGCTTGGTTAAAAGATTCTAATGATCCAATCGATAGGAATAACAAGAAGAATGAGAAGTATTGGGAGGATATTGCTATTGTATACAACAGTACCATGCCAAAGGATAGAAGAAGAGGAGCATGCCAACTCAAGCTCTGTTTTCACCGTGTGAAGGCACAGATCAATGCTTTCCATGGCCAGTGGTGTTCTGTCACTAAAGTGTACAAAAGTGGCTATTCTGATGACCAATTAACAAACATGGCGCTGGAGAAGTATCGGGTGACGTATTCCAAACCTTTCGTATTGCTGCATATGTGGAGGGTACTTAAGAACCAGGGAAAATGGTTGGCATACATGAAAAAGTTGAAGGAAGAGAAAAAGAAGAATCCGTCGGGGGGATCGATCTCACATCACATGTTGTCGATGTGGATGACGAGCAACACCCGATTGGTTGCAAGTCAGCTAAAGCCGAACGCACTGGTAAACGTAAGGCGCAAGATATGCTTAAGGGGTTAGCGGTGCTTTCAGAGAAATTAGATAAGTTTATGGAGGTGCAAGCCGAGTCTAGGAAGCAGCGGCAAAGGGTGATAGAGAAGCTTGAAGCAGCCAAACTTCAAAAGGAGACAAAAATGCTTGATGTTTACAACAACCTCTTGCTTGCTGACACTAGTGGGATGGATGAGGGTGCGAAGGCTCAGCGTGCAAAGACATTAGCGAGTATGGGATCAATGCTATTTGGTCTATAAACTAGTGATATATCATTTCTTAATATTATATCAGTCTATGAACTAGAGATATATCGTTTCTTGTATTATATCAGTCTATATCACTTGGTACTTTGGATATTGGATATTGTATCACTTGGTGTTCTTAATTAGCATCTGCACTAGCAGCACTTGGTGTTTTGGATATTGTATTAGTCTGTGTCAGTATGTGTCAGCACTTGGTGTTTTGGATATCCAGTATGCTGAGATATATGAAAGGCTTCGGCAGCATGTGAACCACTGTATATATGCTCCATTTCCAATATGCTTCTAGTATGTACTGTTGTGGTATGTTAATTTGCCAATTCCACTGTCATCTTCTCTCAGTTTGTGTTATGTTAATTTGCTGAGCTATTGAATTAAACAAGAATAGCACGCATAGTGAAAAGTTACACCAGCACGCACAGTGAAAAGAAAAGCTTCCTATATATATCCTTCGTATATATGTTCATGGATTTATAAAATTTACATATAATTTTCCTAGCATCATTCATGGATTTATAAAATTTATATGTAATTTTCCTAGCATCATTCATATATTTTCTCATGCAAGCTTCTTAAACATGAAAAAATTGGTATGTGCCACAAATAGGCTACAAGAATAAAGTGGTGCTATTGATCACAAAATACAACAAATTAAGAGACAGCTTAAGAAACAGTGCACTGAGAAAGCTATCTCTAAGCAGTCATTTAATATACGAAGAGACAACTTAAGATACAGTGTATTGGGACTGCCCTAATACGCTCGGCAGCATGGCCAGTGGCCACGTTTGTTGAGAGAGAGAGCGCGCACGCCACGCTCTCTAAGGTTTCAAAACCGGGCCATTTTTAGGGTTCAACATCGTTTGGTTGCTGTGAAGGAAAACTGAAAAAGGAATGCTAGGGTGTCGGCAAGCTAAAATTGACGGTGTAGATCTGTGATGAGGCAACCGCTGGCTCATTATTCAACAGGTATGCAGTCAGAGATCACTTTCCTTCCCACTATTGGGTCTCTGGAGAGACACGGGTGAGGCGAGATTGGTTGTTATACTCTAATACCCCTTTTTATGTGCAATAGCTCCCAATCCGGTCAATGTTTATAAGATATGTCACAAACATGTACGAAAATAATAACGACGAACCTCATAGCCAGATTGGTCTCATTGTGGTCCTAATGATTGCGATGGCAAACCTGGCGGCGCCTCAATTGAGCATTGAGGTGCCACACCTGGTGGCGCCGCAAGCTTGGAGGCGCTAGAGGCATTGGTGCCGCAATACCCAGTTGAGGCACAACCGGCTTTGGGGCCGTAAGCCCCCCTTGAGGCACCGCCAGGTTTGGCGCCTCAGTAGTTACAACAACAGCACATGCGCCTCATTATTTCTCCATCTCATTACCCATATTACCCAGAAAATTGACGAATCAATCGGTACCCTCAACTAATTAATCTAGCTAATTGGTCAATCATTTTGTACACATAGTCCTCCCCCTTCGATTTTAAGGATTCCCGTTTACTAGCATTAATAGAAATTAAGACAACCTAACATAATACTCCCTTTGTCCCAAAATATAAGGCACGCACGCATCCCAAGATTTACAATTAGGTCTATAATATGCTAGTTATATGATACAAAAATGATATCATGGGAAAGTGCTTTCAAAAACGAATCCAACAATATCACTTTTATATCACATAATCAAAATATTATAAGTCTAATAGTAAATCTTGGAATACGTGCATGCCTTATATTTTGGGACGGAGGGAGTACAGTACAATAACAAATTTCATGGTCCAAACTGTGGAATTAAACTTTTACAATCGAAGATATGTAAAGCATATAACCTCTAATGCGTGCAACGTGGTCACTTTCCCTTCCTAACACCCTCTGTGCCAACTTCCTTGGCACGTCTTGCCCTCTTACGCTTCCTCTTCCTTTCGGCTTCACGCTCCGCTTTCTTTTCGGCTTCCCTAGCACGCTCTCTCACCTGAAGTTCCTCCCTTCACAGATGCTCCGCCTCAATCTCCTCTTGCCGTTCCTTATGACGCTATATTCGCTCCTCACCCCACTGCTTGCTGAGCACGACATAAACTTTGTTACTTTCTATCATCTTCGTGTCAATCCACTCCTAGAAATCACATAGTGGAGGCATGAATTCCTAAAATATGGGGTTAGCACATGTCGTGACATAATACAATTTTCATAGCGCTTACAATTCAACCTAGATTATTAAATTATGTACGAAATTCCTGGAGTCGAACGGCTGCCGGCGGATCAAACTCTCAGTTTGTACACATCCAATACCTCTGATGGTACATGTCATATGCAAAGACCATCTTACATGGGTCACTGTACCAATACGTCGGCGGTGCACTGGGTATCGCACAACCATCCATTTTATTCCTAAATTTCAAACTATTATATTTTTTCCTAAAAAAATATGTTTATATAATACTGTGCATCGAAATGATACACTACAAAGTCAAAATCGAGACGACGGTAAGCAATACCTCAAGATGAGGGGAGGTGGCCCAGGGAAACCTCATGTGTCATCGGAGGTGGTGGAGGCGCAGTGAGGGGAGAATTTAGAGGGGAGAGGTGGGGCAGAGAGGGCTTGGGAAGGGCCGGTGAAGGCAGTGGAGGCGTGGGGAAGGGAGTGCTCAGAGAGAAGGAAAAAAATGGGTTCGGAGAAGGGGGTTAGTAAAAATGTGGCGTAGGTTTGGGATTATACACCCTGCGGTGCCCGGCCTTATCGCGCTGCAGCTGTGGCGCCAAGATGTGTGGCGACATAGGGTGGTCACGTCATCACACGCGGTTGCTCACCCACCATGGTGCCAATGTCTGTGGCGCTACTGATCTTGGTGCCACATGGTGTTTTTGTGGCGCCTGCGCTTCTGGCGCAACAAAAATGGTCAGATTTAGAAATAATTTACCAGTGAGATAATTTTAGAAAATAGATAAAGAAATGATTAATTTGTAAAAAAACTTCCTTAAAATTGAGATGTATTCACGTTTTTGGGGTTCAACATCTCTTAAGTCAGCAATTGAGAGCGGCCACTTCATCAAATCTCCACAGATAATAGTATCATATAAGGTATAGTTAGTAGGATTCGATGCCATACATCAGATATTCCGACGACGAATCTAAAGTCTCCTGCGTGGAACACGGGCAACTTTTTAGTACTAGTAGCGCGAGCGCGCGCCCGCGGCCCGGCCGTCTGCAATGCCGGGAGCCCGGGAGCACCCGCGCGTGATGATAATCCTTTCAGAACGTTCGATCGTGCATGCATTCGCACGCGTGCGGATCCCATCGTTTTAATTAGCTTCAGGATTCAGAGAGAAGATCCCTCGGTCGGATCCGTTCATAAACGAGAGTACGGCCTGCATGCGTTAAATCCATCGATCGCGCATGATTGCCTCCGCGACGCCATTGGCGAGAGAAAGGGACAACCTAAAATTGGTGTAAGTACACGTCAGGATGGAGGAGGCCGGGACAGGCGGAGGCCCTTATCGGCTGGCATGAAGAAAATACTAATAATCAATTTTGGAATTAATTTTTTATGCATTCACGCAGCAGCCAGTAGGCCCAGCATAGGCGGCTTGCATGTGTACGGATATACTATATAGGTTCAATACTTGGAGAAACCGAGTGCTGGTTCAACATGTTCATGATGGATTATTGATTGAATATATGTGGTCATTGATTGGTGATGCAATTGATTTGTTGGTCCATGACTTGTGATTTTTATTGTTAGGATAGTAATTATCCCGTAAAATAACCTGATCCGTATGAGTTAATTCTAGCAAAAAATAAACCTGGTCCTTATTCTAGCATGTGGGAAGATAAACCTACACTAGACTTTTTTGAAGGAAAAAAAACATGATTCCTACGTACGAGAATTCTCGGACTGTTTCGACAGTAGAGTTTGGTAGTCATGCTCCTCGTCTTTCCATCTGTGCTCTTCGGCGATGACTTCGGTGTGTCTCCGGTGAGATTTCGGCTCCGTTCAGTAATGACTATTTCGGGTTCGCGGTCGACGATATCCACTCTAGAACTGGAGGACTGGAGGTGGATGCATGGCAGCCGGCGACAGTGTGGTTCGACGTCACTTGTCACGTGCCCGGGGTAGGGCGGTAGACTACACTGGCGCAGTGAAATCTCAAGTTTAGGCTTTGAGGGGGGCTCCGTGGAGGTGATGGCCCGCCACGTTGGTAGATCTATCATGACTCCTGAAAGAGATATGAAGGGCAGTTTGCGGTTGTTTACTTGCTAAACCGTGATGTGACGTGATTATTTTATAAGATGCGTGTTGGAAAAATGGACGTGGAAAACATAGTGTGGACGTGAAAAACATAGTGTGGCTAGCAACCCGCAAGTGCAATGCACATTTTTAATGAAATATATATGTGAAAAATTATTTGAAGGAGAAACATAGTGTTAAAAATGTAAGTACTAAAAATTTTCTGAATAAAAATACAATGTTAAACTATTAGGTGTTTGTTATCCAAACGCTTTTTCAAAGTCTGTGCAGATTTTTGGAGGAAGCTATAGACAAATGTCCAAGTATGTATCTGAATGTAATTCCATCTAATGGGGTTTACATAATCTACCGTAATACCAAATGGATACAAAGCAGAGAGGTGGCAGTAGGGAGACGATCGAAATGTGGATAGTGTTGGCAACTCCTATGGGAGTTGGCGGTAAATGTAGTCCGTGTGTGTTGAGAGGGGGTTGCGATTTGAGAAGCAATTTTACTGGCACATGAAAAATCAATTGAAAGCTACACAACCGTAGAATATTTTTGCAGAAGCACAAGTATGGAACAAAAAATGTCCTATTTTACTAGCTCACTTCGTCTTCCTGGGCCGAGACATGGCACAAAGAAGGCAAAGACGACCAAACTCCTCTTTCTCTCTGCTGCTGCTCAATCCCTCCCTCCCACCTCCACCAAGCCTAGTCATATGCCAAATGTCGTCACCACCGAATGCACCCTATCTTATTTAAAGGTGACACGTTAAAAGCACCATTAGAGATGATGACAACCACGTCAGAGATGGAGAAGAAAATCACCAGCGATACAGAAAGCAGTATCCCGTAGGGTGAGGGTGTTGGAGACACGTGATGGTTGTGAGGAAGGGAGTAGAGATGCACTGTGGTCGAAGGAGAGGATGGCCAAGTGGGGCATATTTATTCTGTTCGATGCTTCCAATTTTTAGATGCGCTAATACCAAATTTGACCTGCTATGTTCAAAACTCATATATATAAATCTACAAGAGAGAATTCGCTACATACCACTGAATAAAGCTTCAATTTCCTTTATACCATTGAACAACATCTAATTTTCTACATACCACTAAATAACACATTTTAGTTCCCTCCGTGCCATTCCGTTAGTTTGCCATCCAAATACCTTTGTTAAGTGGATAAAAAGACCATTTTACCCATGTTTTCACTTGTAATGCAATTACCTCCATGATATCCATAATAAACACCGGTTCCCTCTTACCACTAAACTGATGGAACATACATTTTGGTTGCAGTAAACCTTTTATTTTAGGGGACAACAAAAATATGACATGTTTGGGTCTTACGGAAGAGTTGTTTCAAACTCATTTTGGGGAAGCAAATATTTGGTTTGTTCAGGCGGGCTAATGTAAGACAAAATCTAAGCAACTTAGTTAGATAAAAAATCTACTATTTAGACAGCAATCATATATCATAAGCATAAACATTCATAGGGTGTGTGTTGTGCCTTGTGGTAGATGGGAAATATTTTTTTTCTTTGTTGTAGGTGTATGTTGAAGAGGGAAGAGTAACTTTGCCATTACCAATTTTTTTGACATGTCCAAAGGGACTTAACAGCTCTAAACTAACAAAAGCTTAACATTGTGGCAGAGAGGAACTAAAATGCATTATTCAGTGATATGTAGAGAATCAGATATTATTCGAGAGAATAGAAAGAATTGAAGTGTTATTCGATGGTAATAGGAATTCCCTCAATCTATAAACACCTCAAATCCTATATTGATAATCCAACTACTAGGAAAGCATTGTCTAGAACATATTAAAGACCTGCAAGATTCAGTTCCGGCTCGTAAGCTTTTGTTTTAGTAATCGTACCGACTTTATTGATTAAAAAAAGACAGTATAAGTGATTGAATAAACTGAGTAAAACACGAATAATAAAGACCCCTGATAAAAACAAAAGTTATATCAAGGTTCTCCGAAGTCGTCATCTTTTGCTCCATCCTAATTCACATCTCAGTGTTACTCCAAGCCTCCGGTGAAGAAGCTGCAGAAGATCAAACTTGCATAAGCTAGACTAACCTCAAAAGTTTTGAAAAACCACATGAGATGCGTACCTTGATAGGTGAGAACCTAAAACCGTCGAACGCATTGTAGTCAGGGACATACCTTTTGCAAGGCTGGATGCCAAATCGCTGCTTCATCATTGTATCTCCAAGGAAGAAGACAAAGAGCACAAAAGGATAAAATAAAAAAACCATAGACCAGAACAAATTTGACACCACCGTTGTCACCACCACCACTAAGTCAGGCCGAAGCGTCATACATTAATCCGTTGGATCAAGAACCATCTGTCTGATGAACCAAAACACCACTGGTTCCTCGGTGTCGACTGTGATGACCACACCAAGACGGGATAAAGCCAGGAGACTTTTATTCTGTACGCCGCCGTTTCTCACTACCAGAACGTTACTGTCATGGACACATAAATATTATATAGAAGGAACTTAATCTGTACATCATATGTTTATCTGGGGTTTTCTTTGTCTCTCAGCACTAGACGAGCCGCCGGAGGCGAGAGGAACCTGTGAAGACACCCGGAAAAAAAAAGGAAACGGTGGTCTTTCCGGCAGTTAGGTTTTCCCGTCGCGAGATAGATTCCATTATTGATCACCTGATAACCACGTGTATAAAAACTAGTTGCACCAACGGTTCCGACTCATTAGCTAAAGCCGCAGTGCGCACAAGCTGTGCCATTTAAATACTAGAGCGTGGTACAGAACTATCCATTAACATACCGTAAGCATTATTAAGTTTTGGATTTGGTACGTACCAGAGCTTCGATCTTATGGTTCCGCTAGCTGCAAAGAGATTCCCGTCTTACTTAACTCGACGTGTATATATGTAAGGCCCTCTAAGATCCTACGTGGGGTACATCCAGAACATTCATCTCTACGCAGTGGGCAGCAGCAATTGATGTTGTAATGTGATCAGTGTAGTAATAACAGCAGCTTTAATTATCTGATGCTCATCAGGCTTTGGCGTGGGCAACGTTTCTGCTTTTCTTCTCTGGAAATCTTTGATATGAATCCAGCTTCAGATACCCCGTTGTTCTTAAAAGGTTCATTGTCCTTGTAATAACTCAGTTGTAATTAATGTTGTAACGTGATCAATGGAGTAATAACGGCAGGTAATAATTGCATGGGCACCGTTTCTGTTTCTGTTCTTTGAAAATCTTGATCTGTACGTATAGCTTCAGATACGCTGTTGCTCTTGAAAAGTTAATTGTCCGGGAAATAAGGCAACCTTATAAACAAATACAGTATTGAGGGTTTTAATTTAGTACAGACAGTTTGACGTTGTTTGCCGGACAAAATGTTGAGCCTAAGATGGCACTGAGGGAAGTAAAGGACTCCTCCTTGATTTATCAATGGTGCAAACAATTTTTACTAAACAATGGTACACAAAAAATTGACTTTTTTTCAATGACTACTCAACGGTAGAATATATTATTCCTGTCTTGCATATACAGTATCATTTGATCTTTCACCCCCAAGGTAAATAAAAATGTGGTAGAGAAGTGTCGTTTGATGTGACACGGCACCTTTGGACACAAGAAAAGAATATGAGTTAAGACCTCATATTTGTTTCCAACCTAAATTCTTCTGTGATAGCACATTCCATAGGAGTTTCAAAGTAATCATTATAGGCCATTCATTTGTTGAAAACGAACTCTCATAGAAAGTTTTCCTAGGGTACTCAATCCTCTAAATTCCTTTGTTTTTTCAAACTTTCAACGTGGCCTAAAACATGTTTCTCACTAAATCTTACGGTGTTTGGACTCGTATAAATCTTGAAACACCTCGATGCAATGATCATCACGCTCTACCGCGACAGTATTGTGTAGAACATTAATGACACGCATGCAGCATTCGATCTCATAAGAACGTTGCAGTACACACGAACAGTGGCATTTAAACAGTAGACCGTGTCATAATTAAATTAACAGAGTTGGGTTTGTTAACTTTAACAGATACTACTAGCTAGCAGGATTATGTTTGGATTTGTTACGTACCAAATCCCCTGCAAAGAGATTCCCGTTTTAACTCGACGTGTGTGTACACAGCAAGGCCGTCTAAGATCCGGGTGGTACACATCTAGCTGAAATTCATCTCTCCGCAAGTTGGGCAGCAATAAAGTTCGCAGTGTGATCAGTGGAGTAATAACGGCGGCTTTATCTCGCGCTGATCAGGCTTTGGCATGGTCGAAATTTCAGTCTTTGTTGCTGGAAATCTTAATTCCAATCAATCTTTAGGTACGTTGTTCTCGAACGGTAAGTCCTCTGGGTTCACAGAAACATGATGTTTCTTGAACCGGAGGAGAGAGTAAATTGATAACGCAACCATATTTAAAAAATACAGTTAAGGGTTTAGTTTAGTGATGTCAGATGATTTGACATTGTTAGCTGCACAGTATGTAGTGCCGTCGAAATGTTGAACCTAAAATGGAATGGAGACAAGTAAATGATACTTTCTCTATCTCACTACTAGAAAAATCATTTGTACAGACGGTTCGGAACTTCCGTACGGGACGGTTTTCCGAACCGTCTGTACAAAACAGTCTGTACAAATCAGGTTTGTACAGGCGGTTCTAGTTTAGAGCCGTCTGTACTAGCACAGACGGTCCTAGTTTGGAACCGTCTGTACTAATCGATTAGCACCCGTAAATCACACAATATGCTTCCAGCGGGTTTCGATCCCACAACCTCGTGTTGTCCAGCAAAGAGAGTTGCCAGCTGATCTAGTCTGAGTATGCGATACATATGGGACGGCTTTCTTCTTAACTCGTGCCTATGACTAAGCGGGACACTTCTAGTACAGACGGTTCTAAATTTGGAACCGTTTGTACTGTTCGATTTGTACAGACGGCTCC
The DNA here is from genome assembly GCA_019208055.1 of Stipa capillata. NCBI lineage: Eukaryota > Viridiplantae > Streptophyta > Magnoliopsida > Poales > Poaceae > Stipa > Stipa capillata. Next base: position 676,534 of record JAGXJF010004005.1, read on the forward strand.
ACTTTGGATCCATCTATGCTATTTGTACAGACGGTTTCAAATTGGAGCCATCTGTGTTGTAGCTCCGAGTGCTAGTTTGAGTCGAAATTCAACTCTAGTTTGAGAGGTTTTAGTAAAACAGCCATAACTTTCTCATACGAAGTCCGTTTTGGTCCACAAAAATACACGTGTATACACCTATACGCATCTTGACCCTCAAAATTCAGCTTCTAAGTAGGACTTTGGCTCCGGAAGTTTTTTCGTTACTTTTTTGATCTTACGGAGGGCATATCTCCTCCACCCGGACTCCGAATTGGGTGATTCTTGTTTCCCTGGTTAGCTTGAGTCGAGGACTTGCTTTCCACCTTGATCCCAGCTTCTGCTGAGCACTTTCGTCGAGGCGCCGTTTTCAAAATCTTAGATTTCGGGCTAGGATTTTCACTAGTCGTTTCGTCGACTTTCTCGGAATTGGCTCAAAATTTCTAGAGACATAGAGTTTGGCCTCCCGCTCACAGCCGTGAAAACCGTTTGACAATCGGAGCTGTCAAACTTCTTCCCCGACGTTGCCACTTTCCTGCCGCGGCAAGAAAATCTGCAGTTTTTGCTACCGTGGCAGCAGAGATCAACTAGCCTTGCTTCATCTATTTGTACAGACGGTTCCAGTTTAGAACCGTCTGTACTGTTCAATTTGTACAGACGGTTCCAAGTTTAGAACCGTCTGTACTGTTTACAGATTTGTACAGACTGTTCCAAACTTAGAACCGACTGTACTATTCGATTTGTACAGACAGTTCCAGTTTAGACCCGTCTGTATTGTGTACAGATTTGTACAGACGGTTCCAAACTTAGAACCGTCTGTACTGTTTGATTTGTACAGACGGTTCCAGTTTGGACCCGTCTGTGCTATATTGTACAGACGGTAGCGTCCCGCTTGTTGGGAACCATTTGTACTTATTTTCTCAGACATTTTTAGTTTGGAACCGTCTGTCACTACCACAGAAAAGCTCATCGCACACGGGTAAAAAAGCTCATCGCATACGGTTTTCCAGCCCGTATGCACGGGCTGGTCAGCGATGTGGGGGGCACATCGCACACAGGTCCAGCGCCGTATGCGATGATACGCACATTGCACACGGCTTTTTAAACAGGCCCGTGTGCGATGAGAGACCACATCGCACACGATTCAGTTCTTTTCACCGTGTGCGATGGCTCGGGACATCGCACACGGGTCCACAGTATCGACCGTGTGCGATGAAGATACACATCGCACACGCTTCCAAAATAGGACCCGTGTGCAATAAGATCCCACATCGCACACGGTCATAGTTTCAGAACCGTGTGTGATATTTGTCCCACATCGCACACGGTTATTTGGTCTTAACCGTGGGCGATGACTGCTCGTCATCACACACGGGCATATATTTGGGACCGTGTGCGATGAGTAGCCACATCACACACGGTCCAATGCTCCGGTCCGTGTGCGTTGACTGGCACATCGCCCACGATTCGGGCCGCCGAGTTGTGTGTGATGCTGGGAATGCAACAGTAGCGACAATTGGAAATCTCAGGCAACAATATCATTTTACAGAATTCATCGGCCACATTCACAGAATTCATTATTCAGCCACATATATACGCAGATTTCATCCATCAGGCAAAATACACGGATTTGATCCAAACACAAATAAAACAGAGATCACATACATTTCACAGCCGACATATAAGCAAATTGAATCAATTGAATATGAGTTGACCCATTCACAGCTACGTAAACAGGAGTGCACAGCCAACATTCGTACAAGTTTGGATCTGACAAGGTTGACAGCCAACAGAAAGAAAATAAATACCTCACAACAAAGAAAATAAATACCTCACAACGAATTAAGGTGATCTGAATTGTCCCTTTTCCGCTATGACATGCGTGAGGAAGAAGTAGGCAAACTGTCCTCTAATGTCGACAATATCGGCTTGACTCAACGGTGCTTTGTCCATCGAATTCAAAATCTGCATGAAGTAATTAAATTCAGATTTAGGTGCATGTAGGTAAAAAGTAAAATCTTGAGTCTCACATACAGTACTAACCGAAGGGAGGCCAGCAATGCCTCTTGTCTTCGAACTCGGAGCAATCCTCGTCATTTGCTTACAAACATAAAAAGCACAAAGGTTGGTTCCTGCTGGCTGCTGGTTACACTGAAAAGTTGTTAAGGAATTACGGCATCAATTAGGGCATCAATTAGCATTACTTACCACTTAGGAGGAATGTTGTACCAATTGTTACCTGCACCAAGTCGTCGGCTCCTTGGTCCAAGACCCCCGGGTCCCCATTTGGTGAGCACCTCCCTCCACGCTTGGCGTACTCGGTGAAAGCACTATGCAAGAATTCCCTTATCTCCGAGTAGTCGTAATGTACCGCTTGCAAGGAATCAAGGTGGACGGCTTTGCTCCATTTAGGTATGATGATAATTAAGATCCAATGTTTGCTGTAAAAAAAGATATCACAACCCGTGTGGAATGATGACAATGGATGTACAGCTAATGTATAAAACCACACATACTGCTGGTTGTATGGAAGGAGAATGAGCTCTTTGTTCTGTTGAGCAATCAATGCACCGACGACATAATCAAAGATCAATTGCTTATTCGCCTCGATTTGTTGCTTCGAGACCAACTGTGGGTCGAGGAAACCCACCGGTTGTTTCCGAGCCTCGCATTCGGTGATCATATTCCTAAGCATACGAAAGAAAAGAGGTATCATTTACGAAACAAAAGAGAGTTGCCTGAATGTGAAATTCCTTGTAAAATACTTACAATGTCCAGCATCTCATGAGGGAGGCATCGAGATCACGCAGGTTGAAGAGGAGAAACAAGTCCTCGAGGTCCACCGTGCAACAATTATTTATCTCATGAAGGAAATGCTCCTTCTTGAACCACACCGGAATGCTCGACTCACTGGTTTCACATAGTTTCATATAGTGGTCATGTAGCCTTCTGCATATCAAACCTGCTATCGCCAAGTCTTGGGGGGGGGGTAGCAATGGCTCTCCTTTGACGTACTTCCTTACGACCTCCGCCGGGGGAAACAATCGGTTCAATTCTTCATCCGTCATGAACCCCAGCTCCTTGGCCTTGCCCTGGCCCTTGCCCTTGGCCTTGCCCTAGCCCTTGCCCTTGGCCTTGCCCGTGCCCTTCAGCAGCGCTGATCTCGTACTTCTAGTCTGCATTGGTGCGGGCGGTGACGGTAAGTCAACATCTCCTGGTGTCGGAAGCACCGACGCTTGCTTGGGTGACCCTTGAGGTTGTGGGCACGAAGGCGGCGCAGATGGCGTGCTCATGACGGGATGTGGGGCGAAGAGTGGCTCAGATTCAGCAGGCAATGGTGGGGAAGCAGGAGGCGGTGCCGATGTGAAGGGCACAAGGAGTATGTCCTTCTTCGGCCACTGGACGAAGGACATCTCCGCCTGTCCCAAGGTCTGGAGTTCGGCATCCTGGCTTACGTGGAATAGCGGGAGGCTCTGGAAGCCAGGCTCGACTTTATCGACGGTGCACCTCGTGAACCCTGGCTGTATCAGTACACCGTGCACGGTAGCTCCCTCAGCCGGTGGATGAACCAATCTGGTAGCTGCCACCAACGGAAAAGCCATGTGCGCTGTTGGCACTTGTAGCTTGCACTTCGTCGGCCCCGTGATGTCATCGATAGGAGACCTGCCGGCTGTTTCCTCATGGCCTTCAACCGCATCGGGAGCTGACGCACAACTACTCCTGCGTGCACCGGGGCTTGGGTGTGCAGCAGCTTCAACCGCTTGCGATCTGTACGCCTCCTCCCACGCAGCTCTTTCTTTCACGAGCCTTTCGTCCATCATGCCCGCAAATTGGGCGAGTATCTCTTTTTTCATCTCTTCTTTTTTCTGCTCCGCTCTTGCTCTTTTCCTCGCACGCATCTCCTCCGCGTCTTGAGGGAAGGCCTTCCTACGGGCAACATTGGTCCCGATCGCCCTACAACGACCCGAGGGCTCCTTGGTTCCCAATGCGGCCGTGAGAATGTCGTTGCAGCCTTGAGGCTGAAATGAGCCTTGCGAAGCCTGGACGCTTAGCTCTTTCTACACATAAAGACATAATTAGTAAGTACATAAGCATAATATTGTCGTAACTATAGACCGACGACTGAATGAGGTAGTCGCTCTTACCATAGTTTGGTACACTTCCTGGTCTGCTGGGTTGGGTAACACAACCTGACCCGAGGAATCGGTTGTAGACCTCGCCCTCAGGAAGTCTCTTGCCCGATCTGCCACAACATCAGGAAAAGGCACATCGGCTCCCCAAAGGCGTAGGTTCCCGTCCTCCCTGTCCCAAATCTTCTGCTTTCCATAGTATCCTTTGACCCCCATTCTATGGGGGTGTTTGTTCTTCGCGATTAGAGCCCTACCTGCCGCACTCTTGGCTTCAAAATCCGGCATTCGCCGCATCTCCACAAATCTGGCCCAGTGCTCGGGTAGAATGTGTGGATACTTTTCGAAGGGCTCCTTATTCTGCTTCATAAACTTCGTGTGCAACACGTACTTAAAATTCCTAAAAGTATCCTTTGCCTTCGAGAGTGCACATTGTTCCACCTGCGTTTTTCATTGCTCCGGCACCCTGAAGTGTTGCATGATCTCTAGCACTATGACGTCGCGCAGGTCCTTACTAACCCTTGTCCAATCCTCGAAGTGAATGGGGACCCTTTCCCTTACCACTGCCCCGCACATGTTTCGGAACTTCCTCTCTGTTTTCTCTGGTTCCGTAGGAGCCCTGGTTCTGTCGTCGATGGCCTCCACTTGCCATACTCCTTGGGGCTTTTTGCTTGGTTTTCTAATTCCTCTGGACTTCTTCACAGCTGACAGGGTTTCTGCTTGATCAGTGGTGGTCCCTTCCGGCTGTGATGAGGAGTTCTCTTCGGTCTCTCTCGGAGAGAGGTCCGGCCATTCATTACCGTACGTCATAGCTAACTAACAGGATGATAATGGCATAAATAAGAAGAAGTAAATCAAGTGCCGGCATAAATAATGTCTACACGCAAATATTTGCAAGCAGCACTGGAACACACGCGTTCATATAGCCCTATCTTGCGACTCGTTGTGAGGACACTGAGAACCCTAACCTGTCGGGGAGCGTGTTGGGGAGGCGGCGCTCGGGGACGGGGAGGCAGGCGATGGGAGAACTCGAGGCGGTCGGGAGATGGCGAGGCGGCGCTCGGGGACTCAACGACAGGGAGCCGGCGACCGGAGATGGCGAGGCGGCGCTCCGGGAGGCGGGAGGCAACGGAAATTCGGGCGAGGCGGCGCGCGCGAAGTCGAAATGTTTTGATGGACGGACGGGGTGACCTAGATAACTTGTACGGGGCTAGCCATCGCACACGGTCACATATTACGGCCCGTGTGGGATGTAACATCCATCGCACACGGGTGTGTAACGCTAACCGTGTGCGAAGTGATCACATACGGGTTACTGGTAACACCCGTGTGCGATGTGAGTAACATCGCACACGTGTATGATTAGGTATCCGTGTGCGATGTGTTCGTGTCGCCCCTGTAAACCTCCGCCTCTTCAGTTTCTCAACTTCACTCCTATAAACCGCCGCCTCGTCGGTTTCTCTACTTCACTCCTACAAGCCACGCCTCTAGCCTCGTCAGTTCCTCTACTTCACTCCGTACTTCATTCCGCGCCGTGCTCCGTCGAACCTCTTCTTCCTTACCCCTCCAGCCACCTCCTCCATCTGTCATAATGGCTGCTGCAGGGAGCTCTGCGGGGAAGCGGCAGCGCGATGAGTCACCCATCCGCGAGGACCGCGTGCAGATGACCATGCCCCTCTCCCGCGCCACTGCCAAGGCACTGGAGTTTGCCGAGTATGGACCAACCAACGGCACCCTCCTCTGTGCGTACTACTCCGACCCCGTCCATTACTCCGGTGCGTACGCCGTTCGGTGTATCCTGGAGAAGAAGTTTCCGTGGCACCTCGGATTTCTCCTCGAAGCTCACCACCAGCCGGGCGTACCCTCATCCGCTGCAGGGACCTCAGAATTGGCCTGCGCCTCTACGCGAAGTGCATCCGGTGGGGTGACGAGATGGTGAGCTTCTACATAGTTAAAAATATCTCAAAACTCACTCCTGACCCTGTGGACGAAGATCTGCCGCTGGAGACCGTGTAGATAGTTTGTATTTTCCTTTGCTTTCGTTATGTAATGTGTTATGTATTTTCCTTTGCTTTAGTTTGGAAATGTGTTATGTAATGTGTTGTTAAACGGTGTTGGAAATGTGTTATGTAATGTCTTGTTAAACGGTGTTGGAAATGTGTTGTTAATCTGTGTAAATGTATGCTAAATCTGCGTTCGAAATGTCTACTTTCCGCTTGTAAATGTCTTGTTAATCTATGTGAAAATGTCTTCTCCATCAGTGTTGCAAATCACAGAGCAGACGTTTAGATGACCTGTGGTAGGCACATTGCATACGGGCTGCAGCTTCTAACCGTGTGCGATGTGACCACGACCACATCACACACGGGCTGAGAGAGTTTACCGTTTGCAACGTAAGTGACATCGCACACGGGCTATTTGCTTACAACCATGTGCGATGTGAGGATTTGATCCTCTACAGTACGACCGATTATGTATTCGACATATATGACTATCAGAATCAAAATTCCGCGATGACTCCACAAGATAATTGTGCGATCACTTTTCGAAACATAATTTGCTAACTTCAACAGATTGCATATTCAAAATGAGTACAGATTTGGCTCAAAAACAAATTTGAGTACTAGGCCAGATTCAAAATAAATCATGAATCCACTACATGATGACTTCCTTTGTACACTAGCCCATCGGAATGATCTTGGCGTACGTAGTGGCAAGTTTCCCCTTGGTCTTGCTCGTCGATTCTTATGCGTTCTCTAATAGGTGGCAACTCATCGAACTGGTTGTATTCATCCTCGTCGACAACATTCTCAACTCCTACGATCCTCCTTTTTCCATGCATCACTACATGGCAGTTCTTATGTGCGAGGTCTTTTACATAGAAAATTTGGATAGCTTGGGAGGCTAAAATGAAGGGTTCATTCATGTAACCCAATTTGCTGAGGTTGACATAAGTATGGCCGTAATTGTCGACTTTGATATGTCTGAGATCGACCCATTTGCACTTGAACAGTGGAATCCAGAATGTCACGTAGTCAAGCTCCCAAATCTCCTCTATGATCCCGTAGTAAAATTCCTTCTGTCCATCTGTATCTATGGCTTCCACTCGGACAGAGCTATTCTGAAATGTGGTCTTCTCATCTCGATCCTTCGTATAAAACGTGTACCCATTCAAGTCGTACGCTTCCCAACTATGAACTGTAAATGCTGGCCCCTTGGCCAACCACGTTAGCGTGTCATCTATCGGCCCGTCTACGATACGGTTCTGCAACCACTGGCTGAATGTAAGGTTGTGCTTGTTCAAGATCCGACTGTATGGCACATTTGGGAACTCTTGCCGTAGCTTGTTCAGGTGTTCTTCTATATAAGGGGAAACTATGGTCATGTGCTGCAAGACAGTAAAATGGGCAATGTCAAATAGATGAGTATCCTTCTAGCTGACTACTTTTTCGACAGTCCCTTTTCCAGATAGCCTCCCCTCATGCCGAGACCTGGGCACACCAATAGGCTGTGAGTTGTGCATGTAATCAGTGTAAAACTCAACCACCTCCTCCGACGTATATCCTTCTACGATACTGGCCTCGGGCCGATACTGATTCCGAACATAGTGCTTGAGTATTCCCATGAACCGCTCGAACGGATACATGCTGCGTAGGAACACAGGCCCGCACATCTTTATCTCATACACAAGGTGTGTAACGAGATGCACCATGACATCGAAGAACGAGGGCGGGAAGAACATCTCAAGCTGGCATAGAGTCTTCACAACCTCCTCTTGCAGATCATCCAGTGTATTGGGATCCATGACCTTCTGAGATATCGAGTTGAAGAAATCACAAAGCCTCATGATCGCCTCTCGAACTTTTGTGGGCAGAATATTTCTGATTGCCACCGGGAGCATCTGTGTCATCATTACATGACAATCGTGTGACTTCATGCCAATTAGTTTCTTGTCTTCCATTGAAACAAGACTCCTGATGTTTGCGCAATGGCCAGAGGGGACTTGGACACTACACAGGAAGCCCAAGAACTCTATGATTTCCTTCTTGCATAAAGTGTAACAGGCAGGTGAGAGATACGTCTGGCCCTTATCTTTCTTTACTGGAGCTAACTTTGGTCTGATGCCCAAATGGACCATATCCATTCGTGACTTGATGCCATCCTTCGTTTTGTCTTTCATATTCAGTACTGTACCAAGAACGCTATCACATACGTTCTTCTCGACGTGCATGACATCGATGCAGTGACGTACATCTACATCCTTCCAATAAGGTAAGTCCCAGAAAACTGATTTTTTCTTCCACACGCTCTTCTCACGGGGACGTTTATGTCCCTTGCCAAGCACGACATTCACATCCTTCACCATCTCACTGACCTCTTCGCCAGTAAAAGGCTTTGGTTTCGCGCCTCTTTCTGTATTGCCGTCAAATTGTTCCTTCATGTTACGGTAAGGGTGATTTCTTCTCAAGAACCTCCGATGACGCATGTATACGGTTTTGCGCGAGAACGGAAGCCAGACACTCGCGGTTTCATCTATGCACGTGACACATGCTTTGGCTCCCTTTGTACTTTGCCCCGAAGCATTAGCAAGTGCTGGATAATCCTGGATGGTAAGGAGTAACAGTGCACGGAGATTGAATGACTCCTTCTTGTACGCATCCCATGCCCTTACCCATTTCTCTTTCCACAATGTTTGTAGTTCTTCCACCAGCAGCCTGAAGTAAACGTCGATGTCATTTCCAGGTTGCTTTGACACTTGGATAAGCATCAACATCATGATGTACTTCTTCTTCATGCACAGCCAAGGAGGAAGGTTGTACATACACAGAAGCACAGGCCAAGTGCTGTGTCTGCTGCTCATGCTGCCAAATGGATTCATTCCATCTGTACTCATTGCGAATCTTACATTTCTTGGGTCATCGCCGAAGATTGGGTACTTCGCATCGATTCTTCTCCACTGGGCAGCATCAGCCGGGTGTCTCATCTTTCCATCATTCTTACGTCCCTCCGCATGCCAACGCATCAGCTTCGCTTCCTTCGGGTTTGCAAACAAACGCTTCAAACAAGGAATTACAGGCAAGTACCACACAACCTTATTAGGGATCCCCGTCTTGATCTCATCATCGGCCTTGTCTTTGTCTTTTACAAACTTACGCTTGTATCAAGGAGCTTTGCATATCCGACATGAACGTAATCTTTGTACTCATTGCGATAAAGCATACAGTCATTCTTACATGTGTGTATCTTCTGTACTTCTAGTCCCATGGGGCAAATCACCTTCTTCGCTTCGTAGATGTTTTTTGGCAACTTATTTTCATCTGGAAGCATGTCTGCAAAAAGACTCAACATCTTTGTGAAGCTCGTGTCCGACCATCCGCTTTCTGCCTTCAATCTCAAGAGGTCAAGTGTTGCTGACAGCTTGGAGTGCTTTGCCTTGCAGTTTGGATACAGTGATCTCTCGGCGTCTTCCATCAAGCCCATAAATTCCATGTATTCTGCATCATCGTGGTTGCTCTCGAAATCATGAATCATTTGTTGCAGATTTGGAATAGCAGTTTCATCGCCATCGGAAGCACAATCGTCGCCATCTGGCTGCCCATCATATGGGTTTGGCATAGGATGATCATCGTCTTCATTTTCTACGTGCATGACCGACGGCTCTTCACCGTGCTTGGTCCAGTATGTATATCCCGTCTTGAAACCCCTCCGAAACAAATGCTCTTCGATCACTCTTGGGTCCTCCCACAGTCTAGAGTTTCCACATTCAACACATGGACAGAAAATCAGCCGTTCCCCCTTGTTCCTCATGTCTGCCTCCGCGAGTTTCATGAAACGAACGACGCCACTGATGTATGCTCGACTTGTGCGACTCTCCGACATCCAATCTCGATCCATCTACAGGATTTCAAACAACAGAAAAACTACATGGCATGATTTTGCTAGCACTGCATGCAGAATACCCGGATCTAAAAATTAACCGAAGGACAACTACTTGATGCTGAATATACGCGTACTCTGTCTTAATTGCTAGCAAAGCTGATCACATACAGCTAGCTGCCCCGGCAAGCCACTGCCTCCGCCGCCCCAGCTGCCGCCCGCCGTCACTCCAATTAGCTGTCGTGTGCCTCTCCCGCCCTTACAATAAGCCACCGTTCCCGCGCGCTCGAACTGGAGCATTTAGGTCGAGCTCACTACTGGTACACAGGGGTCACTTACGACATCGCACACGGTCATCAAACAAAATCCGTCACTGGTGGTGGCTACCTACGCAAACCAGAACGAGATATCACACATGGTCACTAGAAAAAAGCGTGTGCGATGTGGATCCACATCGCACACGGTTCCTATGGACAAACCATGTGCGATGTTCAATGAGGCACATCGCACACGGCATGTTTGAAATAACCGTGTGCGATGTGAAATGGGGCACATCGCACACGGCACGTTTGAAGTAACCGTGTGCGATGTGAGGCACATCGCATACGGGCCTGAAATGTTGCCCTTGTGTGATGAGACTTACATACCAGACAGTGTTTTCGTTGTATATTTCCTGGCTTCATCAGTTCATTTCGCTTGCCACCTCTGAAAAATAGAATAACATCCCAGCATGCACAGGACAATATATATCACAAGCATCCACAACACAAATTAATGAATTTTCTGCATCTCAATTCCACATCTCAAATTTGACAACTCCACATCTCAACCATATATATATGTACAACACATTCGACATCGCCCAAGTTGCTAAAGAATTTTGCACATCTCAGTTTCATATGGAAAGGAACTATCTAGGGCTTGGTTCATGGGTAGAAAGTGCTAGCTAGTGTGTTTACACACTTGATTAGAAATGGACTCCTTAGAATGTGACGACGCACTCGAATGCGACATCTGTGTGCACCTCCCCTTAGGCTCGGGCTTCATCTTGACCTCTGATCGAAGCACACAATCATGTCAGTCACAATTCACAATTTAGCACGGTATAATCAGCGTATAACAAAGTACAGAGGTTCGGAAGGTAATACCTAGAGGAAGGCGTCTGATACGTCACGTAGTTTTCTTGTGCAGTGTAACCGCAATAGAGCGTCGTCACCATTGTGACATTGCGTTTACACTGCACAAGACACTCTTTCCAAAAGAAGTGTCTTGTGCAGTGCAGCGCAGTGTCACAAACGCGACGGAAAACGGCAGCCTCCATCGGCGCCAGCGCTGCTGCAAGGCGGAGGAGCGGTTGCCGGCCTCGAGGAAGAGGCGGCGACCGGATCCGGGCTCGCTCGGGGAGGAGGCGGCGGTCGGATCCGGGCTCGAGGAAGAGGCGGCGATCGGATCCGGGCTCGGGGAGGAGGCGGCGGCCACAGCGCGGTGCCAAAGACTGTTAGGGTTCCCGCGTGTATAAATAGAAGAAGTTTGATATCGCACACGGGTTATCAAAACTAACTGTCACCGATAATTACAACATCGCACACGGTCATCAAACAAAATACGTCACTGATCTTTTTCACACATGGTCCGTTCCTATGAAGCAAAGGTGTGCGATGTGACTGAAATAACCGTGTGCGATGTGAGGCACATCACACACGGAATCTCCGAAATAACCGTGTGCGATGTGTGGAACATCGCACACGGTCCTATAAAATACCCGTGTGCGATGTTTCTCATACGGTTTCTTCGAAAAAACCGTGTGCAATGTGCCTCACATTGCACACGGACCAGTTTGCCGTGGCACATCACACACGGGCCTGAAATGTTGGCCGTCTGCGATGTGCCACATTGCTGACAGGTTTCGGATAACCGTGTGCGATGAGGGGTCTTAAAAGACCAGTTCTGTACTAGTGTGTGATACTATTTGTACAGACGGCTTCAAAAAACCGTCTGTACAGGGGCGTCCCATTAAATGAATTCTGTAGTAGTGTCTATCAACGGTACAGACTGAAAAAATTTGTGTTTGCCTCGAGTTGTCACCTTGGGCCGTTTGGTCTCTATTTATATACACACATACACGACTTTGTAGATCAAACTTGATTACAATACAATATATTGCCGGATAAGTTACGACATATGATGGCAACAACTAATTCAAACACCAACTCGTATCAACTCCTAACCTGCCATATTACATAAGAGATGTTATCAATCTATAGTTTGTCTTTCAAGACAGGTTTCTTGACAACTCCCCTCAATCTCAGCAAGGTTTATCATGTATTGTTTCTCATGTCCTCAAAAGGTTTCCTGGGAAGTGGCTTAGTTAGTATATCTGCGAGCTGATGTTTGGATGACATGAATCGGACCTCAAGTGATTTGGCTGCTTACTTGTTCTCTGAAAAAGTGAAAATCAACTTAAATGTGTTTAGTTTTAGCATGAAATATGGGGTTTACGGTCAGATAAGTGAAAAAGGTTGCACTAAGTTGTCACACCATATAATTGATGAACTTGGGAGATAGACTCCCAATTCTTTCAGCAATGACTAAATCCAGATGATCTCAGCTGCACCATTTGCCATTGTCTTGTATTCAGCTTTGGTACTAGATCTTGATACTGTGTTTTGCTTTCTAGAACTCCAAGATATAAAATTTGTCCTGAAATAGACCACATAGCTATTTGTTGATCTTTGATTGTCTGATGATCCTGCCCAATTGCATCCAGGAATGCACTGAGCAATGTTAGTCTTGACTAATCTATAGCCCAAATGATGATGTGCCTTTCACATACCGTAAAATTCTTTTGACAGCCACTCAATGTTCCTATGGTGGTGACTAAAAAAACTGACACACTTTGTTTACTGTGTATGACAAGTTCGACCTCGTGAGGGTTAAATATTGTTGTGCACCAATTGTGCTCCTATACCCAAAAATCCCTTCATCTGACAATGGTGTACCACCATCCTTTGTTAACTTGTCCGAGCTAGCAATAGGAGTAGATGTGGGCTTACAGTGATGCATGTTGGTCTTGTGATATACTTTTTCTGGGTAAGCATGAGGCCCTCATTGGATGTCGAAGCTTCAAGCCCTAGAAAATACCGTAGCTCCCCTAGATCTTTGATTGCAAAGTCCTTGGCAAGTTGCTTGAGCAGGGTGGCAGTAGCAGCAGGAGACAAGCCAGCTATGATAATATCATCAACGTAAACCAACATGTATATTGTAATACCAGCCCCATTAAAAATAAAGAGAGATGTGTCAGGTTTTGAGGCTACAAAACCGAGAGCAAATAATTTGTTGCTGAGATGGGAATACCATGCACGAGGTGTCTGCTTTAACCCATAGTGTGCCTTATCAAGTTTGCAAACATAATGAGGATGTTGCACACTTTCGTATCCTGGCGGCTAAGACATATATATCTCCTCCTTAAGAACACCATGGAGAAAAGCATTTTGCACGTCAATCTGGTGAAGAGACCACCCCCGAGATACTGAAATCATCAAAATGAGTCAAATTGTGGCAGGTTTTACTACAGGGCTGAACGTATCGCCACAATCTATCTCATAGCTTTGTTTGAAACCTTTTGCCACGAGACGTGCCTTGTAGCAATGGACCGAACCATCTTGCTTCTGTTTTACCTTGAAAACCCATTTGCAATCAATGAGATTTGCACCTGGTCCCATGGGAACCAGATGCCACGTCTTATTTTTCACAAGTGCATGATACTCGTGATCCATGGCCGCTTTCCACTTGGGATCTTAGAGGGCATGATGATGCAACAAAGGCTCAACAAGCTTGGCTGAGAAAGTACAACGACCAAATGGATATCGAACAATACCATCAAAAAGTTGCTTTGGCTTGGTGATGTTATTCTGAAGACGCATACGTGGCCGTATGGGCTGTGGTCATGTGCAATAACAGGAACAATTGAGTCACTGCTGCTTGGAGTATTAGATATCTCTCTGGAGGTGGATGTTTTTGCTATAGTACCTAAAGATACAGAGGAAGAATTTGTCTCCTAGTCAGTCATTAGCGCAGTGTCATGATAAACACATGGAGCAACACTAGTAGCTGGTTCACTCAGGACAAGATATGCGAGTGGAAAGGAGTAACAATGGGTTGTGGAAAAATTGCTGTCATAGTGTACTCTAGTGGCCGTGGTGGTGTAAACCCAAGAGAAGGGAAAAACATTTTCATCAAAAATATCATTGGATACATAAACACGGTGCGAAGAGCGGTTGGGACACTTATAGCCCTTATGAACATTAGTATACCCGAGGAAGATGCATTGGCGTGACCAGAAATTGAGCTTATGAGTGTTATTTGGACATAGATTCGGCCAACATGCGCAGTCAAACACACGAAGGAGAGAGTAGTTAGGTTTTATGTTGAACAAGCGCTCAAAAGGAGAGATGTCACCAGGCATGCAATATATAAGATATACGGCAATAGAGAATGCCTCGTCCCAAAAATGAAGAGGCATGGAAGAATGAGCAAGAAGTGTAAGCCCAGTGTTGACAATATGTCGATGTTTTCGTTTGGCAACACCGTTTTGCTCATGCCTATGGGGGCATGAAACATGGTGTGTAATGCTATGGGGGCATGAAACATAGTGTGTAATGCTTACATGAGTGAAAATTTTGTTTAAATTTTGATATTCTCCACCCCAATCAAATTGAACCGAGATAATTTTATGATCAAAGAGTTGTTCCACATGCTTTTGGAAATTAAGATTTATGCCCTCAACATAAGATTTATGCTTAATAAGATATACGAAGTAAATTTGCCGAAATCATCTACAAAGTTTACATAAAAATTTGGATCTGTTAACTAATGGAAGGGTAGGACCCCACACATCAGAATGAATAAGTTCAAGGGGAAAACTAGACTCCCGAATAGAATCACTAAAAGGAAGCTAATGGTTTTTCCTTGTTGACACACATCACATACATGTGTGATTTTACTTGACTCATGTGGAATAGAACTAGATCATAGAACTGAATCGAGTATGGAGGGAGAGGGATGTCCAAGCCAATAATACCACTGTGACATAGAGGACCTGATGGAGCTGAAAGACTGAAGTTGCACATGGGGAAGAGGATAAAGTCCACCCTTAGATCTAGCGTATAGAAGAATTTTCTTGGTTGCTCAATCCTTGATGCAGAAAAAATCAGGGCGAAATTCGAAAATAAGCATCATTATCATAGGGAAGTTTTGTGCACAGAAATAAGGAGAATTAGAGAGCCAGATGAACTAGGAACTAATTATGAATCAATGTGAGAGATCGTCAAACTTGCACCATTGCAACTTGCATCTAGTCTCCTTCCTTGTACTGCTCATGAACATTGAGGCGCTGAAGCTCCTCAATCAGGTGATTAGTGGCGTCGGAGTCCGCATACCAGTCCGAGTCCATGGAGTATACAGATGTAGTAGAGGCAAGATGGATAATCTTCAGCTTGGTACCCTCGATCAAAATAGTGCCAACAACAAAGAGTGTCATGTCCATTCTTACCACATACCTAGCACGTAGGAGGTGGACCTCCTTGTGACGCACCGCCACGTCCTCCTTTGCTGGACTGGCCACAGCTACGGTAGTTGTTGTTGCACGGCTGTAGTGTTTCTTGTCTGAGTAGCCATTGCAACCCTTGTTGTGGTTGTTGGAGCTTTGCCCGCCATGCATAGCAGCATTGGCACCAATGTTCTGAAGAGTGGCAACCTTGAGATGAAGCTCGAAGCTCAATAGATAAGCATGGCGGTTGTTGAGTACTATTGGATCAGACCGATGACTGATTGACGCGACAATCAGGTCGTATTCAGAACTAAGTCCCCCTAGCAAGTACAAGGTGACATCCTCGTCATTCAATGGCCATCCAATGGACGTCATCATGTCGACAAGCGATTTTACTTTGTGAAAGTAGTCAGCTATCGTCATGTCCTTCTTCCGAAGGGTTGCAAGTTGAACTCGCACTTGCATGAGTCTTGCCCTAGAGTGCGAGGCGAACATAGCCTCAACTGCAGTCCATATTCCTGCCGAAGTGGTGTAAGAGAGGACATGCACGATGATCTCTTCTGTCAGCGATGCAAGCAGAACACTGACCACAATTTGATTCTCTTGATACCATGCGGTATAGGTAGGGTTGGTGATCTGTCGCGCCTCCTTCTTCGGTGGTTTGCGTGATTGTCTTTTGTAGAGCAACAATGGTTCCATTACGTACCTGAGCCGTCCTTGGCTCTGAAGGATCGTGGTAACTTGTGCTTTCCAGAGAGGGTAGTTATATAGGTAGGGTTGGTGATCTGTCGCGCCTCCTTCTTCGGTGGTTTGCATGGTTATCTTTTGTGGAGCAACGATTGTTCCATCTACGTACCTAAGCCGTCCTTGGCTCCGAAGGATCGTGGTAACTTGTGCTTTTTAGAGAGGGTAGTTGTCCCGATTAATCCTCACGGTGATGATGTTGTGGAAGGCATGCGCCGATGCTAGAGCAGGTGGTGACTGTGCTACAACGACCGTGGCGGTGGCGACGACTGTGGCTTCAGAGGTAAGACTCAGAGCAGTTGACATGGTTATGCGTGAGTAAGAACGATTCACTCAGATACCATACAAAACTTTATGTTTGCCTCAAGTTATCACCTTTGGCCTTTCGGTCTTTATTTATATGAACACGTACACGACCTTGTAGATCGAACTTGATTATAATACGATCTGTTGCCGGATATGTCATGATATATCATGACAACAACTAATTCAAACACTAACTCTTATCAACTCCTAACCTGCCATGGTACACAAGAGATGTTATCGATCTATAGCTTGTCTTTCAAGACAGGCTTCTTAGACAGGCTTCTTGACAGCTCATTTTCAAGTGAAAGTGGGATAACTTTTTTTTCATGACCACTCAACAGTAGCATATATTCTTTCCTTGTTGCATGTACTAGCATTTGCTTTTTCACCCCAAAAGGTAAATGTAAAATGCAGTAGAAATTAGAAGGAATAACCAGACGATTGGAAGTTTGTGGATCGGGGGGCCCACACTCCACCTCGTCCACTTGTATCAATGCAGCCTTGTCATCAGCAATCCCATATCACTGTGTCTGACCCTTATAAATCAGCCATCCAAACATTCCTTGCCATCCCCATCCATCTTGCTCAGCCTGCTGCCTCTTCCCCCTCTCGAAACAACAGCAATCTCAAGTGCTCAACACCTTGTGTTGTTGGTGTGTTTCGCTCCTTCTTTTCATCTTGTGTGTTGTGGGTGAGTTGAACAGTGAGCACAGGGCGCTTGCTTGCATGCTTGGTCACCTGGAGTGTCACTGTCTGTTTCTTTTTGTGTCCTTGCTTTCTTTTGGCCTTCTCCCCCCTTTAGCTTTCCCACTTCTTGCCTTCAACAACGATGGGGGAGAAGCTATGGGTTTGTTCTTGAAGGCTTCTCCTCCATCTCATCTCCACCGGACCAAAATCCAAATCTACCCGCTTCTTTTTTTGTTTTGCTGATCTTTTTTCTCCCGGGTGTAATTTTGGCTGTAGGTAGTTGCTAGCCTCTTGCTTTTGTGTTATTCCGTTTCAGGTTTTGGGGTGCTTTCTTTGGGCTTATGAGGTTCAGGTGGTGTTGATGTGGAGGGCCTGAAAAAGTTCCGTTTCTTGCTCTTGCTGGCATTAGCTTCTCTGGATTGGCTCAATTGTGCCCATCTAGGCTTTGTTTCTTGCTGGGAATTGGCTCCATTGGGAGTTCTTGTCTTAGGGTTAGGTTTCTTGCTCTGAACTGGGTCAACTGGGAGCTGTTGGGGGCCTGAAGGTGCATCCATTGTAGTTCCTAGTGCATAAAAACTTAGTTCTTGGGTTTGGTTCTTGGCCGCGGGCTTTGAATCGTTTAAATTGGGATGCTTTTGAACGCCATGATGATGGAGGCTAGGAAGGGATTGATGGGGAGTGAGAGGGATCAGTTCCCGGTCGGCATGCGGGTCCTCGCCGTCGACGATGACCCGGTGTGCCTCAAGGTTCTTGATGCCCTCCTTCGACGCTGCCGGTATCATGGTCAGTACCTAGTTTGCACTTCATAGTTCTGCAAGTCATAATACCTGCAGCTAATTGTACTTTCACTTACCAATCATCTATTCTTATTTGTCTTTGTAGAGAATTTGTGCTGCTCTTTTGCATTATACTATGCAGTAAATTAGTAATTACTATTGTTTAAGTGCTTCTGTAGTTGCAGGAGTTTCCACATGTAGAGTAGAAGATTCTTTCATGATCTGACATGCATATTACGGTCATATATTTTGTAGATGTTTTCTTTTACTTCTGAATTTGATATTTAGAACGTGTGGATGTGTTAGTACTCTCATAATACAATGCAATATATAATTATGTATACATTGAGTCCAAAAATTGTAAACTGATAAGAGCACCTTCTGCCGCCTTAACAGTAACAACAACCAACCAGGCTGTTACTGCACTGAAGCTATTAAGGGAGAACAAGGACATGTTTGATCTGGTTATCAGTGACGTTCACATGCCCGATATGGACGGCTTTAAGCTCCTTGAACTCGTGGGGTTTGAAATGGACCTCCCTGTAATCAGTAAGTTCATAACATCCTGTTCTAGCATGTGTTCCTGGTACTAGAGAGGTACTTCTTGTTGTTTCCATGGTTAAAACATGGATGCTAATGAAGCACAATTCAATTCATGCAGTGTTATCAGTGAATGGGGAGACAGAAACTGTATTAAAGGGGATAGCTCATGGTGCCTGTGACTATCTCCTAAAACCTGTTCGTCTCGAACAGCTTAGGAATGTGTGGCAGCATGTTGTTAGGAGGAAGTTCAGTAACCGCGAACCCAATAATCTTGATGTCTGCAAGGAATTCAGTAAGCCACCGAGCGCAGATTCATACCATGGGCCCAGCCAGGATGCTTGTGGGTCTTCTGACCAAAGTGGGAGGGTCAGCAAGAAGAGGAAGGAACTGCATAGTGAAGAGGAAGATGAAGGCGAGGAGAATGATATTCAAGAAAATGATGAACCCTCAGCATCAAAGAAGACAAGAGTAGTATGGTCTGTTGAACTGCATCGGAAATTTGTTGCTGCTGTCAACCAGCTCGGAATTGATAGTCAGAACTTCCCACCTTGCTTTTGCTTTTTGTTAAATGTTCTTACAGGTTAGAGCAACTCATTTATGCTATGTCCTTTCTCTTACTGTTGATGCAGAAGCTGTACCAAAAAGAATACTTGAGTTTATGAATGTGGAGAAACTCACCAGGGAAAATGTTGCGAGTCATCTACAGGTATGGTAGCATGACATTTACTTCCACCATTAATTATTTGAGTGTCCTTTCTTTTATTTATGAGCCTTGCGATGCATAGAAACATAAACTTTTACAGAACTCTTACTAACATTGGCTACCAAGTGGTCCTGTTATCCTGGGTCAAATTAAGGGGGACACCTTTTCAGCCAGTGCTTATAATGTTAATATATATTGTCCATTTTTGCCTTCTTATATTTAGTATTGATACAACTAAGAGTTGCAGAGCAGAGCTTAGCCTGGTTTTACGGTTGGCTAAAATGTTGGCAAATATGTATGCCACTGTCCTGGTGTTCGTGCAAAGTGAATTGAATAATATAGTTTCATCATTTCAGTTTTCACCTTTACATTTATGTGCTATTGCATTTGTTCAGTTGGTTTGGTACAAATCATATGTAAGAGACATGCAACTCAGTTTTACTGAATCATTCGAAAATCCTAAACATGGAGATATCTCATGTAAATAGTACCTTGCTCATTTTTCCTCCAATCAAGTTGGCCACTGAAGCCAACTAATTAAGTACCACTATAAAAATGAGTATGTACTTCCTGTCAAAAAACAAAAAAAAACTATGTACTTCTGTACAAGTTTATAGTAATTTGGCTACACTATTTGACTTCTACAAGTCGGCCAAAAGAAAGACACTGGCACCACATTGCGTTAGTGCAGGCTACAGAATCCATATATGTAAACCCTGTTGTACATCTTTCTGTTAAAAGGCTGAAGAAAATTCCTCAGCTATCTTTCCCGTGTAGTGCTTTCCTGTACCAGTTCAGAAAAAATCTCCAAGGCAAACCAGGAAGTAGTTATCTTACAATTGTATATCTCATGCGTGGAAAATATAGGTGATTTGCTGATTAAATTCTTGCTTCCATGTCTAACCAGTTGCTTATATGCCATGCAGAAGTACAGGCTCTACCTCAGACGGCTGAGTGCTGTGGCATCACAGCACTCTAGCATTGCTGCTGCTTTTGGAGGTAGAGACCCCTTTTTGCACATGGGAGCATTTGAAGGACTTCATAGTTACCAGCCTTTTGCCCCTTCTGCCGCTCTTTCATCTTTCAGTCCCCATGGCTTGCTAAGTAGTACTGGTGCAACAACATTTGGGTTTCAGGAGCTTGCTCCTTCCAAGGCAATTCAATGTGCTACCAACAATGGCACAGTAAGTCATTGCACTGGTGATACAAATAAATTTCAAATTGCGAGCTTGCATACAAACCAACAGGCAAATTTAACCCAAGGCTTTACTGCATCGCTTGGGCAGCCCCAACTCCAACAGAAGTGGATCCATCAAGAAACTAATGATTTGTCTAGTGTTTTTTCTGAGAGTGCTCTGGCTAACACTATGTCTGGCACACTCCAAGGAGTTCCAAGCAGTTCATCACCACCACAAGAAATTTTGGGGTGCACACAAATCAAAGTTGGAGTCCATTCATCAATAAGAATGCCACCTGCGAATTCAGGACTTCTTGAAATGGCTGTTGGAGTTTCCACTAATTTGCGGGGCTCTAGTATATGCCAGCAGTGTGCCCTTCCAATAAATGATGGTTTTTCTGCTGACAAGTTACCATTGCACAGTACATTTGATAGTACTGGTGTAACAAATTGGATGCTAGCTTTGGGGCTTCAGAAAAAAGGATGGACCAAAAAGAGAAATTTTCAGGAAGAATGGCTGTTTGTCACTCTGACAGACTTATAGCAGCCAACATTACCAAAGGTGGAGCTAGCTCTTCAGGCAGTACAATGCTGCTCCCTCCTGATACTGAGAAACATTCAAAATACTCACAGTTTGGAGTTGCAAGCAATTCTAGACATAAAATGGAGGGACTGAGACAAGATCATGTACATAACCAAGATTGAATAATGGAAGTTTTAACTATAGTGTTGGTTCTAATGTGACTGAACAGACGAATACAACCGTGCCATCACTTGTTCCACACATGAAGATTGACACATTAACATCTGAAGATAGACTGAAGCAGAAGAATATGTATGATTTGGATATTTCAAAGCTGCAGGGTGGGTTTAATTCTAGTAGCTGCAATTTTGATGGCCTTCTCAATTCCATAATCAAAGTGGTAAGAACCTCAATTGTGCTAACATTTTATTTCCTTTCTTTAAAATTATAGGATTTCTCTACATCAATATCTTATACCTTCTTGGTGTGTCGGTTTGTTCTCTAAGAATACTAGACTGGTGTGCTTAGTATTTGCTCTGTAGTCTTTACCACTTAACAAATTTCAAATTTGTTCCATAACTAGTCAATCTCTTGAGGGACTTATGTAGTATATCAAATAGTACATATTATTATAAAATTTAACATGTTAATGTGTAGTTCAAATGTATGCGAGCCTGTCAATCATCAACTTTAGCTTGCAAGCCTTCAAAGCATTTACAAGCCTCTCGAATCGTGATTACGATGGTGATTTGCTGAAGCCCTACTCTAATTTCAATGCAGGAGAAGGATGATGTGTCATTCATGGACAATGACCTGGGGTGTGACTTTTTTTCACTTGGTGCCTGCATATGAGAGCTATTATTTATAGGTTAATCCTCTACAGAGGAGAGGAAATTGTACAGTAATGCTTAGGGATATTTATCAGTCATGCTGCCAGCATTTGTGTTACTATATCTAGTGTTGTGTGCACTAGATATCTGGGAGACCAACTAGCAAGGGATATAAATGTCTTGTAATAACCTGTACTTTGTTTCTCCTGTGGAATGGGTTATGGAAGTGATTATGCTCAAATCATGACAAGAAGCAAATATATTGCTTGTTTTGAGGTAACATGTTTGCAAAGATGTAGTAGTAGTAAACAAGCATTGTTGTGCCAGCAACATGATTATCTTACTGTATGTTGCACTCAGTGTCTCAAACTGAAAATATGGAAACTCAGCTTGACATAAATATTTCTGGAAATTCAACATGACATAAATAGACCAAGAGTAAATATGGATGCACCTGAGTTTGCTACAACATCAAAGTTAAGCTGCTGCTAAAGGTTATACTCCAGTTGAATCCTAGATACTAAAAATTACTAGCTGCAGGTAGTGACCAGATATATGCTATGATCATCAACCTACTCACTGAAAACACCTACTTCTTGATTTCTTCATGAAACGGGGAAATGCATGGCATCAATTCTTATTTTTGCAGATCTGACAGACAGCCTCTACTATTCTATTCCTTTCTATTGGCTTTATCAGGTGGAGATCCATCCCGGCTTGAATGGCCTCCTGCAGATCCTCCTCCATAGCATGAGCAGTCAATGCGATGATCGGAGTGTGAATTCCATGGTGGTTTTCTTCTTCGCGAATGCGTTTCGTTGCTTCATGGCCGTCCATCAACGGTATCTGAAACAAATAAGAAGACGTTAGTAAGGTCAAATCATCATCAGACCAAGCCTTGTGTAAGAAAAAAATCTCTATCATGTAAAGAATAAGGGTGCAATCAGATCGAATACGATCAAATATTTCATAAATCATATTTGTTTTCATATTTTTACCCGAATACGATATCGGAGCGGATAGTGTCGGATACGAATATGGACACGAATAATATCGGTAACAAATACCATACGAATACCTATCAAATTCGGCACGGTAGCGAATATTTTATCGGATATCGCATGAAAGATAGAATTCATATAACACGTATATAAAAAATAGCACAACCAACCATACGGGTTGATATATTACAAAATGACAAAAGATAAGTTCTGACAATATACGATAGTACGAAGTATGATATATAACTATTTCACCCAAAATGACAAAAAAGGCAGTTCCATGAGATCATGAGTGGCAACGACACGATAAAAATTATTGTAGTTCTTCACATGACAGCTTCTTTGCAAGCCACTCAATCGCTCCCCTCCTTAGACTGATTCATTATCTCATCCTTGAGCTTTGGGTTGGACTTTTTTTATTAACACTTATAAATAAAGAGTTGCATATATGTTAAATCATAAGGGGCATGTTAGCCTAGTGGTATGTGAGTTTGGACCTCTATTAAGAGGTGGTGGGTTCAAATCCTACATAAGCACAATATTTTCTTTTATTCTGCAGGCTAACTGTTGACCCATGGGCTGTTGCTGTTGGGCCGGTGCAACCGGATTAGTATTCAGATAATAACCGGATATATACGGATAGTATCGAATACGGTCGGATACTATTCAAACCGTATTCATATCCGGTATATACTAACCGTATTCGATGGATATCCGAAAAAACTATCCGACCAGATTGCACCATAGTAAAGAGTTACTCCTATGACAACAATGGAAGATCTGATTAGTAATATTATAAGCAGAAAGAACAACATATGAGAATGGAAATGAGAAGTGCAGGATTATATTGAGGCTCGAAAGTTCTGGTTAGACTAACCTGGCAATCCATGAAAACAACATCATAGGGCAAGTGTACTGTATGATCCTGTGAAACACTTGCATGCTCAAGAGCATCTCTGAAACATATCCACAGCTTTGGATCCATCCCCTGCTAACTCAACAGTAGCTCCTAGCTGGCTAAGCATCCTGGATAGTTTGCAGCACCAAAGTGTCTTCAACCAGCAAGACACGCATCCCATCCAACGGCTCGTCATCTTCATCCTTGGGTCCATGAGGCGGCGCCGAACATGTAATTTCAGCTGATGCTGCGGTCTGATCTGCCAGTTCTTTCGTGGCAATCCCTGGCAAATCTTGCCGACCAGCCCCGGCATTGTCAGGACTGACTTGAGATGGATGCGGTCCAGGCGAGACCTGGAGGTCCCTTATGGTCCTGAGAAGCGCGTACAATCGAGACCCGTGCATCGGTTTTCGCAGGACAAGATCACAGCTCATCTCCATGAACCTTCTGTAATCTTCAGAGGAGGTCTTCAGATCAGCCAAGCAGACAACTTTGCATGGAGCCAGATGCTTGATCTTGGCAAAGCTCGGCACCTCTCTGCAAATGTCATCTAAACTTCCATTGGACACATCAACAATGACAAGCAGGCCAAATGGATGGTGCCCTCCAAAGTTGTCTCCCAAGCTATTGCTGTTCCTCAACGCCATTGGCAAAACTTGGCTGACCATCTCCTTGGAGCTGAAACACCGGTCCGTGTTAGCGCAATTGACGCCGCTTTGCAAGGACGACGCCATCAAAGGCAAAACACTGGCAGAATGCACCTTCTCCAAGGTAGAAGCAATGGGCTCGGCTCGTGGGATCAACCAGACTTTCATCCCGATGCTCTCCATCCATGTCTGCAAGATCCTCCTGGTCTCATCCCCATGAACAAGGAGGAGGCAGTACCCACCCTTGAAGCAGCTGGATTCTCTGAACAGCGAGGCTCGGGCGTCGGAATCGCTCATCTTGGATGATGAGGTTGCTGTCCCTTGTTGTATATCTTCTTCAACGTCTTGCCTCTCGCTGATCTTCAGAAACACATTGAACCCGAAGCATGTTCCTGTTTCTCCTGGCTCTTTATCTTTTATGCTGATCTCTCCTCCCAACAGACGAACCTGTGAACAGAAAACATTTGCTAACAACATCAAGGAACAGTTAACAAAGACAAAATAAATAAACAAGAATCATTCATCTATATTTGAGAGATTTAGCATGAAAAACAGATCACTGACAAAGGTTGCACTATTCCAAGCCCCAGGCCAGTGCACTGCCACCGTACCCTTCTTTCACCTGAACATAGTTCTCAAACACAGACTCCCTCTTCTCCTTGGGGATCCCTACGCCGGTGTCAACCACCTCGAAGTAAAACTCACCGAGTTGGGTTCGTTCTGCAACGAACTGCAAGAACTCTGCAGCTCGGCGCGATCTAATTTCCTCGCTCCAAACAGCCACCCCAAGAAACCGCCGCGGCTGCGCCGACGGGCGAACCTCGAAGGGGCGCTGATGGAGCTCCCAGAGGCGATCGGCCTGTTGGCCCACGCCCGGAGCACGTCGTGCCCTTCGCCGGTGAACTTGATGGCGTCGCCGAGCAGGTTGTCGAGGATCTGCCTGAACATCTTGCAGTCCCCGACGACGCCGCCGCAGCGGAGGACGGAGAAGTCGCAGGGGTCCCGGACCATCTCCACCCCTTTCTGGACGCCCACGACGTTCGCCATGTCCACGGATTCCTCCAGGACGCGGCCATGCTGAACTCGGCTTCCTCCAGCTGCATCTTCCCTGACTCCACCTTGCTCGTGTTCAGTATATTTGACACCACGTATATGGGATCAGATCAATATATGTTCTTGTGATCGAGCGCTTGTGCGTCTGCCTCATAAGCGCAAAAGAAAAAAGTTTAGAAAATTTAGTAAAAAGTAATTGGACATGACTCAGGCGTGACCGCTCTCCCGGTAGCCCTATCGGACGAACCATTCTTCCTACTCAACTCGTTCCAGCACCGCCTTCCCCCTGCTCGACCCAGCGCCGCCTCCCTCTGCTCCACTGCCAGCATCACCTCCTCCTGCTCGCCCTTCTGCTCCACCGCCGGCGCCGACATAATCGACCCCTCCCCTTGCCCCACCCAGCGCTGTCTTCCCTGCTCCACCACCAACGCCGCCTCCTCCTGCTCGCTTTCCTGCCGTCGACCCACCTCTCCTGCCCCGTCCACCGGCCATCCACCGCCGCTCGCGGCCAGCGAGGCGGTGCCGCGGTGGCTATCGCCCCGCCGTCGATCCGCCACCACCACCGGTCCGACACCCCCCAGCGGCCATTCCTCTAAGCCCGGGGGGCAGCGACCCCGTCCGGCAAAGCGGAACCCGTCCAGCGACCCATCCTCCCCTCCTCACGTTGCCCTCCTTCCTCCTCGCATCGCGATTGGAGCGCATCATGCGGCTCGCAGGCAATCGGGATAAGGCTAACGGAAGAACGTTCTCCCGTCAGTTCTTTCGAGAGTAATTTTATGTTGAAAAAGAAAGCTACATGGCGTGTGAGTAATTACATATATGAAGGGTACGGGCCATGGATGGAAATTGCAGGACTGACAGAGAGCTTCTTGGTGCAGGCGTCCATCTGGTTGAGGTTGTCCGTGACGTGGGGGTTGGCCTGGGCCTCCGGGCGGGAGACGGCGGTGAACGCAGAGCGGATGTGGTGGCTGGCGCTGGCGAAGGCGTTGCTCTTGTTCATGCTCTTGCGCTCTGCCTGCCGGAGCGCCTCCTTCTGCCTGACGAGCTCCGCGTTGAGCACCACCTCCCGCGCCGCCGCCCGCCGCAGCGCCCGCGCCATGAGGAAGCACGCCGCCCCCGCCGCCGCCACCACTATGGAGCACAGGAAGCAGACCACGGCGACCCCCATCCGCCGGAAAATCGCCGCCTCGTGCCAGTCCCGAATCACCAGCCGGAATCCCTGAACAATAACACAACAGTAGTATATGTGTTCCGAAAATTTTCAGGCATCTATGCATGCATGCATACTACGAAGAGATGCACAATACCATCGTCATATCGGGCTCTGCTACAGCGGCTCACGTTTTAGGATACCTACGGCAGAAGATTTGCTCCCCTCACGAATCACCCTCTACCATACATGGGCCTCAAGTACGTCATAACACTTTCCTCTCTCTGAAACATGGATACGTAGCTAGCTTCTACCTTCCCATGTTAAATAGTTAACGACATTTGTTCAGAAGAGATTTTCCCAGATACTTGCCACCTCAACGGTGTCATTAGTTAGCTTAATTTGGTGAAATATTTGTGTTTTTAAAAAGGAAGAAATGCAAGGATTCTCAACAAGAAAGCGGGCAATTAATTCCATGTATATAGGTGCGTACGTGTGTTTGTGTGTATGACATTGCACTGTTGTATGAACACGTACCAGTTTTACTCTGGACACGTCGAAGTTCGTGCACGCGACCTTGTACTTGTCGGACCTGGCGCCATGGAGCTCGAGCTTTAGGCGCGTCAATGGCGGACGCGGTGCACTTGATCGTCGAGAGCGAACGCATCATCTGATCCGCGTCATCGCTTTGGTCGTCAGCAGCCAAGGATATGAGCGGTTGGAGCGCCCCCCTTGTCGCCGATCGCGTAGTACACGTGCACAGCGTAGAACCCGGTGGCGCGGCGGAAGACGACGACGATGTCGTCGACGGCGACCGCAGCGGAGACCACGCCGGCGTCACCGACCGGCGCGGAGAAGAGAAGCATCCGTACGCCGGGGCAGACCCACAACCCTGGCCCCGAGGGACGCGCACGAGCCGTTCCTGGCGTCGAGGAGGACCTGCGTCGTGTTGGGCAGGTGGTCCGGCCTCGCCGCCGCCGCCGCGGCGCTCCCGACCAGACGGCCGGTCACCGGATCGGCCGCCTGGGTGTACCGCTTGCTGCGCGGGTTCGTGAACATCGCTCTTGGCTGGCCTTCCTCGCCGCGGTAGTACGAGAACGCGACGCCGTCGACGCCGGCGTATGACATCTCCGCCAGCAGCGGCTGCATGGCGAAGGCCATGAACAGCTTTGGTCCCACCTGACAGCAGGTCAAAACGTGGCATCATACTTAAGTAATTTGCACGTGTTATTTGTTTTTTTCTGAACTCGTCAAGAGGGCACGTGTTATTTATTACCTAGATATGTGTATATAGTTACTCTTTGTGTCAAGAAATATAAAATATATTTTGATTGGTTAAGATAAAATTTTGACCAACAATTACTTTCTTAATTGTGATCTATGAGTCATAAAATTGATATAATTAAATTTATATTCAAAAATTCTTACCTATAATTATGATTTTGTATCGCATAAACCGGATATTTATAGAGTCGATTGGTCAAAGGCTTGTCTTAACCAATCAAAATACGTCTTGTATTTCTGAACAGAGGGGTTACTAAGCAACAAGATGGAGAAATTTAATAATTTTTATTCAAATTAAGGGGCTTTCTGTTAGCAAACACTTAAAATATGTGAAGCAAAAGGTTGTTCGTATGCATGGCAGCGCAATAGTCAAATATAATGCGAATCAAAATAGAAACTAGGTACATGGGAGTTTCATAGAAAAGGAAAAAATACATCTACTTTCAGCTAGACAAGATTAATCCCATATGAAATTTCTATAAAAATATTGCACTCCAAATGAGGCGTAAAAGTAAGGGCTACGATTTACGTAAGAGAAAGAAGCCTCGGAATGCGGGTGGGTTGGTCGCGCTCCCACGTCTCTAGCAAACCTAGCGACCTTTGGTTCTTATTCTTTTACATTCTGTTTCTTGGCATTTGCTTACCCTCACATGCAAATAAAAGTCATAGAATATTGTAAATCTATAGAAAGATAAAATAAGAAATATGCACAACTATAGATATACATGTAAAAGTATTTCTGTTAGCGTCGATTGTACGCAATCGGCGGCTGCTACGTGTTGCTACGTATGGACACATATGAACATATTTTGTCTCAAATTATTATAATATCACTTAACACATGGTCTTATAAACAAGCCAAAATTCAAAGAGATTCATTGGTCCACATATATAATTTGTTGTAACAATCCAACTATAGATGTGTGCGTGGGAACACGAAAAAAATAAAATTACACTATGTAGAGGACATTGTCCCAGAGTGGTCAAGCATGGCCTACCACCTCCTCACACACATATGTGAAAATGTCCATCTTGACGAATATCTGCCCCCTGGTAAGGGAGAGACTATATGTCAGTTCATTTTTTACACACACCTATAGAGAATATCCACATTAGTTAGTGTAATTTACAGAGAGCAATGATCTCTTGACTAGGCAGCAGCCAATTAACTCTTGACGAACTGCTTGCTTACATGCCCTTTTATGGATGCGAATCGTTTTTGTTGTTAATTCTTTTATCAAATCGTATCGCCGCCGGTTTTGAAAAATCCCGTGTATTATGTACATATTAGTAAGCGTGTACGTGCAACGCACGTCTCGATTGATGCAAATTGTAAACATAAAATATTATAAGCCACAATGTTTATAGTACAATTTCAACATATAGAATAAAACAATAGTAATCAAGTACACGCAATGTAGTCATATTGTTCAATATATACCGCACCAAATATGAGCTCATTTCTAAATTCTGAAGTTATATCAACTCTAATATAATCCCAATAAATTTTAAAATTATCTTCTCTGAAAAATATATTTGTTTAAAAATAATACTCAGACAAATATTTCCGGCTACTGTTGAGATAAAGCTCATATAATGCGATGTTTTTCTTAATCGTCCCTAGTAATTGCAAGTCCGACCAGAGTAGACAGCAACATTTTCCAAACTTGCTTGAGTCTTTCTACATAACATCAAAAAATAATCTATAGTGTTCCCTATTTTCTATAAACCCCACAAAGAAGCACTTTCTACGTAACATCAAAAAATAATCTATGGTGTTCCCTAGTTTCTATAAACCCCATAAAGAAGCACCACATGTTAATCTCAGCTACACATTACCTAACTATATGATTGCTCATTAGTAGTGATTGGTTTTCTCCATCAAGCTTGCATCCATCAAGCACCAGTTGTGCAGAAAATGTACACACGCAGCCACAAGAAAACAGGTACCTGTTGGATAGCAAAACTTGTTTCCTTTTTGCAAAGATCCTTACATATTGGGAAACAACAAGTCTCCCTTATATCCTATGTTTATGTAAATATTCAAATTATTTGTAAGCATCTATAGAAGTGCCAACACAACATGTATTACAGGTGTAGACAAAAGATACACAGCCTTAAGAAAACTCTAACTGAATGCCCAACAATATAGAAACATGTTCCAATATTTCAGTTGTCACCCTTTAGCAAATTCCGTTGCTTCTAGATCTGAAATTAATAAAAATTTCAAGGCATGTCAGGTATAAATTGCAGTAAAAACAATCTCAGTTCAGAGAACATAGGAAAGTAGGAATGAAGAACATGAACTAGCGATGTAAACTTCATTAGTCTTCATCAAACAATTGATGCATAAAAAACTCTTAGATTCTTTTTTATTAATAAAAATGTAACACTTCTAGATAGTGTGAAACAAATATAGAGCACATCTCTATACATTGTACGTGATCCATCCATGTTATCGATTATCCAAATAAGTTGTTCGCTCGCTATAATTCCACTCCGAGAGTTAAACTAATAGTTTAACTGGAGCTTGCTTTACTTTCTTGAATAATAAAAACTCAAACGTACTTTACTTATTCTATGCAGTAACAAATTGTATGGCACAAAATTCACAAAACAACCTGCAACATTTTTCTGGTTGCTTCAAATGAACGTATGTATAATAGAATTGAAGCTCTAGATGTTACGATCCTATTTAACAAAACAACATTGAATCAGACTACCATATACTTCGTATAGTAAGATTACTTGATTATTAATTACAGGCTCTGTAAATAAAGAGTTCTCTTGGAAAAGAATGGCTACATTTCAAACATAACTGAAGTTAAAAGAGAGGGAGAGCGACCAAAGTGATAAGTACATACTACATACAAATTAAAACCAAGCAGATGTTTTCTTGGTACCATTTTCTTTCTGCATAAAACAAAAATATTCTCATATGTTGAGAAAATGCTACATAAAAAGAATGTTATGTATGTGCTTCTAGGTCAAGATAAACACAGTGAGGTCTATGCATGAAGGAAAACAGAGGTTGTGCACATAATAGCTACGCATCTTACAAGGATAATAGGATAGATTAGCATAGCATATGTTCTTGTGGCCTAGCTGTCCAGAACAAGGACGCAGCAAACTGGCGATTTCATATGAATAAAAAAGTAGTCGATACTTGACAGACTGTTGGCTCGTAACTTTGCAATGCATGTTAAAGAATGATGAAGTCTTTTGCAATGCCTTAACAATTACATTCTAGATACCGCTATAGTGGTTAATGGCGATAGCCGTTAGAAGATTACCAGAAATGCATGCTATCCATACTTGAAATAATGTTTCTTCGAAAGTATTGTACATGTACTTGTGTTGGACATCCCTCTGCGCACAGCAATAACGGAGATCAATAATACTTCCATCAGCAGACCAGTAAAGGTAAAAGCCTCTGTCTGTCTGCCATTGCATGTTTATAGTCTTCCAAAAAATGGCATGGTACCGGTCTTTACATGTTACTTTCATTAGCTGAAACTGCACATCTAAAGTTTGGAGTTGAATGCAAAAGAAGTGCATATGGACAGACCTGGATAATACAGGTTCAACATTTGAATGAAGTGAAAAGTTCAAAGTTTTATTATTATTATTCACTATAACTAAAGAATGCAACATAAATGAAAAGTTAGAATACTTGAATTGTATACCTGCAGAGTGGCACCGGTCAAACCATCACAGGCATCACAGGCATCAAGACCGCCATGCCATGGACATTGCTCCTAAAAAAGAGACTCAATCTAGAATTCAGCCCCTTCACAATATGAAATAAAAGAAGAACTGTAATCACCTAACCATAGAAATAAAGGAAGGAACACAACTCGTGACCAAACCTGTGAAAACATACACGTGTATCTATTACCATCCTATGAGCTTCAGATGGTCAGAGAAAGTACCTGGAATGAAATTAAATGTTAGCAGCAAATCATATAGTGTGTTAAAAAGAATATAAATGCAAATCACCAACTTAATAAATTGAAATGTACAGGAGAAAAGTAGCAGAAAAATAAAATCCCCAAAACCTCAAACTTTGATTTCTGTTGTATATGCTTCATTCCTGACATTGATTTTTCTTATACTCCAGAGCAACCAATGAACTAATACACAATATGTGAAAGAGAACCTAATATTTTCATATTGAGTGCTCATATTTCACATCTATTCCTGCAATGGAAGAAAAAAAAGGTAAAATAAGACAATTAATTTGGAAACAATCTTCTCCATTAGTAAATAAGTAGCAACCTTGAATTCCTTATTTAAATTGCACAAAGATGCATCTTTCGATATAAATTATTAGAAATGAGGACCAATTCTAGATGTAGAAAGGAGGGATCATATACTGACGAAGAGCCCCACATCGAACTAAAAGTGACTTATGTTGTTTTTGTTCCTTCCAGATATTTATATGCAAAATCAGGATACAGAACAAAGCTAATATTAGTACCAAAAAGGGTGGCACAGATTAGAACATACAAATGATATTAACCTGCAATGAGGGAAAAATAGGAATGACTACATTCTCGATGAAAACTGAAAAGGACAAAATTACTGCCACACAAGAGCTAATGATGAAGTCTGATGCAGAAGGTGGGCTGAGGTAGCTGTTGCCAAGTATGCAACTTAAATACCAAAAATATTAATGATCGAAGAAACAGTATACTATCCTATATTCATATTGCCAAGTAAAATCTTAATAGAAGCAAGATGATGTTCCATGCACAATGATGGTGTCATGTGAGGCACCACATACCAGCACCGTCAGGCTGGGCCAAAGGGGGCAGCCGCTGGCTTGGAGGAGGAGCCAAGCAAGGATCTGCTCTAGCAGATATACATCTATCTTTCCTAGTTTGTTATTTCCAATCTTAGAGATATGATTTCTTAGTTATCTTCTATACTTATCCACTGTAAACCGGTTGTATATATGCCATGGCCCTTCACGTATGAGGCAAGCAAAGACTATTCTCTGTATCTCTTATTTACTCTTCCTAGCTAGCAGATTAGAAATCCAGTGTTTACCAAATGGAAAGGCATATGACAGGTTGGAGCTTAAGTGCTAAAGTAAAGTCTGCAAGTTAACCTTATAGTCCTATACATTTTAACATCTTTGTGGGATCAAGGGACTCCCCCAACCATCAGTATAAATTAAGCCACTCTTGATAATGCTTAAGTGTAAACTATTTAGAACATTCAATTATTACATATTTCATGAAGTGGTGATACAACCATGCATGGCGTTAAGAAAGTAAAGGAGCTAATGTTCTTACTTTTGCCAAGACCAAGCTGACCATTTGAATTTTTCCCCCAAACGAAGAGCTCACCATGAGCTGTTAAAAAGAGCCAACACAAAATGTTAGTGCAAATTGATTCCACAATTATTCTCAAGTGTGTTACTTCTCTCCAGAACAAAGAAAATGAGAATCATCAATCATGTTATTGGAACTGTAATCTTCTCCACATGGAAATAATTTGGTCACGGGCATTTTGAGAGAAAAATTCACAATTTCTAAGCAGAGTTGGTGACAAAGAAGATAAAGATAAAGATGGTAGTGAAACAAAACAGATAAAGATGACAAAGCTCAACTAAAGGAGAGATGGAGAAACATATAGAGAGGTTAGAAATAAATAAACGCATATCACAAACCATACCTGTGACAATATCTGCTTAAGAACATGTTCTACCACTACATCAACTGGCTGTAGCTCAACAACAGCAGCACCAGGTTCTCCATGCTGGGAAATAAATCAGATGCTTTTTATTTGGCAAAAAATACAAATTCACAGCTCTCAAGTATGTTGACAGCAAACACAGATACACAACTAGTAACTAAATCCAAGTACATCAATCGTTTTCATGATCTATGAGAACAATAACTGATGTGGTTTAACTTACAATTCCAAGGCCAAGCTCAATTTGCTTAGGACCTAAACGATCAGATGTCACTTGCCCAGGCAACATGCAAACAGAAAGTGCTACTCCCATTGTACCAACAGCCTCAGATGCGTGTTTTGCTTCTGCAGCAACATCTGCAAGAGGTAAACCAGCATCTGCAGCAGCCCCAGCAACCTGTAAAATCCAAATGAACTTGAAATTCAGGGGACAACAAGAAATAAATACAATAAGGGGGATTCCTTCAAGTTAGAATGACCAGAAAATGTTGATGAACCACAACGCCAGAATTTGTTCACCTTGCAAATGTACATTGGAAGAAACAAAACAACATCCTAACTAATCAATTTTTACATATACATCAGCTTTTCTAAGTACAAGCTGGAAAAGGATGGTTCCACTTTCACCAGACAAAATTTACTCTTACAGAAGAGATCTCTGGTGCCACTTGACCCAATTGTTAGAAATAATTATTTAATTACTACTTATTGTCTGCTTATGTGATTTCCACATCTAGCAGGCTAGCAACTAACCTGAAAAGGCATCCTGAGTTTGTTTAGACAAGTATGGTACAATGGATAAAAAGGGTGGCTTGCATGAACAAGTGATAGATCAATTGAGGGATTTTCTCAGGTGCCTTGCTCAATAATTTGGTGTTGGAATTATATGGGCCATGCCCATTAAATATTTTCGATAATTCCTAATAAATCCCAGAGGCCCATTCATGCATGGCAAATGGTGGAACTTTAGTCCCATATTGCTAGTAGAGAGGGAGTTACACCAATATATAAGGCTTGGTTTTCTACCCTCCACTAAGAGCTTGAGAAGAGGACTAATACACGCGCGCTCCTCCTCCGCCGCTAGCCTCGCCACGTCACGTCGCGCGCGCGTCGTGTTTCGTGAATGAGCCGAGCTAGGACCTACACCATGTTACGCGTTGACTTCTTTTTGCTGTGCGTGAACAGTTGGAAGATGAGTTTCATCTCCTAGTGGATCGGTTTTGCTTCCTTTCATCTTCATCTTCCTCACATAGACAAGTGTAACAGAGACAATCACAACTCCTCCAAAGTTTTGTGCTGCCTAGGTCTTCCTCATCCCGGCAAGGCGCGTGCACTGGCCACACCGGGAGAGCAGGCCTCCGAAACCTCCGTCCTTGAAGACTTGCACGAGTGAGGGCGAATAAGGTTTTTGGGGAGCGTTCGCGCGACTGCTCGCTGATCCGTCTCCTTCCTCGTCGTTGACTACTTCATCTTCATGGCTTCAAACGACTCCGACGTCAACGCCACTGCTGCCGCCGCTGCTGCGAAAACTGCTTCACCTGTCTCGTATGTGTTCTTGTTCCTACTGTTAGGGATTCTTCTCAATTCTATGATACTTCTTTTTGAGATATATTTGCTAGGTTTTATGCGTATACCTGGTAGTATATCTACAATGTTTAGAACAGTGGTCTTATTTAATCTGCCTACTATTTTTGTCATGTTTTATCTGTTCCTTTTCTGGATTAAATTAAATAGAAAATTGCTCATATATCCAACAATCCAAAAACCTTATTATAGGCAATTTTCATCAACTGGCTTTGCTGCGGCCCTGAAACCTCCTGTATTCGAGGGTGAGAATTACAAGAGGTGGCGTGCCAGGGCGGTGCTCTGGCTTACGGCCATGAACTGTTTTCATGCCTCCAAGGGTAAACCTGAAGGGACGCTTTCTCCTCAACAGGATGAAGCATTCGAGGTTGCTGATAACCTCTTTAGAGGTGCTGTGATCAGCGTTCTTGGCGACAATATTGTCGATGCTTACATGGGCATATTCAATGGCAAAGATATGTGGGATGCTCTCGAGGCCAAATTTGGGGTCTCGGATGCAGACAGTGAATTGTATATCATGGAGCAATACCATGATTACAGAATGGTCGATGATCGTTCTGTGGTTGAACAAGCTCATGAGATACAATCACTTGTCAAGGAACTCGAGCACTTCAAATGTGTGTTACCGGACAAGTTTGTAGCCGGGGGCATTATTGCCAAGCTTCCACCTTCGTGGAGGAATTTTGCCACTTCTCTGAAACATAAGAGACAGGAGTTTTCCATTGTGGATCTTATTGGGACTCTTGATGTTGAAGAGAAGGCAAGGGCAAAGGACACACGTGCTAGAGGACCTGAGGGAAATTCGAGTGCCAATGTGGTGCAGAAAAGGAATTTCCAATCCCACAAGATGAAGAACAAGAACAAGTTCGAGGACAAGAACAAGTTCGAGGGCAAGAACAAGGCCTCACAGTCTACCAACTTCAAAAGGAAGAGGACCGATAAGAAACAAGGAGCATGCCATGTCTGCGGAGATCCTGGGCATTGGGCTAAGGACTGCAAGAACTGCTATGACAGGCGACAGCTTGGGAAGAGCGACAAGACTGCTAACGTGATTATTAGCGACACTGAGATGAAGACAGCTGGGTATGGTAAATTCCCTACTACTCTTTCAGTATGTCATTCTACTGAATGGTGGATTGATACCGGGGCTAATATTCATGTGTGTGCTGATATCTCCATGTTTTCTTCTTATCAGGTCGCAAGGGCTTCATCCGTGCTGATGGGCAACGGATCACATGCTTCTGTTCATGGTGTTGGCACGGTCGATCTGAAGTTTACTTCGGGAAAGATCGTGCGGCTGAAGAACGTGCAGCATGTCCCCTTCATCAATAAAAATCTCGTCAGCGGCTCTCTTTTGTGTCGAGATGGTTTTAAGTTGGTTTTCGAGTCCAATAAAGTTGTAGTGTCTAAGTATGGACAATTTATTGGTAAAAGCTATGAGTGCGGAGGCTTGTTCCGCTTATCTTTATCAGATCTTTGCAACAGTGTTGTTAATCATGTTTGCAATGAAAGTGAATCGAACGTTTGGCATTCACGACTTTGTCACATCAATCTTGGTTGCATGACGCGGCTAGCCAATATGAATTTAATCCCGAAATTTACCACTGTCAAAGGTTCTAAATGCCAAGTTTGTGTGCAAGCAAAGCAACCCCGCAAACCTCATAAGCCTGCGGTGGTAAGAAACTTGGCACCATTAGAGCTCATACATTCAGATCTCTGTGAGATGAATGGCGTGTTGACAAAGGGTGGAAAGAGATATTTCATGACACTGATAGATGACTCTACTAGATATTGCACGGTATATTTGTTGAAATCAAAAGATGAGGCTTTACACTACTTTAAAATCTATAGAGCTGAAGTAGAAAACCAAGTTGATAGAAATATCAAAAGGGTTAGGTCGGATCGTGGTGGAGAGTATTTTTCTAAAGAGTTCAATTTATTCTGTGAGGAACATGGTATAATCCATGAGAGGACACCTCCTTATTCGCCCCAGTCAAATGGGGTTGCCGAAAGAAAGAACCGCACTCTGACTGATTTGGTTAACGCCATGTTAGACACAGCGGGTCTCTCCAAGGCATGGTGGGGGGAGGCTATATTGACTGCATGTCATGTCCTAAACAGGGTTCCCACGAAGAATAAAGAGACGACTCCATTCGAGGAATGGGAGAAGAAAAGACTATCACTTTCCTACTTACGAACTTGGGGTTGCTTGGCGAAAGTCAATGTGCCAATTCCCAAGAAGCGTAAGCTTGGACCAAAAACCGTGGATTGTGTTTTTCTGGGCTATGCTTTTCATAGCATTCGATATAGATTTTTAATAGTGAAGTCTGAGGTACCTGACATGCATGTTGGTACAATCATGGAGTCTAATGATGCGACTTTCTTTGAGGATATTTTTCCGATGAAAGATATACCTTGCTCGTCTAGTCAGGTGTCAGATATAATTCCTAAACCCTCCATTTCGATGGAACACTATGAGCAAACACTTGAACAAATTCCTGAGGAGGAAAACAATGAAGCTCTTCGGAAGAGCAAGAGACAAAAGACCGCAAAGTCTTTTGGTGATGATTTTATTGTTTACCTTACAGATGATACTCCAAGTACCATTTCTGAGGCGTATGCATCTTCGGATGCAGACTACTGGAAGGAAGCAGTCCGCAGTGAGATGGATTCCATCATTTCGAATGGAACTTGGGAGATCACTGATCGTCCTTATGGCTGCAAACCTGTAGGATGTAAGTGGGTGTTCAAGAAGAAGCTTAGGCCTGATGGGACTATCGAGAAATACAAGGCGCGGCTTGTGGCCAAGGGTTATACCCAAAAGGAAGGCGAAGATTTCTTTGATACATACTCACCTATGGCTAGATTGACCACCATTAGAGTACTACTATCATTAGCTGCCTCACACGGTCTTCTCATCCATCAGATCAGATGGATGTTAAGACGGCTTTTCTAAATAGAGAGCTGGATGAGGAAATTTACATGGAACAGCCAGATGGTTTTGTAGTAGATGGTCAAGAAGGTAAGGTGTGCAGGTTATTAAAATCTTTGTATGGTCTTAAGCAAGCACCTAAGCAGTGGCATGAGAAGTTTGACAGAACTTTAACTGTTGTTGGCTTTGTAGTGAATGAAGCCGATAAATGTGTATACTATCGCCATGGTGGGGGCGAGGGAGTTATTTTATGCCTGTATGTCAATGACATATTGATCTTTGGCACGAACCTTAATGTGATTAAGGAGGTCAAGGATTTCTTGTCTCATAACTTTGAGATGAAGGATCTGGGAATAGCTGATGTCATCTTGAACGTCAAGCTGTTAAGAGGCGATGATAATGGAATTACTCTGTTACAATCTCACTATGTGGAAAAGATCCTGAGTCGATTTGGTTACAATGATTGTAAGCCTTCTCCAACACCTTATGATCCTAGTTTGTTGCTTCGAAAGAACAAAAGATTAGCAAGGGATCAATTGAGATACTCTCAAATTATTGGCTCGCTTATGTATTTAGCTAGTGCTACGAGGCCTGACATCTCGTTTGCTGTGAGCAAACTAAGCCGTTTTGTTTCAAATCTAGGAGATGATCACTGGCATGCTCTTGAGAGAGTAATGCGCTATCTAAAAGGCACTGCGAGTTATGGGATCCATTATACCGGGTATCCACGGGTATTAGAGGGTTATAGTGATTCAAACTGAATATCTGATGCTGATGAGCTTAAGGCCACGAGTGGATATGTGTTTACACTTGGTGGTGGCGCTGTTTCATGGAAGTCTTGCAAGCAGACCATCTTAACGAGGTCAACAATGGAAGCAGAACTCACAGCATTAGACACAGCCACTGTTGAAGCAGAGTGGCTTCGTGAGCTCTTGATGGATTTGCCTGTGGTTGAAAAACCAATTCCGGCTATTCTGATGAACTGTGATAATCAAACTGTGATTATTAAAGTGAACAGTTCCAAAGATAATATGAAATCATCAAGACATGTGAAGAGGAGATTGAAATCTGTCAGAAAAATGAGAAACTCCGGAGTTATAGCATTGGATTATATCCAAACCGCTAAGAACTTGGCAGATCCCTTCACAAAAGGTCTATCACGAAATATGATAGACAATACAACGAGGGAGATGGGACTGAGACCTATGAGTAGTTGACCGCAGTGGCAACCCAACCTATGTGATCGGAGATCCCGTGAATTAGGACCTGAGAAAACTGACTGTTTGGCTAACTGGAGAGAGTACATCAATAAAGTCCACTCCGCATTAGATGTCATGCTCTGAATTCTGCAAGGCAGGTTGGCGAAAGCCTTAATGTGTTCTGTGGCTTTTACAGCAAGGTGTCGTCCTGCAGGACATCCTTGAAAGAACACACCTATATGAGACCGACTGTTAAAACGTCGCAGTCTGTGAGAGCTGGGTACTCTCTAATAAACTCATGAAGAGGCATTGGAGTAAGACGTATAAAGCTCCACCCACGAGGAAGCCCTTCGGCAGCCTAGTATCGGTCAAGGCTTTGCGTGAAACTTGTTCTCACAAAACTTGCAATTCAAGGCATAGTCCATTGTCAAGTTGTGAATAAGTGTAGCGTAAGGTTCTAGGTGGAAGTTCAACTTTACAGTCTCCACTGAAACACCGGTATATAAACAAAGCTTTGGAATAGCTGATAAATTTCTATGTGCCTCTGGGATCTGGTGGGGGATTGTTGGAATTATATGGGCCATGCCCATTAAATATTTTCGATAATTCCTAATAAATCCCAGAGGCTCATTCATGCATGGCAAATGATGGAACTTTAGTCCCATATTGCTAGTAGAGAGGGAGTTACACCAATATATAAGGCTTGGTTTTCTACCCTCCACTAAGAGCTTGAGAAGAGGACTAACACACGCGCGCTCCTCCTCCGCCGCTCGCCTCGCCACGTCACGCGCGTGCGCGTCGTGTTTCGTGAACGAGCTGAGCTAGGACCTACGCCACGTGTACGCGTTGACTTCTTTTTGCTGTGCGTGAACGGTTGGAAGATGAGAAGACAGCCGTCAGGAGTTTCATCTCCTAGTGGATCGGTTTTGCTTCCTTTCA
The DNA here is from genome assembly GCA_019208055.1 of Stipa capillata. Classification (NCBI taxonomy): domain Eukaryota; kingdom Viridiplantae; phylum Streptophyta; class Magnoliopsida; order Poales; family Poaceae; genus Stipa; species Stipa capillata. Next base: position 716,783 of record JAGXJF010004005.1, read on the forward strand.
TCTTCATCTTCCATCATGGATCAGTTTCTTATTACTTGTTTATAAGAGGTCGCTCCTCACATAGACAAGTGTAACAGAGACAATCACAACTCCTCCAAAGTTTTATGCTGCCTAGGTCTTCCTCATCCCGGCAAGGCGCGTGCACTGGCCACACCGGGAGAGCAGGCCTCCGAAACCTCCGTCCTTGAAGACTTGCACGAGTGAGGGCGAATAAGGTTTTTGGGGAGCGTTCGCGCGACTGCTCGCTGATCCGTCTCCTTCCTCGTCGTTGACTACTTCATCTTCATGGCTTCAAACGACTCCGACGTCAACGCCACTGCTGCCGCCGCTGCTGCGAAAACTGCTTCACCTGTCTCGTATGTGTTCTTGTTCCTACTGTTAGGGATTCTTCTCAATTCTATGATACTTCTTTTTGAGATATATTTGCTAGGTTTTATGCGTATACCTGGTAGTATATCTACAATGTTTAGAACAGTGGTCTTATTTAATCTGCCTACTATTTTTGTCATGTTTTATCTGTTCCTTTTCTGGATTAAATTAAATAGAAAATTGCTCATATATCCAACAAGTGTGACATACCGGTAATTGACACAATGCATAAAAGAGAATCTAAGATTGAGAAGGCAATAGCAACAATAAGATACCTTATGCACAAGAATTCTTAGTGGATATGTCAGAGAAGCTGCCGTTATCCATGACAAGCCACCACCTACCATTCTAACACCAACATCGGCACCAATTCCACCATTCTTGTCGAGACCAGGTATCATTTGAAGATACTGCACGCATCAATTTTAACCAAATTAAGCACATATCGTAAGTTGCAAAGATTTCGCATGCAAAATTTATCCAAAGGCACCTGTGCTTACCTTCTTATATCTCTCATATGAATAGAAACTAATCAAGGAGTAAGGTAACCAGTGTGCAATATTTACAAGATTTCCTTTCCAGAAAGCTCTATAACCTTCTTCACAGACAGTGCGTGATGTCTCCCGCCATATGCTAGTATTGCGCAGGGTAGTCACATCTGACTGCATTCCTTGCACCTGCACATAGAATTTATAAACTCACTAACAAACGCATTATCATGAGGCAAAAGAGCACAATAATATGCGCCTCATTTTACCCACCTCACCAAGCCAGGGTTTCTTCAAGAACACGAATATATGCATCCAGATTTGTCTTTACAGTTAAACAAGTTTGCCTCCGAAGAAATGCATCAAAATTCCCTTTCTCCAACATTCCAAAGCAGGATCACTCCCAAGCAGGTCAATGAAGTAAGATTCCACGGGTTCCTTACTAAAACTAACCTGAAGTTCTTTTTCCTTATGCAGCCTTTTCCTTACCGCACGACATTACAAGGGCACGGGAAGCAAGATTGGCCGCTTCAGATTCAAGACGCACCTGGAAGAGGATGGTGACGCGGGCGAGTGGCACGATGCAGGTCTTGCTTGGTCGACCATGTCGGCAACACCCTCGGCAATGAGGCGGACCATCTCGGCGGGGGAGGAAGAGCGCGGGGGGATGGGGGTGCGCCAACTGACGGAGGGGGTGCCCGAGGTCCATCTGACCTCCTCTGCTCGGAGGCCAACCCGCCGCCGCCAGCCTCGTACCCGATGCTGATAACGCCTCTGCTCTCAGCCCCAATCTAACACCGGCGGAGAGAGCGCAATTGGCGCCGGCGCAGCCAGATCCGAGACGGGGCAAGGAAGTCTGCCATAGGTGCTCGTCGCGGGAGCCGGCGCTGGTGGCGGGGTGGACCGGTGGGAGGAGGAGCGAGGGCGGGAGGCGTCGGTGGTAGGAGGAGACGTCGGCGGCGGGGCCGCATGGCATGGGCGGGGGCGGGGGCTGGCCGCCTGGGCCCGGCAGCGAAAGGTGGCGGCTGCGGCGAGTGGGGCTGTCGTCTTCCATGGGGCCAGGGCGGGTGGGTGGGGAGAGGGAGGAAGAGAGCTGCGCCGCTCGCACGCTATGGTTTAGGGGTGGTTTTGGCAATGCGGCGAGGACCACGGTGACGTCGTCGTATGCGGGCCAGGAGGCGCTCATGGAGGTGGATGTGCCGAGGACGGCGAGCGGCGTGGGGATTCGGAGGCGGTGGTGGGAGGTGGAGCGGGGAGGAGGAGGAGAAGGGGATGAGGTGGAGGAGAAGGGCTCGCAGAGATTGAGATGCTTGAGGTGCTCAGGGCAAATGGAGGAGGACGGCTATGCACAGCTAATCGGGAAGGCTGCACGATCTGGCAGACCGCGGGTTCCACCTCACCCGTTGGATCGGTAGACCATCAAAACAATTAGAGCTATTAGATGCATAAGATCTGAGGGTGCTAAATAACCTATGTACAATATGTGAGGTGGAGTTAGAAAAAAAACTCTCCTTTTTATAAGATATAATATAATATAATATATATATATATATATATATATATATATATATATATATATATAGTATAGATAAGCGGTATTTCTATTAATCCATCAGCAGTCAGCAGTAAAAGAAACGTTGAGGTGGAAAAAAACGATACACCGGGATCTGCAATTAACTCAGGGTTCAAGTCCACCCTACAATTGTTGTATTCTTCCTGGTTGAAATATTTCGCACGTGTTTTCGCACGTGTGCAACAGCTTTACACGGGCTTACGAGCCGCTCGTACGGTCACCATCCTATTGTGCAAATGTACTACTACGCTTTATTCCAATTTTAGATAGCATTATTAAGTTAATTTAGTGCACATTCATTTTGTTCATTCCTGAGGCTCCAACTCGACTAGAGTTGAGCTAGCTCGGTTCTAAGACGAGCAGCGATGTCTCGTCTGGCTCATTAAAACTCGTTTAGTTTGCAGGCTTACCAACTACATTCATCGTCGGCTGGAAATCCCGAAATGGGGGGATTTAGGACACATGAATTGATCACTTCATTTTAATAAAGACAAAAGATTTGCCTTTTACTCCCATATCGATAAAGAAAGAGCAAAGTAGAAATTGCCATAACCAAAATAAGAAAAATGTAAATTAAGTCATTATTCTCCCCAGATGCTTGATACCGGCAAAAGCCCACGCCCTCCCTTCGTCTTTGATTTTCTGATGAGGCTCTCCGTCGTGTGCCGAATGAAGAACAGCTAGCTCTCGGCCAGCTTCACGCGGGCCGGTCGACCATGGTGGGATGTTGTCCAGAATGTGAGACAAGCACATCGATCATGACGTGTGCTTGCGGGTTACTGACTGTTCTACTCTCTAAAGAACAAAGAACAAGCACAAAGAGTATCCAAAGATATGAAGTAAACGATGCTGAATTAAAACTACTGATGTAAATTGTCAGGCTATTGAACCTACAGACAATTTATATGTGTCCACAAATTCAAGTTTACTATAACACTCTTTGTTGGACACTTAATAATGTTATTCTCATGGCACTACAAACTCATAAGGCAACACGGAGGAGATAGCCGGCTTGTAGGGAGCATGTGTCGGGCCTTGATGGGTAGTGTTGTGCTCACCTTCATGGGTCTAGAGGCAGCGAGGTCCCAAAAGAGGATGCCTTGTCCACATTCCCAGTTGATGGCTCACAGTTATTGGATCTCCATGCCATGAAGGCGCTCCACGGTGTCCATGTGCACCTCCATGTCGGCTGCGATGGGAAGCTCGATGGTGTGCGGTAGCAGTGCATCGAGGAGGTGTTAGTGACGCCTCATGATATGGAAGAGCTAGGTCTGGCTAAGGAAGTGAGGAAAATTGAACGGATGAGATCCGTTATTGCATAAGACAATTTGGGGCATGTTCCCTAGATAGATTTTTCGATTATTGTTTTCTTCCCATTGGAACTACTTCGCACGTGCTTTTGCACATGTACAACAACTTTGTACGGGTTTACAGCATGCAATCACCATCCTATTTTGCAAATGTATAAATGCACTTTGTTCCAATTTTACATAGAATTTGTTAAGTTAATTTAGTGCTCATTCATTTTGTTTATTCTTTGAGCCTCCAAGTTGACTCATGTTGAGTGACGTAAGAGTCATACGGCATTTACAAATCCACTCTTCGAACGGTCGCATGTTAGTCTTCCTGCAACCATTTAGGCACCATCAATCGGGAGGATGAGCGGCGAGAGGAGAAGCGGGGGAGGAAGGAGGAAGAAAGGGGAGGAGGAGGAAGAAGAAGGGGAAGGGGTTGGCTGACCAGCGTCGACGGTGACCGACGAGGGTGGTCGCCTTCTAGAAGGTTCACCGGCACCGAATGGCCGGGTAACACTGGCAACATTTAGATTTAAAGGGATGGTCTAATCGGGGCACTAACACCCCGCCTCAACTCTGGCAACCACCGGCAGCGATGGAGCGGCCGGATCTGGGGGGAGGCGGCGAGGCGGCAGTTCGGTGGTGGAGCGAGAGGATGCATGTCACACCCCCGATTTTCTAAAACCCAAAAATTAGGGCTTACAAAAACTTTTTGCGTTAAACTAGAGGTCATGTGCATCCTAAGTGGGATTAGTACCGATATAAACCCATACACCCTATACACCCAAAACCCTGTTGTCGTCCTACTCGACGAATGGTAAAACCCCTAAACCCGGCTCACGATCAAAAGACCCGAACCCAAGTGTTATGATTCCGATTAAACTCCAGTGCCCCACCAATATCTTCCCTGACCGCGGAAACCTAAAGCTTTTCCCGGCAGCAACTCTACCTCGGTTGGTAACTTCTGTTATCGCTAACCCTAAGGACGATCCGTCTCGACAAACCCTAGTCTGCCTATACACGAGCCCTTATAAATCCTGGTCTGCCGTCGACGTGTGGCTAGTGCATGATGTCACATGGAATTAAATCGGACGAATCCGAAACCTATACCTAACACTGCCACACACGCACCTCTTCCGACTAAACCCTAGACCCGCACAACTGCAGTAAACCCTAGCCTGCTTACGACAGCTCATCCCGGAGTATACCCAAGTGAGGGAAGGAAAATCCAGGAGACTTATCATACTCCCCTCCGCCCTACCGTACCCCGGAACCCTAGCCCCTCGACTTGAACCCTTCCTCCCTAGTTCATTTCTATTTCCGACAAAACCCTATTCGCATAGCTATCGCTCCTTGACCTTTCCATAAATTCCGAGAGTGATCGTGAGACACCCTAGCAGCATTCTTAACACAAGTATAGTATAAAATAATAATGCGTAGTACAAAATAATATCCGCAGACATAATTAATGGACACGGGGAATAAAAAGGAGCTTTGCACAGTAACCTATAGTTACACGTCTCCAAAAATCCCGGATAAATTACTCAAGGACCACAACCTGCTCACGATTCCAAATATGCAACGCAGCCATGTCCAACTCCAAAAATCTCCCATGGCCAGCGTCAAACACCCTGCACACGTACACCTTGTGCATGAAATATTGAGCCAAGTCAAGAGGGTCTCAACCAGCTGTAAAGTTCTCTTCCCAATCCTCCCAACGTGCCTGAGCTCTTGTCACTTCCCTGGCTGCATGAATTTGTCCCCTCCCTTTTAACTCTATCCCTTGACACAACGCATCACTCAGAATTGTCAGTTCCTCACTATGGCACGTAGTGAATCACCCTGCCAGACCTCTAGCCCCTGGCTCAGCACAGCAACAAGGTGCTGTCCAATCCTTGCAACAGACACAATGCCTAAACTGCCAAAAACGCTGGACACCTCACTCCCCATGCCCTGTACAGCTCACTCTAAGACCCCCTGACCAGCTCGCCACCTCGCCGTACCTCGGGAGCGAAGCTCTGGCCAAAGCCGCGCCGACCGCCGCTCGGTCCGTCGCCCAGCCCACCGAAGCTCGCCGCAGTATGCTCTGAACCGTCGCGTCGCCCGTCCAGCTCACCTACATCTGTGCCACCTCGGGAACTCTTCTCGCCGCGCCGAACGCCGGCTCATCCGCACCGCCCGTCGACACGCACCGCACAAAGCCGCCGCTCGCCGCGCCGCGCGTCGTCCCAGCGCGCCGCCCGCTGATACCTCGCCGCGCCGCACGCCGCTTGTCACGCCGCCCACCTCGTCGGCTTGTGCCACGACTCCTCGGTCTCACCCGAGCGCTGGACAAGTCCCATCCTCAAGCTGCAGCGGCACTGTCAACTCCGTTCCGCCGCAACGCGCGTCGTCCAGAGCTCGCCAGCCAATCCTAGCATGCCACGCCGTCCTTGTTCCCCTGTAGCCGTAGCCGAGCACCCGGACCCGTCCCATCGCGCAGCACAGCACCGCCGCCGGCCTTGCCTCGCCATCCCCGCTGAGATTGCTATATAAAGAGCGCCCGGGCACCCATCTTCCACCCAAGCCCCACAGCCATTCCCTCAGCTTGAGTTTCCCCACAGCCATCTCAGGCCCCTCATTCACTCCTCCGCAACCATCGGTACCAAGCTTCGCCACTGGAAACGGCCTCCGCCACCTCCGTCCCGGTCTTCCCCAATCCGAGTCAACCAAGCTATCCCAAGCCTTCTGGTCAAGGGAATCGAGCCGGAGCTCCGCCTCCTTCCCTTGAGCTGCCCCTCCTCTCGGTCCTGCAACCGCCGCCGGCAACCCTCTCAGCTCGCCGTCGGGAGCCACTTGCCCAAATCACCACCGCCGCCCCTGTCCTAACCGAGCAGCTCAGGTAAGCAGGAGCTCACTCCCGAATAGGGTAAATACCCGGTTTCCCCAGCAAAGGAAGGCGCCTTTTTGCTTTCCGTTTCCAACAGCACGCAGATGCAGTAACCTGGTCGGAAGCGCATTTAATTAGTGGTTTGTTCTTTTGTGATTACAGTACAGCTTATTCAACCAATTCATGCTGCTAATGACCCGGTTAGTGAGAGTTGGTTCCGGTTCTGAAAACTCTATAAATAATGCAAACCCTTACTTATACAAATTTCAAGATTTGAAATGGTTTCGTAGCTATAACAAAGAAAATTAGGTGTAGCTATTTCTTTTCTTCTCTTAGGCTTATATGCATACGCTGTAAGTACTATTCCTAGCACGAGCAAAATATTTTCCCTGTCCAGCATGTTATCCAGTGATGAGTACCCTATTAACTCGGAAGGGCATAAGGTTTGAAATCAAGTCCCAAAGGAAGTTTAGATCCTCCTAAGCACGTCGTCTTCGTATGCAACCTAACCATTCGAAGAACTTCTTCCGGCAACCCTAGGGTTAGTCTCCTGTTTTGAAACCTCCAGAGACCACTCCAACCTTTATCTATACAAAGACTTGAATTTTGAATCATGTTAGGGCATTAGTAATTAAAGGCGTGATTAGGGCATCCTCTCTATTTTCTTTAAATCCACCCCTACGCTATTTGCATACAATCTCCAGGGTAGTCAAAAGTGCATATCCTATTCCCTAGTACGTTGAGATGTCACTAGCATCCGTTAATCCGTAAGAATCGGAGTTCTAAACGCATGACCCTAATACCACGAACCCTTCCCATCCGAACAACAACGACGTCATTTCATGTGATTTTAATTCTTGGGTTTTATTTGGAGTTGATTCGCTTGCTTCTTATTCGCCGATCTCTTTTGACGTATAGTTAACGGAGTGCCGTATGTGCCGCGAGAGGATCCGACGTCACCTTCACGCCAAGAACAGGAACAGGACCCGGAGCTGCCAGGCAAGCTTTCCCTCCTTGAACATGTCGAATCCCATATTTGCTACGTTTAAGTATTTTGTTTGCAAAATCCTGCATGCTATTTTATTAACACCGATATTTTATGCTAGTGAAGTTATGCCAAATAGATGCATATGCCCTAGGTTTGGAACCCGTCCTTTGTAACCCTAGGACTAGTTAGTCGGCCGAGATCGACCGGCAAGGTAGTAGGAATATAAGCAGTAGCTGTGCTTAGACCTGCTCTAGTTAAAACAAGTTTTACAAAGTACGGGAGGGATATGGGATCAAAACCTTGGCTTGTTTATACATGCCGAGGAAATCTTTTAAAAGGAAATATTTGCGAAAACCCCACATGAAATGATGAAGGATTTTGGATTCGGGCGGGAATGCTAAGGGTGTTATGAGGATGTAGAGTAGCCGGTTGCTACTTGCGGAAGGAATGGTCGGGTAGCCGGTTGCTACCCGTGGAGTTGGTTGGATATGGAGTCCCGCTCGAATCAGTTAAGGACCGAACCTAAGTGCCGCTGAGTCAGTTCCCACACCGTACGTCCACATGTCCTTTATGGGAAGGACTGGACCTGGTACCTCGTCTAATACCGGAGCCCGGAATCGTGGGAAGTTAGGTTGAAGTGCTAGTGGATCCGTAGAATCCCTAGAGGATCTCCACGGGACTGAGTAGGGGAAAAGCTCTTCATGGGTCTCACCGTATTGTGGGGGTAAAGCTCAGTAGAGTCCTACAAGGTACGTGGAACATGGTCCGACACAAAGGGGGAGAGTCCCATCTCTGTCATTCGAGATGAAGAGGGTCGGGTGGTCCTCCTAGCGAGTCCGGCTCTGGTGTGAACACGGGAGAAGGGTCTCGTTGTACAAACCCTGGACACATGCGACCGGTAGCATGCCCAGGGGGAACTACATCTTGTGGGTAAAGCCGTACAACCTCTGCAGAGTGTTAAAATCTATTCGAATAGCCGCGTCCTCGGTCATGGACATGAACTGGTAAGGCCACACACTGGTTAGAATATGTTTTGGTTGTGAAAGCTGGGAAAGGGGATTAAGGACGTGGACATGATGTGTCCACAGTGCGCAATTTACGCTACCCGGATTGGTAGCTAGGAATTGCTGAAGAAAAGGCTAGCTACACTGCCGGGGTAGTGTGAGCGGAAGCCGAAAGGGTAAGCGGTGATGAGCGCGGCTATCCCGCGGAGGAAATAAAGGAGAGGTAGCAAGGGCTACCTCGGAGGACGATGTGTTACTGTGGGATCGTTGTTTTACAAAATTCGCTTTTAATCTATTATTGTTATTTACAATAAAGACTTACATTTCCGCACAACATGAAACCTAGGTTAGAGCTCTCCTTTGAGATATCCCTTTGCATGAACTATGCCATATTATTTCCCCGAGGGAAAAGCTTGCGAGTACATTCAATGTACTCACCTGGCTTGTTGATTTGGCCAGATGAAGAAGGAGAGTGGTGCTCTGAGGACGATGCCAGCGACCACGAGAGCTAGGGCGTTCTCCCCAGTCAGTTGCTTGTGGATAGGCATATTGATGGGCCCAATAATCGCGCTTTGTTATTCTCCGCTGCTACTTTTTATTCGGCCAAACGGTCATGTTGTGAATAAAAGACCATTATGGCCTATTTATGTAAGATATTCGGTATTGTATGAGGATGTTATCAAGTTCTTGTGTGTACCGACTACTGATCCAGGGATCGGTACAGTAAACACGGGAGACGTATCCGGCCCTAAAACCGGGTACGCCACAATGCAGAGCAGGAGGAGGAAGAAGGGAAGGAGGCGGTGAGGTAGCTGTAGGGGAGAGAAGGGGGCAGCGAGGCGGTGGGGAGAAAGAAGTGGTCGGGATGGGGACGCGAGGAGGAAGAAGAAGCAGTTAGGGGTAGGTTGTGTGATAAGCCTAGGGGGCAACCGGTTGCATCCTAGTGGGTCAAAACAGAAATTCTAAGATGGGGTGGTCATTATCCATGACATGTTTCATGAGCTTAGGAGGACTAAACAAGAGCTAGCTTGGTTTGTAATACGAGAAAACTCGAGCTTGGTCTAACTCGTTGAAAATCAATTCGTTTGCAACTCTACCTAGTATGATCATCATCAGCCGGAAACCTCATAGTGTGGGGATTTGGATCTCTATTGTACAACCCCTGCCGACAAGTCTAGTCCAAGGATTGTATGGCGAGAACGCAGGAGAAGTAGTCGAAGTCGATGAAGTAGATGAACACGATGAACATACAAGTATAGTACAGTAAAGTGGACACATGAAGTAGGGGGACTTACTTCTTTATTGATCGATCATATCTCCAAAAGATACGTACAACAATGATGAGCACATCCTATTTATAGCCAAAAGAAGGACCTACAAGGTCAAAGGGATAAGGACCCAACTAAAGACACATGGAGGAAACTTACCCTTACATGGAGGTGGGGCCACACTATGGTGTGCCCCGTGGTTTCTCAACACTCCCCCTAGGTACTTATTTGGTATAGCCTATGTTTCAAAAATTCTGAAAAACCAAGTGGAAAAAATAGTTGGAGAAAGAGTATACGGCATATGTATGTCATGTTGATGAATTGTCTCATTAAAAATCTTGTTTGACAAACTGTAGGAAAACTCGTCCAAGGGAAAAAGTACAATTCACTTGACTATTCTGTCAGGTGCTCGACTTTCCCGGTCAATATTTATCGATGAGTTTGTGAAGGTTCTTCCCTTGAACACTACAATTCTCTAAATCTCATCAATACCAATTCCACGCGCATGTATTTCAAAGGTAGATGTTGGCAACGACTTAGTGAATAAATCTATGAGATTTTTACATGGCTTAGTATGTAGTATTTATATTTCATCCATCTTCTGCAATTCGTGAGCATAGAAGACTTGAGGTTGATATTCTTAGTGAGATTGGTCTTCACATAACCTGTCTACACCTCTGCAACACAAGTTGCATTATCTTCATAGATAATGGTGGGGGTTTGTGCAGTATTCAACCCATAAGAAGTAGCTATGTCGACTAGGCGAGAAGTAGCGCAGTGCAGGCAGTGCAGTGCAATGCAGGCGCTATGTCGACTAGGCGAGAAGTAGCTAGAGAACTCTGCATGGATATCCTCCTAAGTCATCCTCTCCTCCTTGGCAATGACGGTGCGACCGCGCTGATGTTGAGGGGAGGAGAGACTATTGTCGTCGGGACCGCGATGTCCACCTCCATAGACACCACCATCGTAGGCAGGGCCTCCATTGGCGCAACCACTACTAGTGGAGCCTCCCTTAGCAACCGATGAGATGACCTGCAAGCCCCTTTTGGGCCTGGTAGGCGTCGACCATGTGTTGTGGCTCCTTGCATTAGCGAGACCAGTGCCCGTGGAGGCCACACTTTAAGCATTCCTGATTGTGTTCCCCGTATGGCTGGTCATGAAGCCTACCGTTCTTCGTCTTCGGTGGAGGAGGTGCCTTGACCTTTCGGGCCATGATAGCCTTCCCCTTCTTTCCCCTCTTTTTCTTGAGGAGCACGCACCTTGTAGCTTGTACGACGCTACCAACGCTGCTACTAGGCGCTTGTGAGATAAAGTTCAACTAGGCGCCTGCGAGATGAAGTTCTTTCTTAGAACCTCATCTCGGCTTCGACCACCTGGAGGATGTCAATCAACTCCGTATAGTCTATGTAGTTGCTTTGACGGTTGGTGTGGGCAAACTGCACGGTGTGGGGGTGGAAGGTGGAGAGAGTCTTCTTGATCCTTTGGGCGTTTGTGACGATCTTGCCACAAGTTGAAGGTTAGTACGAATCTGATGCAGTGTGGAATTATACTCCCCATCTGTCTTGAAGTCTGCAAACCTCAGAGGAACCCATTCTTGCTATGCCTAGGGCAAGATGGTGTATTTTAGCTTTGGGCGTTTGTGACGAACTCAACACAAAGCTAAGGTTCATATAAATCTGGCGCAGTGTGGGATTGTACTCCCCAACCGTCTTGGAGTCTGCAAACCTTAGACGAACCCACTCTTGCTCTAGTTGGGGCAAGATGGTATATTTCAGCTTCTTCAACCGCTTTTTCAAAGCAATCCACAAGGCAAGCACACTCTTCTCCACTATATACTCATATTTTAGAGTACTACAGAGATGGCGCCCGAGGAAATGACGTGCTTGATCATTCTCCGCAGGAGTGGTGACTATCATGTGCTGGGTACCAACACTAATAGTGGCCTAGAGATTTTTAGCTCCAAGCACAATCTCCACATCGGACACCCAGGTGAGATAGTTGTAGCCATGTTGGCGAACTCCTCAAACTTGCGGTTCATTATGCCAGACAATCTACATGTCATGCAGACTTTCAATAAATTACTACAGTTTTTATTGCATAAAATGAGAATGATGACACAAAATTATTCTTAAAGGTGTTATAATATTTAAACATGACATTATATGAAATACTTGATGATTAGAAACAATATTTAGATTATGATTAATCAAAAATTAGTAAAACATATAAATAATGACATGTAAATATTAATAAGGTGTTAAGCAAGTGTCAAAACCAAAAAAATGACACCAAAAGTGGATTCCTAAAGTCTTTTTATGCTAAAATATTAATTTTCCATAAATTCTTCAAGTTCTAGGGGCCTATACGCGAAATTTTAGTGCTGTAAATTTTTTACGTGTAGTTCCAAGAATGTAAAGACCCTCTCGTAAACCCTATTTTATTATGAGCTCAGTGTAAACTCATGTGTGAAGTAAAACCAAAATTTTTTCATTTCATGCATATAGATAGGTTGTACATCGGATATCGAAATTTTAAAAAACGTTGCGTTAGGGCAGTCTCAAACTCTAAAAATTGGAGTCAGAATTTTCTGGGGGGCAATGGATTTAAATGTAAGTAGAAGAACTACTGGAGTAACCAGATCTTCATAAGGATTTTGAATAAATATTGGAAACCTTAGTAAGATTAACTTTATCTCAAATTTTCGTTCATCTAAATTGCTTCAAGATTAGAATTGGGACCCAAATAAGAAAACGGTTAGTCTAAGCCAACTGAGGGGAATTAAAAAAATATTCTAGCAAATTCAGTCCCAATTTTCTGAATTCAAATTTGAACCATTTTCCCTGTCATGTTTTTTACTGCAAATAATTTGGGCAAAAGAAAATTGGCAAGGAAATAAAACCCATTTTCCCCTTCCCCCCACGTGCTGGGCCGTCGGCCCAGCTCTCCTCCTCCCGCACGCCCAATGGGCCTCGGCCCACTCTTCCCTCCCCTCTTTCGCACCGCGCTCGCTTCTCTCCTGAGCACGCCGCCGCACCACCCATGTTGCCAGGCGGGGCCCGCCCGCAGCTCCCCGCCGCCGCGTGGCCAGGCACGCGTCCGATGCCAACACCACCGCCGGAGTCCCCGCCTCCCTTTTTCTTCCCGGGGATAAAAGGCCCCTTTCCCTCGGGCGCTCCGGCTCCTTTTCTTCTTTCCGCTCTAGGTCTCGTCGTCGTCCCCACTGGAGCTTCCCTCCAATCGCCGCCCTCGACGAGCCACTCACTGCCGCCACCCGGAGCCGGTGTCGTAGGGCTGTACTCTTCACCCATGGCGATAAGTGTTAGCGAGTGGAGTTGAATGGTCATAGTGGGCCTACTATAAACCAACACCCATTGGAACACTTTTTTGCGTGAGGCTAGGGTGGTTAACCCTCCCTCACTATACATTAGTCGAATTGGGCGGTTTTAACCCATTTGGCATCTCCCTAGGTCATGTGGCTTAGGGAGAATAATACGATCTGATTGTAATGGTTGTCTCCATGCCTTTAAATCTGAAATTGGGTGATTGTGTGGCATGGGAGTTTTGGGTGGTTTAACCCAACTCCAGAAATTCACTTGAATGGCTTGAACGTGATAATTTGTATGGTTTATCAAGTTGTTTACTTGAATTGTCGAAACATGACATGGTATGCTGAAATTGATAGCTTGTTTAGCTTATTTTTCCATGTTATGTTGAATTACTCACATTATCAGGTCAATTACCATGCTAAGTTAAGATTAACCTGGAATGAGCACATTAGCAGCTTGCGAGTATGAAAGTACTCACACGGGAATTCCATTCGTGCAGGTTGTTCTCGCATCGTAGCTTACTATGATTCCGGTTACTTCGATTTGGATGTTTGAGTTGCAAGTATTGCCCAACTTGGTCAAGGGGATATTTAGGTAGAGCTTTTGGAGATGGCTAGGGCTGCCATCTCGGCTTTCTCTCTTACTTTCCGTTGTGGTTTGCAATGTCGTATTTAATGTAAACGACCTCTAGGTCGCAATGCAAGTATGTTAAGTACTCATCCCAGGTATGGGAAGTGCTATACTATCTCATAGTCCTTTCTCAATAGAATTTTGTTGTGATATTAAGTTGTTAACATGGCTGCCCATACACCGTGCGTGTATGAGTTGAAGTGTATGGGCTAGTCGTGAAGAATTAGTGTTGTTCTCCCGGTTCGGTTAGCGGGACGACATTCGGTTGAGTGACCCGCCAGCTGAGATGCGTTGGCCGGCTGGAGGGTGTGGGTAATGGTACCGGGCCTTCGGGTGAGTCACTAGTCTACGGACTGGGTTAGAGTGAGGGTACCATTGCCGGGCTCCTCCGAAGTCGTTGTGTTGATTGAACTCGAGAAGGACGCTAGGTCTTCACTGGACTTTAGAATTGCATGCGATTTATTGAATAATGCCTGCTTCTGGCTGGCTTGACCAATGGTGAAGGCATACGACTCTGATGATCGTATGGTGCATTGGTCAGGTGTCGGACTACTCGATTTTGGGTGCATACAGCGCAAGTACCATGTCACCGGTTGAGTAGTTGCTCGGTCTTTGGCGGAACATTGTTCCCTAATTCACATGTGATTTCGAGGTCCTGACAGCTTGGTATCGGAGCCGAACTGACCGTAGGGCAAACCCTGCAGGTGGACGTTAGCAGTAGGACTTGGAGTCTCCGAGAAAACTATTTGCGAAAACTAAAAATTTATATGCAAAAAAAAACTATAAGTAAGTTTCACTTTTATTCCTTATCTCCATCCCCCTTAGATCTGAAATTGCTTCCCTACTTCTTTTGCTTTGATGATTGGTGGCTGATGTATTCAACTCTTGCTAGCTCTGGATGGATATGGGAAGAATTCTTAGCTCCTTTCCTTGTAAGAGTGTATCCGATTCCTCTAATCTTGTCCCTTTTTATGTTCTAGTACTTCAGCTTCTATTAGATGCCGGAGTATTCCATTCTTTGTCATCGTCAAGTTTTCATCATGTTGGAACTCCTAACCATCGAGAATGCCTCATTTTGCAGCTAAGGGCCACCCCTGAGTTGCATGCCTTTTGTGCGCACCAATATAATTCCAAAACAGCCTTGCCATTCATCTTTGTGCCGCTAGCCTAATTCTATTCCAAGTTCGAGAATTGGCGTCTTCTCGCCCTTTCTCCATCTTATTGTAAGGCCTTATCTCTGCCATATTGCCGATCACGAGAGTTTTATCTTACCCACTAACTTTCTAACCAAGCCCAACCTCCTTCACTAGAAGACATTGATATAGGTGTCTTCTTCTTGTTTATCTGCTCTATCTTTTGGATCCGCCTATGGACTTTCTCCTCCAAATTTTGATGGAATATTTTCACCTTTTCACTCCTTGAGGTCTATATCTCATGGTGTAAGTTTCTTTCCCTTGAATGTTGTCGTCCTAGTAGTTTCTGCCTAACTAGGGGATGTGCTGTCCAGAAATTCCAGCAAGCTCCAAACCTTCTTTTCGACATCATGAGCTAAGTCTCTCTTTCTAAAATTGGGCTAGTGAGTCAAACTCTTTTCATATGTATTATGGATGTACTTTTCTCTTGCATATTGTGTTGAAACATCTCACTCTAAGGAGTTGACAATTTCAACCGTATGCAAGTATCGTGCATGCCATCCATGTGAAATATGTTGGTTACTAGTCTCTTGTGCAATCAATTAGAGCTCCCTTTTTCCATGAAACCGGCACTGTATTGGAATGAATTAAACATGTGTCTTTGCTGTCCTTCCTAGTTAATCTGATCACAATTCTTGCCTATCTCGACAGGATGTCAGGAAAAGATTTCCATCCTGAAGCTTCTCTTAAGCGCAAGAGGGAGGCTGCAAACTCAATCGATAGTGATTCCCAGGAATCCTCCAATGGGCCGCCCTCCTCATCCTGTCTTCAAGTGCCACTCCCTCCCGCTCCAAGTTCTCAGCTTCGCCCACTTGTCAAAGAGCTGAAAGCTGGCCGCGATTACTCTCAAGTGTTATGTTACAACTGTGGCAACTTGGATCACTACTCTAACAAGTGCCCTATCCCAAGGAACCCAATACCCCGCATCTGTTATCGCTGTCGAAAGCTAGGACATTCCGTTGCACAGTGCTCTGCATCACAGTGCAAGAAGTTCTGAATTCTTCGAGAACTCCCAAAGACCAATCTCCAAGTCCAAGGGCAGTTCACCAACGACTCTCAAGGTGTTGATCCTGATCCAACTAACCCTGTCCTTACCAAGGAGCCACAGAAAGAGCTAAGTCCTGTCGATTGCCCCAATTTTGAGCACTTGGTCAACAAGGCTTTCCTTTTGGAGGAAAAGATTCAAGCACCCGAGGCCTCTCGCAAGCAAAAAGGGGATACCGAGGAATCCGCAAAAGATATTCCTCAGGAACTTCGTTCTGGACCGTCTTCCTCGCTTCGCCCTCAGGCACCACTACCTCCGAGTTATGAAGGATATCCTCATCATGCTTCTATTCAAGGTTTTCTGCCCCAATCACAGTGCAATCGCCCCAGACGCTACCCCAAGATCCAATGTTTCCGTTGTGGCCAAATGGGACACTTTGCCCGCAAATGCTCCAATCTAGGAATCGATGGGCTCAGTACCTTCCCACCGATCCGAGGAATATCAAATGATAGTCTCCAGATTCCAGGGCAACTCATCAACTGTGCTCAAGTTGCTGATCTTGAACAAGTCCTTCCTGCCTCTTCCAATGAGCCACCTAAAGCCCTAAAATCTCTTGCTGGTATACCCCTTGCCACTTTGATTCCGTTAAGTTTTCCTTTTTAATCTGGAGCATATCTCCCATCTACACAATGTGAAATTATTGAGCATCTTGACATACCCATTGTAAACTATGTGCCTATCCCTTTTTAAACCAATTATCTGGCCCGAGCAAAGAACCGAACATAAACATGAGGATATTAACACCCATACAAATGAAATTTGTAATCCGGACAACCATGTCACCCTCGGATCAGCAAAGATTAGTGTCCTCTTTAGCCTATTATAGCTGCCTTCACACATTACAAAAGCCAATCTTAACACAAAGTTTTGGCCTACCTTGTGGATGTGAGTCTGTACATGGTAGATTATTCAGAATTGATGGATAAGCACTCGGTATCTCAGAATAATTTTGTGCCCATGTTAGGACGCCAATAGGGAGCCTGATCACCTCCTCGTTGATGGCACTACGTGCGGTACGGGATGATTCTCAGGTCCCGACAATTCTTGAACTATCTCCTTGTACGGGATGGTCCATCCAAACCATTCCTATCCAATGTTTAACCTTTCCAATATCATACGAATGGATGATCATCTCCAAGTGGAATCAGGTGTTGTGTTTCCACATCCACCATTCCCATGTAATCATCCTTAACTAAATGGAGCCTCAATCAAGCCACTAAAGGACTTATTTTCATTTTAGCACTACAAATTTTAAACTTGTAAGGACAATCTTGCTGCTATTCCAGTTCGTCAAATGCTACAAAGAAATAAGATCCATCTTCTGGGCCGGAATCACTCTCCTATTAACTATATTCCCATGTACTCTCCTTTCTAGACCCCTCTGGTTGTGGGTCATCTTCATTCTTATTATTCTACTCATCGCTCGTGTTCAACCTTCTTTCTTACCCCAGAAGGATATATCCTAGTACCTTGTTTTCGCTCTCTCAAAGCATAATGCTTTATTGATACTTTAATTCTACACTGGATTCTTACATAAGGCAGTCATAAACCATTAATTCGATTGCCTTAGAACCTTCTTTTCTACCCACCCCGTAAATTCTTACTTGAGTAAGAGTAGTTGTTCATAACAGCTCCTCTCACTCAAACCAACAATCTTGAATTCTGAATTTGCAACATTGACGATCGCCTCTACACTTCTCAGCTACTCTCCTTCTTTTGTTTCCCCTCCTCTTAACCAAATATAGAGCCTATTAAAGCTAAAGTATATAAGAGGCGGTTTCTGAAGATAATAATCTGATCTGGTTTTCTCTTTCCAGAATCAGTGTAAAAGTTGATAAGTAATTCCCCCTCACCTATCAACAACCTAGTAGGAGTAACCCACCCAAGATGAAGGCACCCGAGAATACGAAGATCGGTTC
This sequence comes from Stipa capillata, assembly GCA_019208055.1. NCBI lineage: Eukaryota > Viridiplantae > Streptophyta > Magnoliopsida > Poales > Poaceae > Stipa > Stipa capillata. The sequence goes on from JAGXJF010004005.1 coordinate 734,750, forward strand.
CCAACAGGGACCCTCTCTCCTCTTCTCTATCGTTAGGAATCTCGGGTCAAGATACTTTTAAGGGGGGTAGGTTTTGTAGAGACCCTCTCGTAAACCCTATTTTATTATGAGCTCAGCGTAAACTCACGTGTGAAGTAAAACCAAAAGTTTTTCATTTCATGCATATAGATAGGTTGTACATCGGATATCGAAATTTTAAAAAATGTTGCGTTAGGGCAGTCTCAAACTCTAAAAATTGGAGTCAGAATTTTCTAGGGGGCAATGGATTTAAATGTTAGTAGAAGAACTACTGGAATAACCAGATCTACGTAAGGATTTTGAACAAATATTGGAAACCTTAGTAAGATTAACTTTATCTCAAATTTTCATTCATCTAAATTGCTTCAAGATTAGAATTGGGACCCAAATAAGAAAACGGTTAGTCTAAGCCAACTGAGGGGAATTAAAAAATGTTCAAGCAAATTTAGTCCCAATTTTCTGAATTCAAATTTGAACCATTTTCCCTCTCATTTTTTTACTGCAAATAATTTGGGCAAAAGAAAATTGGCAAGGAAATAAAACCCCTTTTCCCCCTCCCCTCGTGCTGGGCTGTCGGCCCACTCTTCCCTCCCCTCTCTCGCACCGCGCTCGCTTCTCCCCTGAGCACGTCGCCGCACCACCCATGCTGCTAGGCGGGGCCCGCCCGTAGCTCCCCGCCGCCGCGTGGCCGGGCACGCGTCCGATGCCAGCACCACTACCGGAGTCCCCGCCTCCCTTTTTCTTCCCGGGGATAAAAGGCCCCTTTCCCTCGGGCGCTCCGGCTCCTTTTCTTCTTTCCGCTCTAGGTATCATCGCTGTCCCCACCGGAGCTTCCCTCCAATCGTCGTCCCTGACGGGCCACTTGCTGCCGTCACACGGAGCCGCTCCTCGCTGCCCGGTGCCACCCTCGTCTCTCCGCGCGCCGAGTTACTGGGGGAGCCCCTTCCGCCGGACTCTCCCCGGACCGAGCTCAAGGAGAGGAGCCCACGCCGCTCGGCAAGGTCGGGGATCCCTCAACGCCGCCGTGGAGGTCCTCCACCCACTACAGCTGCGCCACCGCCGGAGCCTCGCTCAGGACCAGCGCACCAGGCCCCGACTTTCCCGCGCCTGCAGCTCCTCCACTGCCACCTCCCACGCCGAGCTTGCCTTCGCCGCCTACAAGCCGCTCGGCACCTACCCCGCCGCCGCCGAAGACAAACCGCTCAAGACACCGGCCTCCTGGAGCTTCACCGCCTGGTTGTCGTCGACCCGTGAGCCACTCCCCGCCCAAATCCCTCTGTCTCCTCCCCTTTTTCCTTAGCTCACCGCCGGCGACTACTCGCCGCTGTGCTGACCGAACTGAAAGCCGGTCTGACCGGTACCACCGTTTTGGTTGGACCATGCTAACCAATTGTTGAAAATAATCCATGCCCTGAGGACAAATATAACTGCATAATGTACTACTTATCCCAGCTAATCATATTAGGATATGTATGAGTCAATGTTAGATTACCTAAAGTGCAGTGGACACCTAGTGATCGTAATAAGCTATGGGCTATTTATTTAGATGAGATCAACCTAATCCTTAACGGATTTTCTTAATGTACTGGTTGTATTGCTGCCTTCATAAACATTAGTTGAGATGATGCGTAGTAGTTAGATTTAACCTATTAGCAAGTGAGTAGTTTATTAACAGTCGATGACAATTAGTCATAGTTACTGGATTTAGTTGTTTCAGATAATTGATGTATATATAGATAACGATGGACTCTCTCTAGTTGAAGAACAAAAGATTGAAGATAGGAATAATTGTTGCCACCAGATCTCACTTGCCGTAGACCTAGAGATGAAATAAAAGAATAGAAGGGAAAAGACTAAAGTATGACCCGTGGGCCCAATAGCTCATTGACTCATCAAGGTTGACCAGGCAAAGCTAAGTCAACGTGGCCCCATTTGTCATCCTCTAGCCCCCAATTACCCAGCTAATCATAAGGATATTTAAACTCTTTTCTTTACTGAGAAATATACAAAAAGACTTTGAAAAAAGATTTAAACTTCAATTCTTTGGCTTATAGATCCTTCATATAAGACATACTTGAGTAGCACCTGGAATGGAAACCTTACTTTTATGCCAGCCTTTTTCTACAAAGACCATTGCCGTATAGGGTCTTTAGTCACTAAGTCAAATGTGGGATTGATTATGTGCCCTCGTGATTGCTTACCAGCTAATGAAGTATTAAATCCTAGGTAACCTGTGGCTAAGCAACAGCTACACACTTATATAAATTCTATCAAATTGAAAAGTCACTAATCTCTAATGCCCCCTTTAGCCTGAGCCTTTCATGTAGTAAGTTTGATTAGTAGCCAATTGTGTAAAGATAAGCTAGTCACTATGTTTTGCCGTAGAGACACAACTACTAAGTTTGATCATTAGTCCTTAGTGAGATTCATACCTATATACACATACATAGCTAGCTAATGCAACCATGATCTGTTGCGTCTGGTTAATACTATTCCCGTTGTCAATCAGCAACATTAAGAAACTAAAGATGATCTATTGAATTAATGACCAATATAAGTGAGCTACCTAATGCCAATACAATTCGTCATGGGTTAGCATAATTAATACACTGTTGTAATCAGTTTTTCCCTTAATGGCAAATTGAACCAACATTACAATAGTAAGAAAAATAAAAATAAGAAAAAAGAAAAGATATATCATCTTGACCCCATAGGTCATTCTCAGTAGGAATGTTTAAGTTCATATAAAGATACTCAATCTGATATTCTTTACTGAGAAGAAGACAGAAAATGCTAAATTTGATTCAACTTGTGGAATTTAATGATGCCACTGTTTTGCATGATATTGTAGTTATACATTTCAGAAATAACTAAATTGCCCCTTTAGGCTTAATAGCAAACATGAATACTAGAGAATCTAGCTTAACGGTTAAACTCAAAATGCTTGGTGTCATAATTCATCTAAGGACCAATATATAATCATGACATCATGCTCTCTCATGCGACAGCCATGAATAATTTGAAACAGTTACAAATCACTCTCAACTTTAACCGTGAACATCTTAAAAGGATTATAACTTGAACTATATAACTCCAAACTAAACAATTCAAATTGCATTCGCTTCATAGTAGAATTTCCCACCCCTTAGGATGCATCTCATACATTTATTATGTTGCTTTTGGCTGGTTTTGATTTGTTCCTTTTATCATTTTTGATCTTTCCGGTATTATTTCAATAGCATCGGGCAACGTGGGTGATCTTGAAGTTGTTTCTCGTCAAGCTTACGATCCAGAACAACCAGGCAAGCTTGCTCGCTTATTGATAATATTCCAGTTATTCTTTTACTATACTTGGTTGATTGAATGGTGATTCTGATGAGTGAACCACTAGCATGAGCAGGGTTTGTTTGTGTTGTGGTCAATGGATGTGTCCATTAAACCGATTGAATTAACACTTAAACCCCCTAATGTGAGATGTGAGAGTCGGGGTACTGTCACTTACTGATGGATCGGCAGGCGGTCAACCTAGCCGATACCGGTGTCGTAGGGCTGTACTCTTCACCCACGGCGATAAGTGTTAGCGAGTGGAGTTGGATGGTCATAGTAGGCCTACTATGAACCAACACCCATTGGAACACTTGTTCGCGTGAGGCTAGGGTGGTTAACCCTCCCTCACTATACATTAGTCGAATTGGGCGGTTTTAACCCATTCGGCATCTCCCTAGGTCATGTGGCTTAGGGAGAATAATACGATCTGATTGTAATGGTTGTCTCCATGCCTTTAAATCTAAAAATGGGTGATTGTGTGGCATGGGAGTTTGGGTGGTTTAACCCAACTCCAGAAATTCACTTGAATGGCTTGAACGTGATAATTTGTATGGTTTATCAAGTTGTTTACTTGAATTATCGAAACATGACATGGTATGCTAAAATTGATAGCTTGTTTAGCTTATTTTTCCATGTTATGTTGAATTACTCACATTATCAGATCAATTACCATGCTAAGTTAAGATTAACCTGGAATGAGCACATTAGCAGCTTGCGAGTACAAAAGTACTCACTCGGGAATTCCGTTCTTGCAGGTTGTTCTCGCATCGTAGCTTACTATGATTCCGGTTATTTCGATTTTGATGTTTGAGTTGCAAGTATTGCCCAACTTGGTCAAGGGGATATTTAGGTAGAGCTTTTGGAGATGGCTAGGGCTGCCATCTCGGCTTTCTCTCTTACTTTTCGATGTGGTTTGCAATGTCGTATTTAATGTAAACGACCTCTAGGTCGCAATGCAAGTATGTTAAGTACTCATCACAGGTATGGGAAGTGCTATACTATCTCATAGTCCTTTCTCAATAGAGTTTTGTTGTGATATTAAGTTGTTAACGTGGCTGCCCATACACCGTGCATGTATGAGTTGAAGTGTATGGGCCAGTCGTGAAGAATTAGTGTTGTTCTCCCGGTTCGGTTAGCGGGACGACATTCGGTTGAGTGACCCGCCAGCTGAGATGCGTTGGCCGGCTGGGCAGGGTGTGGGTAACGGTATCAGGCCTTCGGGTGACTCACCAGTCTCCGGACTCGGTTAGAGTGAGGGTCCCACTGCCAGACGTTACATGACGAACATATGAGCATCACTCATTCGTAATATTTTGTGACTAGTAGATTCGTCATGGAAATTACCGAACCGTCACAGAAATTGGTAGTGTAACAACCCTAATTTCAATCCTTTGCTAATGGTGCATCATAGCATATGCATGTTTAAAAATTTTAAATTTGAATTTGAATCCTAAAGAAGGGCTTGAAATCTATTCGAGACAGAAAATTTTAGTTGAAATTGTTGAAGTGGAGAAAGTTTTAAAAGGGAGAAGAAAACAGAAAATAAAAACTAAAACCTAATTCTAAACTCACCCCCCTCCCCCGGACGGGCCAACTTCCCTGGACTATCTTCTCTCCCGCCTGGGCCCTCCTTTCCTCCCGGCCCATTTTTCCCCGCACCAGCCCGCTTGGCCCACCCCCACCCCTGTCCTCATCCCACCTCGCCGCCACCTTCTCCCTCTCTCTCCCGTCGCCACCTCCTACTCGGGCTGCCACCGAGCTGTCGTTGTGGCGAGCTCCCGAAGAGCCTCGACCACCTCATGCTTCGGCCGCCGCCTTCCCTCCCCTTTTAATCCCCCCACGGCCGAGCACTCCCTCCCCCTCCCTCTCATTTCTCTCTCCCCGTCCTCGGCCACCTCTCACCTCGCCGCCGCCCCGTCGCCTTTCCCCGCCGCCCGAGCCTCCTCCGCCACATCGCCGTCGCCCCGATCGCCTCGTCCTTGGCTACCTCTCACTCTCGCCGCTCGCCCCCAAGCCGGAGCCTGCCTCCACCGCCGCCGCCTCGGTCTAGCCTCGCCGCTGCTTTCCCCCGCGCCGCCCCGCCTCCCCCGTCGCTGGTAAGCCGTGCCACCGCCTTCCTTTATTCCCCATCGGCGTCGCCCACGGTCGGACCGAGCTAGTGGCCGGGTTCCGACCGAGCCACCGGCCGGAGTAATAAGGCCATTAATGGCCCTATTAATGGTGTCATTAGGACACCATTAGTGCTAATCCCCGGCCATTAATTGCTAAGTGCACTTAATACTAGTAATAACTGTTTCGACTAATTAATCACCTCATTAAATGCTAATTATTGTTAATTAAGGTTAACCCAACACATTAATGAATATAATCAAGGACTAACAGTGTAATTAATGAAGTGTTTAATTACTATCTCTATGACCAGTGGACCCTACATGGCAGAAATTAAAATAATAGAAAAAGAAAAATATAAATATATGACAAGTGGGCCCCACTTGTCATTGACCCAAGTCAAATTTGGTCAAAGTTGACCATGGGACCCACCTGTCAGCTTCTGGGGTTGAGATATGATTAAATCTTAGAAAATTCATTTTTAATCAAAAATGCAAATAATATATCAAAATGTTCAAAAAAATGAGATCTACTCAAATATATCATTTTCATACATGTTTGCATGCTAGGAAAAATATAAATGGCTAAAAACTCAAATTAGGGTTTTTCGATTAGCTGGAAGTCGTCGGATCGCGATATTTCAAGCGTCCGGACTCCGATTAAATTGATTCCACTTGCATTAGTCTATATTTTGCATCCTCTATGCCATGGCATGCATTTCATCCCATGCCGATGTTCAGCATTTTGATATTTACGTTTATGCCCTTCTTTCCGGTGTTTTCGTTCTTCTTCGTTAGAGCCGGAAGGTCCCGAAGAGGACAATCTCGACCACGAGCAGAGTGTAAGTGTAGTTGCTGAGCAACAAGGCAAGCAGCCCCTTTGAACATATTGTAAACATCTATTATTTGCAAACTATTAGTTGTTTTCAAATTCGTTATCGCATGCGTTCAATTCCTATTTCCCGCTAAGTAGAAACCCTATTCCTGTGCATAAAAATTACTTTGTCGCTCAATCAACTCCACTACCACCGCAGCCTATCTAGAGGAGTGTAGTGTGCAACTTTATACTGCTTACTATGTTGAATATGCTTAGACATGCTTAGAAATGTAAAAGTCATATTTCCTTGGATGGCAGACGAATCAACACCATTGGATGGGTTAGGTTCTTTCCCACAAGGACTAGTTCCCGGTGTCCTTTTGAACTAAGATTTGTGTACTTCTACACGGATGGATTATGGGGCCACCCATGACTAAATAATTTGCCTGGACTTAGTGTATGAGCTGCTTAGTTTGCCGTTTCCGTTCACTGGGTGAGTGAAAATGATGTGGTGTGGTGCCTCAATATAGGTGTAAGGGTTACACACGGTCGAGGACCGGGGATGTATCACCTGCTACAACTTATGGGACCGTGTCATAGTTACGGCTGGACTGATGTACATGGACTGGCCCGTAAGGCTGACTCATACCTAGGTCGAAAGCATTGTAAAGGTCGTGTTTGATCACCCTCCGCCAGCACACCTCGTGAAGTGTGTCAATCGTCGATGGCATTAGGAGTCGATCAATACATGTAGGTAAAGATGTACACCCCTGCAGAGTTTGAACTATTTGAATAGCCGTGTCTGTGGTTATGGACAACTTGGTAAGAATCCGCATCGAATTAGACAATTACAACAATACTCTAAAACTTGTCAACTCTAAGATTGAGGTGTTAGTGACTGCTTCCTCCCAGGGTGGTCGAGGAAGGGTCAGGGTACTTAAGGTGTGGTGATCTGCAGTAAGGAATGATCGTGAAGTGTTCGACTCGTCTCTTTTGAAAAGTACTCTAGTAGTCAATTTTCATCTACTTAATGAATATTGTGAAAAGTAAATTGGCTTTCCGCAAAATAGTCCATGGATAACCATTTTATTGATACCTATTGCATCTATTATTAATTTCCCCTTCTAAGTCTTGCTGAGTATAATTTTTGAACTCACTCTGTAATCGTTGACATTTTTCTTGCAGAGGAAACCATCCCCTCCGAGGGTGGTTTCTACGTAGAGATCGATGCCAACGACGACTAGTCGCTGGAGATCCCAGGCAGTGGTCCTGCCCAGGGTTTGGCAGCTCGTTTTGTTCTGCTGCCACTTTTGGCCTACTTGTTTGGCTTCGTAGCCATCTTTACTCTTCCGCTGTGTGAGCAACTCTTGTGTGTATATTATGTTGTTAAGTTTCAAGAACTTATAACATTGCATTTTCAGTCGTAGAGTTGCTGTTGTAATACTTGTTTGTTCTCACCTACTTCATGTGCCCTGCGTGTATGTTATTGAGGCACATGGTGCGGGTAGGGTTTCAGAGCCTATACCTTAGAGTTGTTAGGTTTAATCACCCCTGTGAAGTGACTCTTCTACTGGGAGCTTGGGACCTATATCATCCTACTCAGTAGCAAAAGAGTGAAGAGACCATATCACCCTACTTAACCTGTGCATTCGTTTGCCGGAGCAAGTTCGGGGTTGACGTCTCGGGCTACTCGAAGCCATATCACTCCACTCCTCTTGGAATTGATACCCAAGGGTTGAGGTCGGGGTTGACGTTTCGACTTAGCGGGTGATTTCAGATAAAACTCTCTGTTATGGATTTTGGGTCCTGACAGGCAGCGAGGTGGCGCCCGATGGCGGAGGCGATTCAGTGACGTTATTCTCGATCAATATGTGACGGTGATTCTAAAATCGTCACCGATTTGCGGGAATCAGTGACGCCAGGTACAAAATGTCACGCATTAGGTATTTCTGTCACGTTTTCAACCACTGTCACGAGGGTTTTCATCACAGTATCTCAGTTTTTTTGTAGTGGTAATGGTACCGGGCCTTCGGGTGAGTCACTAGTCTCCGGACTGGGTTAGAGTGAGGGTACCATTGCCGGGCTCCTCCGAAGTCGTTGTGTTGATTGAACTCAAGAAGGATGCTAGGTCTTCACCGGACTTTAGAATTGCATGCGATTTATTGAATAATGTCTGCTTCTGGCTGGCTTGACCAATGGTGAAGGCATACGGCTCTGGTGATCGTATGATGCATTGGTCAGGTGTCGGACTACTCGATTTTGGGTGCATACGGCGTAGGTACCGTGTCACCGGTCGAGTAGTTGCTCGGTCTTTGGCGGAACATTGTTCCCTAATTCACGTGCGATTTCAGGGTCCTGACAAAGAACCCCAGGGGATTTTCCACAAAACCGCTGGAACCGGACCGATTTTGGTTCGGCCTGACTGTGCACATGCTAATTGGGCCACAAAACCACTATAACCAAACTGATTTTGGTCTAGCCCGGCTGTGCACATGCTAATTAGGCCACCAGCCCACTTCCTCAATGGCCCTTTTTCTTTTTTTTCCTTCCCTTTTCTGCCTGCTTTGCACCGTGGCCAAACAAACACGATGAACACACAAGTGCAGTAAAATAAAATGGACATAGAAAGTAGGGGAGGCTTATTTGTTTCTCTATTGATTGATCACTTCTCCACAAAATACATACAACAATGATGTGCCCCTCCTATTTATAGCCAAATGAAGGACCTACAACATTAAAGTAATAAAGATCCAACTAAAAATATATGGGGATCTTACCCCCTACATAAAGATGAGGCCGCACTGTGGATCCTACAGTTCCTCGTGCACTATAAGCTCACGTTATCCATCGTGTGTGCCGAGTGGAGAACAGCTCCGCCAGTCCAAGGCTCCACACAGGATGGTTGAACATCGTAGAACGTTGTCTAGAATGTGAGACAAGCACATCATGACGTGTGCTTGTGGTTTTCTGATTGCTCTACTCTCTAAAGAACAAGCATAAGATCCCCACACACCGACCACCAAAATGTTGTGCGTCCAAGCCGTGCACCACGGCGACGCGAGCGAGGATGGGAAGGGGAAAAATCGACGATATTAAATTACATGCATCAATCAGTTTACTCAAAAACTTAAACTATTGGATAAAAATAGACAACTATTTATACTTCAAAATGTAGGGAGCCGTCGAGTTGGAGGCAAGGAAGCATGCGGAGCGAGGACGGGATGACGAGAAGGAGGCTTGATTTGTGGGAGATGGCTACGGCCTAAACCCTAGGACGTGATGCACCCGAGGAGGAGAAGAGTCATGAGAGAGTGCTTAGGCAACATGAATTACAGACAGTTTCAAACAAAAAACCATTTGTGATGAACTACTTATTAGTTATGACAGACAGTTTTTATAAAAAAAGTATGTTAATTTATGTTATAGAAAGTTTATTTTAAAAACTGCGTGTGACGTCAGCTCATCACCAACGGTTCTTAATGTATGATTAACAGATACGATCGCGTTACTAAAATCATATGCGACTATACTTAACTCTGATGGTTTTGAGAAACTGACTACGGTGAGGCGTCTTGTATTAGCTATTTTGTAGTAGAGTCCAGTGGAAAAACCCGATAAGAACTAAATAAAAGTCCCTTTGAGAAAACATAACCAGGGGGCTAGAATTCAACACATTATCATAGCGATGTTACGTACGAGGACCAAATATTTTGCTCTTCAGACAACGACCTTTTATGTCTGCTCATGCCAACGGCCATCGCATGCTTTGCAAAGTTTGAAGTAAGCAAGGCCTTAGCGAATAAGTGTTGGAAAATTAGACAATTTCGTGATTAATTCCAGTAAACAATTCATGACTAAAACAAATATTAGCATGCATAGCTCTAGCATACTAGGTGAACAGAACAGCAGCATCGCACATGCAACAGCAAACATACTTAAAAACAGGATCAGATCACGACGCACATACTGATCGTTTGTAGATGAAGAAGTCGTGACTGTTGCAGAAGCGATATTGTTGACGACGACGTTGGTGAAGACGGGTCGAAGCAGACGGCGGCGGAGACGACGGTATGCGGCACCGCCTGACTTGGATGGAAGACGACCCGTGGTGACGGACGTGAGCAGTCACGCGTAGCGCTTCCCAAAAACCTAATTCGTCCTCTCCCGGTGCAGGATCACAAGGACGAGAGGTTCCGGAGACCTGCTCTCCCTCTCGCTGGTGCACGCCGGCGTTCGGGATGGAGTAGATTACTGTGGCGGCGCAAGTAACAAGAGGAGGCAAAACCCTAACTCGTTTTTCAATCTATCTTTGGCTGCGGCCGGTAAGTCATATATATAGGAGATCCCACGCGGTCTCGTGTCGCGATCACGATCTAAACCGATTAGGTTTCCAACACGTAAGACTTATCTAAACCGATTAGGTTTCCTGGTCAAGCAAACAACAAACTTGTCTGCCAAGAAACCAAAAATTAAAACGGCAAAAGGAAGCCGCGCTCCTGCAAGGTCACGGACCGGATTTCGGCGGACCATTCACGCGTATGTCGCACGCCCGCGCCCTTCGGCCCGGCCCCGGCCCCGGCCAGGCGAGGCGAGCGCGCGCGTGTGTGGAGCTTCCTTTCTCTCCTCATACCAATCACTAAGTGTGGTGGGGAGAGCTCACTATATAAAGTGGTCTCCCACCTCCTCCACTAGCAATATGGGACTAAACTCTTGCCCCACCTCTTGCCATTTATTCATGGGCCTTTGAGATTTATTAGGAATTTCAGAAACTGCACATGGGCCAAGCCCATTAGTTCTAACAATCCCCCACTAGATCTCAAACGTCCATTTAGAGATTTGCCTGATCTCGTTACTTGTTTAATATACTAGTGTTTCAGCAGAGACTGTTAAGTTGAACTTCTGCCTAGAACTTTGAGCTACATCCATTCACAACTTGAACAATGGACTATGCCTTGAATTGCAAGTTTTGTGCAAACAGGTTTCACTTAAAGTCACAACCAGTACCTGGCTGCCAGTAGCCTACCCCGCGGGTGGAGCATATACGTCGTACTCCCTGGTCTCCTCGTGAGCTTGCTAGAGACCACCCAAGTCTCATAGACTGCGACGTTTAACAGTCGGGCTCATGTAGGTGTGTTCTTTCAGGAATGCTCTGTAGGACAGCATCTTTGCTAGACATAGCCAATAGAAACACATTAAGGCATCTTGCCAACCTGCCATACAGCTCTGAGCCTTAAAGCTCTGAGAGTTTTGCATCTTCACCTAGAGAGGGTTACAAGTTACTCTCCTCAGTTAACCAATAGCTTGTTTTCCCAGGTCCTAATTCACGGGATCTCCGATCACAAAGGTTGGGTTACTACTATGGTGTAACACATATGGGTCTCATACCCATCTCCCTCGATGCATTATCTATCACATTCCGTGATAGTCCCTTTGTAAAGGGTCTGCTAGGTTTTTGTCTGTTTGAATATACGTAACAGTTATTACTCCGGAGTTTCTCAATTTCCTGACAGACTTCAAATGTCTCTTCACGTGTCTTGAGGACTTCGCATTATCCTTAGAACTGTTCACTTTAGCAATGACCGTTTGGTTGTCACAATTCATAAGAATAGCCGGCACAGGTTTTTCAACCACAGGCAAGTCCAACAAGAGCTCACGCAGCCATTCTGCCTCAACAGTGGCTGTGTCTAAAGCAGTAAGTTCTGCTTCCATGGTTGACCTCGTCAATATGGTCTGTTTACACGACCTCCATGACACTGCGCCACCTCCATGAGTAAAAACATACCCACTCGTGGCATAGAGCACGTCAACATCCGATATCCAGTTCGAATCACTATACCCTTCAAGCACAGCAGGGTGCCCTGAATAGTGAATTCCATAACTCATTGTACCTCTCAGATAGCGCAAGACCCTTTCAAGTGCATGCCAATGATCATCACCCGGGTTTGACATGAACCTGCTCAGCTTGCTCACAGCAAAAGAGATGTCTGGCCTTGTTGCACTAGCTAAGTACATGAGTGAACCGATAATTTGAGAGTATCTTAATTGATCCCTCGTTTCTTTCTTGTTCTTTCGGAGTGTCACACTGGGATCATAAGGTGTTGGAGAAGGCTTGCTATCTATAAAGCCAAACCGGCTCAAGACCTTCTCAACATAGTGAGATTGCGTTAAAGTAATCCCACTCTCATCCTTAATAAGCTTGATGTTTAGAATCACATCAGCTTCTCCCAGATCTTTCATATCAAAACTTTTTGATAGAAAAGACTTGACTTCATTGATCACATCAATGTTTGTACCAAAGATCAGTATGTCATCCACATACAAACATAATATAACACCTTCGCCCCTACCATGGCGATAGTAAACACACCTATCAGCCTCATTAATGACAAAGCCTGCAGAAGTTATAGTTCTGTCAAACTTCTCATGCCATTGCTTAGGTGCCTGTTTCAGCCCATACAAAGATTTTAACAACTTGCACACCTTACTCTCTTCACCCTTTACCACAAACCCATCAGGCTGATCCATATAGATTTCCTCTTCTAACTCTCCATTTAGGAAGGCTGTCTTTACGTCTATTTGATGAACGATAAGACCATAAGAGGCAGCCAGGGAAAGTAGTACTCGAATGGTGGTCAGTCTAGCGACGGGTGAATAGGTGTCAAAGTAATCTTCGCCTTCTCTCTGAGTGTAGCCCTTGGCCACAAGCCGTGCCTTGTACTGTGGCGGCGCAAGTACCGAGAGGAGGCAAAACCCTAATATTTTTAATCTATCAATAAAACGGCAAAAGGAAGCCGCGCTCCTGCAAGGCCACGGACCAGATTTCGGCGGACCATTCACGCGTATGTCGCATGCCCGCGCCCTTTGGCCCGGCCCGGCCCGTGCCCGTGCCCGGCCAGGCGAGCGCGCGCGTGTGTGGTGCTCCCTTTCTCTCCTCATACCAATCACTAAGTGTGGTGGGAACCCACTATATAAAGCGGTCTCCCACCTCCTCCACTAGCGGTATGGGACTAAACTCTTACACCACTTCTTGCCATTTGTTCATGGGCCTTTGAGATTTATTAGGAATTTCCGAACATGCACATGGGCCAAGCCCATTAGTTCTAACACATACCACACCATCCTCGTGGAGAAGAGAGAGGATTTTATTTTGTCACCAGGGAGCGCTCCCGACATTTGGCATGGAAATAGGCCGTGTTGCAATCGCCCTCGTGCAACCACTAAACTCAGCTACGTTGCCGCAAGAAGCTCGGAAATGCGCTTGAGAAGATCACGTTCCTTCCTGGTAGGCCCCGATCGAAGGGAACACACTCTGATGTCCTCAAGCGTCCGTTGAAGAACTTTCAGCTGGCCTTTCATAGAACCAAAAACATCATGACTCCATGTCTGCAGCCTTCTTCTGCGACCCTCATGTTTGCGCGGCATCCTGACTAACGTTGACACCTTTGCTGCTGACCTTTTCTTGCACCACACCGCCCCCCCGTCGGCCACCAGCGCAGTCGTCAAGAGCCTCCATGTATGCGAAGCAATATTGATTTATTTCCTAGTTATGTGTCCACATTTTCATTTTCTGAATTTTTAATTTCAAAGCTCTTCAACAAAAAAAAGGTTGAGTTTGGTTTATCCCATTCAAAGTTTCGAATTTTTAAATTGGATTTGCTCATTCCTAAGTATCGGTGAGTGCTCCTCATAAATTTGGTTCTGGACACGAGCGATAGATACGAATTCGGGTTGTTCGGAATATGAACATGGGATGGATACATGACCGAATCGGTTAGGAAATGGATAATCGGTAGAAACAAAGAAATAGTACGCGCGAATTTAGGTGAGTGCGCCTCATAAATTTGGTTCTGGACACGAGCGCTAGATACTGACTCGGGTTATTCAGAATATAGACACAGGATAGATACATGACTGAATCGGTTGAGAAATGGATAAAATAGTAAAAACATAGAATAGTACGCGCGAACATATGTTGAATCAAAACACATGAACACAATATATCAGCCAAACAACATCAGTAACATACGTACTGAACAAGAGAGTCAGGGTAGGAAAACAAGCTCACCTCGCTTCCTTCAGAACTCACTGAAAGCAATCACCTTTATGTGCGAAAGGACATTTTTACATGGGGCCAGCCTCCTCCCATAACTTGTTAGAGATTAATTTGACAGACCAAACAGAACTCTGCTTAATTAATTAATTAGTGTGGATTAATATTAGCTACTACTTCCTGTTATTCGAGATTAATTTGATAGATCAAGCCTCCATTGGAGCAGCAAACTAAAAGAAAGGTGGATGTCCCTTATTATTCCTATACAATTTCCTTGATTCCAAACATGCACCCATAAATACTCCTGTTTTTTCTCGAGTGACAATTCCTCAGAGAACTAATGACAAATCCAATGTTATGATTCTCGTGTTACGAGGCTAGCGGTTGTTAAAAATAAGAAGAATCAAATTTTACAAAGTTTTTCTCGTATGAGTTGTCCGATTGCTTTCCCCACGTCATATCCACGACGCAGGCCGTTGAGCTGCTGAGTGATTCGCAAGAACAGAACCCCGAGCAAGACTCAGGCTGAGTCGCTGCTTCTGAGCTTCTCCCGTGGTGGACGCCGCGTGGCCGCTGACGGCCGGCATGTGGGGGCGTCGACAACAATCCAATGCCTCTAGTACTTCCAGGAACTGTTTTGAGTTAAACCGTTGACTCTGCAGATGCAATCTGTGGAGCTGTTGTCACTCGCTGTTATGATTAGGTTGATTTTGCCTCTTTAACTATCCAGTCTCCAGCACCAGGGCAAACAGTATATCTTCTTGAGGTGTGCTTCCAGACTGTCTTGCATTTTACCGTACGTAAACTCCCATGTTGCCCCGCTGTTATTGCTGGTTGACATAATGAAATACTCTCTCTGTCTAGAAATGTAAGACGTATTTTGATTGATTAAAACAAAACTTTGACCAATATGTGCTTCCTCTATTAATGTGTGCTTTATGTAATGCAAAATCATAACCATAAGTAAGTACTTTTGAATACAAATTTAATGATATCAATAACATGTCACATAAGTCACATATTAATAGAGTAATTGTTGATCAAAACTTTATGTTAACCAAACAAAATACGCCTTACATTTCTGGACGGAGGGAGTATGTGGGAAAATCTTTGGTTCAGAGTAGTAACGTGATCCAGAGAGAAGTATGAAATGCATTTTCGAATGGTGAAATGAATGCTACACATCTTGAAGAAGGGAAGAAATTCTGATCATTCAATGAAAGCATTAGCCTGTTAGCTACTAATTACTCAAGCAGACGCATGCGAGAATTACAACTATTTATGCATTCATACTTTTCTGTGCCTCGTTATGTTCACACATTCTGGTTCTTTTACTTTTGCTACCTCTTTTCTTGAAGCAGATCAGCCAGAGCATTGGAACTGAATTCTCAGAGACCTTGGTAAAAAGCTAATAACGAATCCTAGAAAGTAAGAAGAGATTAGCTTCACAAGAACAGTACAAAATCTAGATGGCAGCCTCAACGTAATGTTGAGGCAGTAGGCAAGATTTTAGATGGCATAAGCTCTCAGGTAAGCCATTCTTTTACATCTCCTTTTAGTTTCAGTAATGTTGCATGTACTTTGTGTTTGGCTTGCAAAGAGATCTGGTGAGGATTAACGTTTAAGTTGGTAGGGCAGTATTGCACTTCAAATATAACATTTGGACACTAATGATGGTCTTCTAGATTGTGCAGTTACTAGTTTCTGCTATAGATTGTATACTAATAGGCCAAATCCATAAAGTGTTATCTGAATCTGAAATAAGTTCCTGCCCATTTTTTCCAGTACCCACGTGTGACGGGAAGAGAACCCACGCTGCTTGAAGCGATTCAATCCTCTCAGAGGTAGGTGTCACATGTGCAACACGGTCTTTGTGTCTAGATGAATAATGAGGGTTCTACTTCAGGGCCCGCATAAGAATTCACTATAGAAGTTGAGCCCAAGGTCTTGAACGGTTGAACCTACTTTACTTGTTCACCTCTCTACATATAACGTGATTGATTTGAGGGGGGGAAATCCATAGACTCAGCCAAAGACACCTAATCATATGTGTATTGTTAATTGAAGGAAAATTTGTCAACTCTGAATAATGCCCTTTCACAGAACTTCTAAATATAACTGTCTACTTATTATCTGTGATTGTTTCAAGAAGTTGTTTGAGCTTTGATTCATGGCAGCTCAATGATTCTGTGTTGATAGTGGGCTAATGTGGAACAGGCAAGCACCTTGAAAGTTCTTCAGCCCAATATACGTGAGAGGGCTCAGCGAAGAAGGGGTCCGCACTGTACGTGGTAACCGCCTTGTGGGTGATACACAATATTCACCATCTAATTTTGTTCACCATTGAATGATGTTGCGAGGGCACAGTTCTTTTTTTGTTTTTTGACAAACAAACAAAACCGTGTCCGTAAAATAACATAACTGGGGATCCTTTCCTTTTGTTCCTGAAATGAATGAACACATCATTGGACACCCTATTTCTTGCACCCACCAGACAAACAAATTCACTGTACGAATCACAGATGACATCAAAAGGTAGAAAAAATCGATTGAAAACACAATTTTTAGTTGAGTGTTAAATAACAGAACTGGGGATTCTTTTCTTTTGCTCCTGAAATGAAAGAACACATCATTGTGCACCGTATTTGCAGTCCCAAGTTGAGCAACAAATCCTACAGGGTGTGTTTCCCTTCTGGCAGCCAATGAGCCAATTACAAAAGAACAGAAGTGGAAGTATTGTACCCTTTTGCACTTATTTTCAGTTACTATCTCCAAAATCTGAACAACCAATAGAATCAAGCTAATTCGTGGCACCTAAACGGCATTCCCATTCCTCCTATCAAAACCTCGAGACTACAAATAATTGGTAGGTATATTCATACCTCGGATCAAGGAGCCTGGAGCAAATCGATTTCAGCTCCTCGCCGGCTTTCGCAATACCGTGGAGAGGTGGACTGCTGTCTTTGTGCCGGCCTTCTCTCCGACCACCCACTTGAGCTTCTTGTAACCAAACCTCTCTATGAGCCTCACAACCAACCTCTTCCTCTCCTCGCTCTGGCACAGGTAGCTGTCAATCCAGAGCAGCCCACCGACGCGCAGCACCCGGTCGACGTCAAACATGAAGAATTCCAGCGCCTCCTCTGTCCCCGCCTGCCCCATTGCAGGCGCGCTACCTTCGTCCAACGCCGTGGTGCCAACGTGCACCAGGTCGAACACCCCGTCGTAGAAGGGGAACCGGTGCGCCGGCGAGAGCAGCAGCGGGAACAGCCCCCTCGCCGCCACGAACTCGTTCATCGGCTTCCCGGCGCTGTCGAGTACCGAGGTGACGATGGTGACCCCACGTTCTCTCATCCGGGCGGCGAAATTGGCGGCGCCGCCGGCGACATCGAAGCCAATCCGGATCTCGGATGCGCTCAGCCGCAAGACGTCGTCGATGAGGAACTCATGGTCGTGGCGCGGCGGCCTGACCCAGCGGCGGTGGTCGAGGCCCATGTTGGTCGCCGGAAGCGGGGCGCGTGGCCCGCGGGAGAGGCACCGGCGGCGGGGGAGCGGCTCGCACCCCTTGGAGACGAGGCGGTGCTGGAGGGCGGTGGTGTTGCGCTGGCAGGCGGCGTGGGGCGCGTAGGACATGAACGCCGTCAGGAGCGCGAGCGCGGAGGGGGACCTGAAGCAGGCGCCCGCGACGGAGGCCGGCATGTGCGTGAGCCCCGTCCGCGCGTCGCGGCCGAGAGGGAGCGCGTGCGGGGAGAGGAAGAGCAGCAGCTCGGGGGGGAGGCCGTCCGGGAGGTGCGAGGAGGCGCCGATCTCGCGCGCGATGGCGGCGACGTGGGCGGAGAGGTTGCTGGAGGAGGAGGAGGAGGATGGGGTTGTGATGGTGGCGGCGGTGGGTTCGCGTGGGGAGGTGAAGAAGGCGAGGAGGGCGAGGAGGTTGGTGGAGAGGAGGGAGAGGAGCATGAGGAGGTTGAGCAGCGCGGGGGAGCAGAGGCAGGAGAGGCCTCGGCGGCGGGAGGCCGGCACGTTGAGGGACACCGACCCCATCGCGCCGAGCGAGCCGCACGCAGCCTCGCGGCGCGCGTACCGCGTAGTGGAAACCTGCGGATTTTTGCCGGCGCGGCGGGGAGGGATCTCGGGGTGATGCTTGCTTGGTTGCTCAGTGGAGTGGCGAAGTGACAGTGAGCGAGTGAGGAGGTTGTCGGTTTTAGCATTGCGGGGCTGCTTTCGTGTCTAAACAACAGGTCTTGCAGCTCGCTTAGTTTAATCAGTTATTACTATCACTACTACTTCATGTTTTATCCGAAAGGGCTCGTGCTGGTAGGGTAGTCAGGTTCGATCATTTCAGAAGGAGCTGACTGACCAGAAGCGAAAGCAAAAGATCTACGGTGTCAAGGAGAACACGGAGGCGGAGGCGGTGCACGATGGTCCTCTCACTCTTGCAATTGTGCCGGCTAGAGGACATTCTGTTGATCCAGGACATGTGGAGTTGAGCCATGGTGATGAGAAGGACAGTTGTGACTCGAAAAAGAAGAAGAAGGAAGAAGTTGTTTTCTCGCGATCGGCGGATTCTGTTCAACAAGCCCGCCATACGCAATGAGTCTTTTATGCTGGAACTGTCATGGCTTGAGGACAGACACAACAGAAGTCGAGCTTCGTTAGTTGGTGAAAACCTACCGTTCATTCCTCCTTTTTCTGTCTGAAACAAAGATGTTATGAAATTAGCCTTTATGACGTCGGGCCATCGCTAACTTTCACGATTAATACCGTGGCCGCATGGTTCCACTAGTCGCAATACCGAGGTCGTGTAGCGTAGGATCTACCGAAGTTGCATGCAAGAAGAAGATGACACCGATGTTTGTTGACGAGGTTCAGCAAAGCATATATTCCCAGGAGTCGACTGCGGGCGCTCCTCCTCATCTATTAACTCTCTTTCAAGTCACATTGTGTTAGTTTGGTTATATTGTGTGGTGCCCCCCTCTTTACATAGGAGGCCAGGATACATGAGTCCAATTTCAACTCTACCCGTATCCTACTATGACTCCCCGTATTACCCTATTAAAATACTACATCTTCTCTAGTCCAACTTGTAACCTACTCGTATACATATTTGACATAATCTCAATAAAAGATGAGGAATGATAAAGTGAAGAATCTTATATGGTCATTGGGCTATAACAACTGTCTTGTTGTGAGCTGTGTGGGACTTGGTGGAGGCTTCACACTTTTGTGGTCCTTCTGTTTGTCGATGTCAGTTAAAGGCTTGAATTCTAGATGTATCGATGCTTATGCTTATGCTAGACCAATATGGCATGTGACCTTTGTGTACGGTGAACCGAGGAAGGAACTGCGTCAGGAATTTTGGAATTTTATTCGGTTTATGAGAGCACAGTAGACCGGTATGTGGTTGTGTTGTGGAGATTTCAATGAAGGTTTGTCCCATGACGAACACTTAGGATCACGGGACAGGTCAAATGCTCAGATCACTGCTTTCGGAGATTGTCTTGAGGACTATGGTTTGGTGGACTTGGAATTCTCTAGCCCTAAGTTCACCTGGACTACTCGACAGGAGGCCAACAATCATGTCAAAGTAAGGCTAGATCGTGTTGTGGCGAAAGGTTTTTATGCTCTATGAGTTTTATTCATATTGTCTTGAGTATAGGACCGCCGTTCTATAAAGGGGGGTGTGTCGGTTTGTGAAAGAGATAGCTTAGTGCTCAAGTGCTCAACATTTCTCTTTGAGAAGTCACACATGTCGCACGAACACTTAGCCAAAACCTAATTTCGGTTGTGCATCCGGAGTGTCCGGCCAGAGGCCGGAATGTCCGAGTGTTTTGGTGCTAAGGTTCTGCTCTCGGGAGGATACCCGGAGTATCCGGCTGACCCGGAATGTCCGGGAATTTGAGACCCCAAGCAGTGCTCTCGGGAGGTCATCCGGAATGTCCGGGTGTTGGCATCCGGAAGGTCCGGGATTACTTCCCGGTTGCACTGCTTCGGGTATGAGTCCGGAGTATCCGGGCCTACCCGAAATGTCCGGGCGTGTCATGCCCTGTTGGACTGCTCTCGGGTAGGTGCCCGGAGTGTCCGGACCTACCCAGAATGTCCGGATGTGTTATGGGGAGATGACCATTGGGATTTCTGTGTATCCGGAGTATCTGGGGTAGTTTTCTCAGAATGTCCGGATGCGTTAATTTGAATCCAACGGCTAGATTCCTTGAGTGGTCTATAAATAGCCCTCCTCCCCCATTCACTCCCAACTCTTTGCCAAATCATTTCCTGCACTCAAGAGAGCCATTTCTCCTCCTCTAAAAGCTAAGAGCCTTTGTTCTTTAGAGAGAGATCCAAAAGAATGAGAAATTCCAAGTGTTGAGCACTAGGGCATTTGAGTTCATCTCCAAGCAATCGTCATACATGTTACTCTTGGAGGTTGAGGACTCCTAGACGGTTAGGAGTCACTCACGAGCTCCCAAATTGTGTGGTGAGCCGTGGGAAGTTTGTGAAGGCCCGGGATTCGCCTCCGCAAGGAAAGGATCACCAAGAGCAAGTCGAGGAGACTCCGGAGAGTCCTCGAGAGGAAGTGGCTTGAGAGGGATCCCACCCTTGATCACGTGTGATCGGGTCCTCAAACGGAGACGTAGGATTCCCTCAAGGATCCGAACTCCGGGAACAAATCATTTGTCTCTCTTGTTCATCCATTCCACATTTACTTTGCAAGTACTTTGCTATTGCTTATGTTTATCTTGCTTAGTGTTATTGCTTAGTCATCGTGGTTGTCATATTAAGAATTGCCATATTAGTTAATCAATCAAGTAAATTCCACATTTTGTAAGAATTGATTAACTTTGAAGAAAATTTGATTAGTCGCCTATTCACCCCTCCCCTCTAGGCCGACATCTTGATCCTTTAATTGGTATCAGAGCAAGGTCTCTCTTGTTAGGGCTTTACCGTCTAGAGAGCTCAAGGTGTCGAACAATGATTCGGGGGTAAATAGTGGTAATAATCACTCATATCAAAATGTTCCTCCTCCAAATGTTTACAATACTCATTCATTTGGTGGATCATCCGGTAGAGCACCCTACTTTGATGGAACCCATTATGCTTCATGGAAACATAAAATGAAGATGCATTTAATATCTCTTAACCCCGCCATTTGGTGAATTGTTCAAAATGGTTATGATGTAATAGATGAAGACAACCCGACGGCCGATGAAGATAGACACATCCACTACAATGCTCAAGCCGTCAACGCCATATTCGGAGCATTGAGCGGAGATGAGTTTAACCGGGTTTGCTCTCTTGAAAGTGCCAAAGAGATTTGGACAACTCTAATGGAAATCCATGAGGGCACCTCGACCATTCGGGAGTCAAGATTAGAGTTGTTGAAGGGCAAGCTTGACCGTTTCATCATGGGAGATCAAGAAACGCCAAGTGACATGTATACTCGTCTCAACAACCTAGTCAACGAGATCAAAGGGCTTGGAAGCAAGGAGATGACCGATAACTATGTGGTCAAGAAGATGCTTCGCGCTATAGCCCCGAAGAACCGCACCTTGGTTACCCTCATTTGTGAGAAGGAGAACTTCAACTCTCTCACACCACATGATGTCTTTGGGCGAATCCTCGCTCATGACTTGATGGATGAAGAAACACAAGAGATCCGTGCTCTCAACAAGCCAAGCTCAAGCTCAAGAAAGAATGACATAGTTTTGAAGGCCAAGCAAGTTGTTGAAGAAAGCACAAGTGAAGATGAAGAAGAAGATCAAATGGAGCAACTTCAACAAGGGATGCAAGAGATGGCTCTCTTCGTCAAGAGATTTAGAAAAGTCCTGAAGAGAAGCGGTTTTGGTCAAAAAAGCAACAAGTGGAAGAACTTTGGAAAGACCAAGACAAGAAGATCAAAGAGGGCTTGCTTTGAATGTGGTGAGGTTGATCACTTCATTGCAAGTTGCCCCAACAGGAAAGGGGACAAGAATGAAGAGAAGGAGAAGAAGTTCAAGAAAAAGGAATTCCACAAGAAGAGCAAGTTCTCAAAGAAGTACTACAAGGCTCAAGCACATATTGGTGAAGAGTGGAATTCCGACTCTGACTCCTCCTCAAGCGAAGATGATGATGGTGTTGCCGGAATAGCTATTGAAGCCTCTCCTCCACCACCAAAGTCACTCTTCGACAACTCAAGTGATGAAGAATCGTCCATGTGTCTTATGGCAAAAGGGTCTAAGGTATCACCTCTCAAAAAGTCTTCTCTTGCATTGTTCAATGTAGGTAGTGATATTGATAATGATAGTGAGAATGATTTGCTAGGCGATGATATGATTACTTCTCTTGATAAAAATATCATGATTAAAATCTCTCATTTGCTAACCACTATTGAAACTCTTGAGGAAACAATAGATAAGCAAATGGATACTCTAGATAAACAAGAAGAATTACTTATCTATGAAAAAGAGAAGAATATTAATCTTGAGAAAGAGCTCACTAAAGAAAGATTAAAAAGTGATGCAATGGTGAAAATTGTTAATGACAACAAAGCAATCAAAAAGAAACTTGAAAAACCAACGATTGCTTAAAAGAAGATTATGCTCAATTAGAACTTGGCTATCTCAAGACTAAGAATTTGCTTGACAATGTTGTCATTGAGAATACGAAGCTTAAAGCATCAAAAGTTGATCACATACATATACCATGCTCAAAATGTGCTTCTAACTCAAAGGCCAACAATGAAGAATTGAAGATTGAAAATACTAAACTAAAGTCTCAACTTCATTTTGGCTTATTAAAATATCACAAGGGTAGTAAGGCTCTCAAGGAATTATTGAGCAACCAAGTGGAGAACTTTAACCATGAAGGTCTTGGATTCACTCCGAAATTCAATTAAAAAGGTAAGGCTTGGTTGCCTCAACAATATCCGAAGACGAAGATTATGCATGGCAAAGGTAAGCAAGTGGAGAGACTTCACTTCAATGGTCATGAGACGAAGAAGCGCCAAATGAGTAAGACATTTGGCGGTAGATCTTGTGACGCTTCCTATGTCTTAAGGAAAGGCAAAGATGGAAACATCCACGCCAAGTACGTAGGACCTAGGAATAGCGGTCTTAAGAAGAGCACTATTTGGGTGCCTAAGATTCTCGTGACTAACATGCAAGGACCCATCCAAAAATGGGTACCTAAATCAAAGATATAAACTTGTTTTGTAGGACTACTTCTCCGGGTGGAAGAAGTTGGGTAATTGATATGGTTGCACTAATCATATGACCGGAGAAGCGAGTATGTTCTCACAATTAACAAGTGAAGGATCCCCCCATGAGAACATCATTTTTGGTGATAACGCCAAAGGAAAGGTAATGGGGCTTGGTAAGGTAGCTATTTCAAATGATTATCAATTTCAAATGTGCTACATGTCAAGTCTCTAAACTATAATTTGCTTTCCGTATCTCAATTATGTTCTCTAGGGTTCAATTGCTTATTTACCGATGTTGATGTGACCGTCTTTAGAAGAGACAATTTCCTCAATAGTCTTCAAGGGTCATATGAAAGGCAAGCTTTATCTTGTGGATTTTTCCTCGGATAAATCTCGTCTTGAGACTTGCTTGATGGCTAAATCTAGCATGGGTTGGTTATGGCATCGCCGACTAGCTCATGTTGGTATGAGGAATTTGAGCAAACTTCTAAAGGGCGAGCACGTTTTAGGACTAACGGGTGTTACTTTTGATAAGAACAGAATTTGTAGCGCTTGTCAAGCCGGGAAGCAAGTTGGAGCTCACCATCCCGCAAAGAACATCATGACCACTTCAAGACCTTTGGAGCTTCTTCATATGGATCCCTTCGGACCCGTTGCTTACATTAGCATCGGAGGTAACAAATATGGTCTTGTAATTGTTGATGATTATTCTAGATATACTTGGGTATTCTTCTTGAGTGATAAAGGTGACACGCAAAAGAAGTTCAAGAAATTTGCGAAGCGTGCCCAAAACGAGTTCAAGCTCAAGATCAAGAACATCCGAAGTGATAATGGAACGGAGTTCAAGAACACATAAGTTGAAGAATATCTTGATGAGGAAGGAATCAAACACGAGTTTTCATCACCTTATACTCCTCAACAAAATGGCGTGGCGGAAAGGAAGAATCGAACCTTGATAGAGATGGCAAGGACGATGTTGGACGAATACAAGACTTTGGATCGCTTTTGGGCGGAAGCCGTCAACACCGCTTGCCATGTTACTAACCGGTTGTATCTCCACCGCCTCTTGAAGAAAACTCCATATGAGCTTTCTCACCAAAGATAAGCCAAATATCTCTTACTTTCGAGTTTTTGGTAGTAAATGCTTCATTCTCAATAAGAAAAATAGATTATCAAAATTTGCACCTAAATGTGATGAAGGTTTTCTATTGGGGTATGGATCAAATTCGCATACTTACCGAGTCTTCAACAAAACCACCGGTTGTGTTGAAGAGTCGTGTGATGTGCAATTTGATGAATCTATGGCTCTCAAGTAGAGCAAGTTGATTTAAACGATGTAGGTGATATTGATCCTTCACAAGCAATCAAGACTCTATCTATTGGAGAGATCAAGCCAACGGAAGGTGTGGAAGCTCAACCCAATCCAACTTCATCTTTACAAGTTGAGCCATCCACATCCGTTCAAGACTCAAATACAACAATGGAGCAAGAAGAAGGAATAGGAACATCTCAAGCTCCGCTCCATCCAAGAGTTCATCAATGTGTTCAAAGGGATCATCCCGTTGACAACATCCTTGGTGATATGAACAAAGGGGTAACGACTCGATCTCGTGTTGCAAACTTTTGTGAGCATTACTCCTTTGTCTCTTGTGTTGAACCCTCTAAGGTCCAAGAAGCACTTGATGATCCGGATTGGGTGAATGCGATGCACGAAGAACTTAACAACTTCACCCGCAACAAGGTTTGGTCCTTGGTGGAAAGACCCAAGCAAAATGTCATAGGGACAAAATGGGTCTTCCGGAACAAGCAAGACGAGGATGGGCAAGTAATCCGAAACAAAGCAAGGTTAGTGGCACAAGGTTTCACCCAAGTCGAAGGTTTGGACTTTGGTGAGACCTATGCCCCCGTTGCTCGCTTAGAAGCTATCCGCATATTGCTTGCTTTTGCATCCCATCATAATTTTAAATTATATCAAATGGATGTTAAAAGTGCTTTTCTCAATGGACCCATAAATGAACTTGTATTTGTTGAACAACCACCGGGCTTTGAAGATATAAAATTTCCAAATCATGTTTATAAACTCTATAAGGCTTTATATGGATTGAAACAAGCTCCTAGAGCTTGGTACGAATGCCTTAGAGATTTTCTAGTCAAAAAGGGGTTTGAAGTTGGAAAAGTTGATACCACATTATTCACTAAGAAAGTAGATGATGATTTGTTTGTATGTCAAATATACGTTGATGATATTATATTCGGTTCTACTAACAAATCTTTTAGTGAAGAATTTGGTAAGATGATGGCTAGGAAATTCGAGATGTCAATGATGGGGGAGTTGCAATTCTTTCCTCGGATTTCAAATCAAGCAACTCAAGGAGGGGACGTTCATATGTCAAACCAAGTACGTCAAGGATATGTTGAAGAGGTTTGACATGGAGAGCGCCAAGCCCATCCGAACCCCCATGCAAACAAACGGCCATCTCGACCTCAACATTGATGGAAAATCGGTGGATCAAAAGGTATATCGCTCCATGATTGGTTCTTTATTATACCTTTGTGCATCTAGGCCCGATATCATGCTTAGCGTATGTATGTGTGCAAGGTTTCAAGCCGCTCCTAAGGAGTGCCACTTAGTGGCGGTTAAAAGAATTCTTAGATATCTTGTTCATTCCTCAAACTTAGGGCTTTGGTATCCCAAGGGTTCTAATTTTGATCTTATTGGATATTCGGATTCGGATTATGCGGGTTGCAAGGTTGATAGGAAGAGTACCTCCGGAACATGCCAATTCCTAGGTAGATCATTAGTTTCGTGGGCCTCCAAGAAACAAAATTCCGTAGCCCTATCCACCGCCGAAGCCGAATACATATCCGCCGGTAGTTGTTGCGCTCAATTGTTGTGGATGAGGCAAACATTGAAGGATTATGGAATTAATTATGATAGAGTGCCTCTTTTATGTGATAATGAAAGCGCAATAAAAATTGCCAACAACCCCGTCCAACATTCCCGAACCAAGCATATAGACATCCGTCATCATTTTCTTAGGGATCATGTTGCCAAGGGAGATATTGAGATAAGCCATGTTAGAACCGAAAAACAATTAGCGGATATCTTCACCAAACCCCTAGATGAAATAGATTTTGTGAGTTAAGGAATGAACTTAATATCATTGATTCAAGAAACTTGGCTTGACCTCTTGCACTAAACATATATGCAATGCTTTGATGATTTCATGTTCTAGATGTAATTACACATATAGGGGGAGTGTCATAATTGTCTATATATTGACACAATCCTATAAATGTGAATAAATCAATAGCTTGTAATTATATCATGTCTATATTGATCAAATTACAAAAATTGAGTCTTTGCATATTGGAGTCCTATTCTCAAATGAATAAGTGATTCTAGTGCCAAGATTGACTCATACACGGTGGAAACACCACAAACCCTTCTTTGGTTCTTATTTGATGTGTTTCTCAAACTCAAAGAAAATCTAAATTCCTAAGGAATTATATATCTATTTTCATTGGATTTATACTCAAAACACATCCAAATGTTGCTTTGACTGATTTGGTGTTGCCATTGGATGTGGTGAGAGTACATAAGGTCATCCCTAGGAGTCTTTCCATCTAACCCTCTCCTAAAATTCATCTCTATCTAAAAATACTTGGGCTTTGACACTGTGGCCGGAGTATCCGGGAATTCTACCCCGGAATCTCCGGACACGCATCCGAGGAATTATAAGGCAAACCCGGAGTCTCCGACTTCCACATCCGGAGTCTCCGGAAAACTTACCCCGGAATCTCCGGGGGCCGGAATGTCCGGACGTTTCCGGAATGTCCGGGCGTATGGCGGTCCAGCAGGTTAAAACTTCCCCACGCGGTGAATCGGTTCCACTTTTCACCGCGTGAGGAAAACCTAAAGGAGAGCCGCCGATCCGCTGCATCCTCTCCCGTGCGCCTCCGCCGTCCACCGTCGTCGCCGGCCATCTTCCACGCCGTGCAACGCCGTAGAACTCCCTCCGCCGAGTTAGGGCAAGGGAGGATCTTCCGCGGGTCTTCCACTCCATTTCCTCTGCGGAATCTTCGATTTTCTTCGGTAAAACTCGTCTCTAACTCCTTAAATTTGGTTCCCACTCGAATAGATCGTCAAAACTTGAAGAATCCTTGCCGCATTGTCGCCGGATCTAGGGCTGCCTCCGCCCGTCCGGAGTATCCGGATATGTTACCCCGGACACTCCGGATGTGCTGAGCAGAGGCTGTCTCAGCACGCCCGGAGTATCCGGACTAACTTGTCCGGACACTCCGGATGTGCTGAAAACAGCAACCCTAGCTTCGGTCTTCGACAATTTCCTGCTCGACAATTCTCCTCTGTGCCCAGGTATTCTCATCTATTGCTCTCACCTTATTTCTCTCACAGGTATCATGTCTTCCGGAGATGACATTCAGTCGGAGTATGAGAGGGAAGATTATGGAGCAGCTTCGACCGATACTGAAGAAAGGAACTTTCGAGCTGCAGCAGCTGAGCGCAAGAAGAAAAGAAGGACAGAGGAGGATGTGGACGCTCCCTACGTCCCAGATGATGATGAACTTCTTCGCTCCCGTCCAAGAATAGCCGTTGGAAAAAGGCCCTTATCCAAATCAAGAGGGCTGCAAATTGATGAGGCAAGAAGGCCAACAGTGACTGCACACTATGAGAGACGCCCTCAAAGGGAAGCACCAGCACCTCAACCTCAGGGTGTTTTTGGACCTCTCCAAGCTCATCGTCCCCTTCGAGGAAATTTTGAGAGAGCTCCCATGAACTACAAAATGAGAAGAAGTCAAGGGTTCAGAACTTAAGGTGGAATATAAACCCTTATGAGCAAGAAAGAGATGCAACGGATCCGAGGTTTTTCACTTTGGTCCAACAAGATTACTATGAGACCGTGCTCTTCACTCTCGGGAATCCTGTCATTCATCAGAAAGCGATTGATTGGGCATACATTGAAGCAAATAGAGATGCCTTTCCAAGAATTGAAGAAATCTGTCGAAGGAAAGGAGTCAAGGACATAATGGGATTTCAGAACAATTGGTGTGATGAGCTGATCATGCAATTCTATGCCACCGTTTATTTTGACAAGGATAAGCGCAAGACTATTCATTGGATGTCAAATGGAGTGAGGTACCAAACCACATACATTGAGTTTGCACATACTTTGGGACTTCCAGGATTTGATGACAGAACAAGTGATAGGCTGCATACACCGGAGTCACTAAATGCCAATGAGATCACTCACTTCTATGATCATAGCAAGAGATTTGTGTTGGGGAACATTGCGGGCTTGCTACCTTTCTATGACACTTGAACAAGATGGTTCGCCATACTCTAGCTCCCAAGGAAGGTGATGCATCCCAAATCAGGAACTACACTATCAACCTTCTCAACGCCATGGGAGATAGGCACACAAGCTTTCATGTGTTTGATTTTATTTTCAATGAAATGAGGCTTGCTATGGCAGAACAGAAGAGATCTTTACCATATGCTCCCTACATTCAGAAGATCATTGATGAAGCCACTGGAATAAACTTTCATAAGGAGGTCAAGCATACTCTGTATCAACCTAGGGTTGTTAAGCAAAGGAGAGCAGCTGATATTCCAAGAGCCTATAGATCTTCTCCTCCTCATGGTATGCTTCGCTCAACCTCAGATGCAATAAAGGCAATCTTCAACATGTGCAAGTGCATTTCATCTCAAAACACCAAGATCAGAAAGTCTTTGAAGAAGAATGCCATTCGCCAAAAGAAGATCATGACTCAGCTCAACATGGATCCATCTCCTGAAGGCTCAGAATATGCACCGAGTGATGAGGAAGACTTCCCCGACCCGTTCTACTCTCCTCCGCTGTCACCTTCACCGCCGCCGCCACCAGGAGCAGCAGGAGCCTCTTCTTCCCGTGCCTATTAGCTTAGTCTCTTCTCTTCCTTTTTGGTGTCTTGATGCCAAAGGGGGAGAGAATGCTTAAGGGGGAAAGAATGATAGAAGGGGAGTAAGGGGTAAATAAAATAGCTTTTGGGTATTTGCTTGAAGAGTTACAAGCTTATGTGTTTCATTTGATCTTATGGCTTGTAAACTCTAATTATGCCGTATGTTGCAACTTTCTTTTCGGTTTAGTTGTTATGTGCAACATTAAGTACTCTATATGACATGGTTGCTCTAATGTTTATGCTTATCCATGTCATCATGTGCATAGTTCTCTTGAAGTTTTTGAATATGCTAAAATGTCTATGCACAATCCTCGGACTCAAGAATATAGGGGGAGCTCTCACAATCTTAATCAAAATATGTGTAGTTATATTCTAAGCAAATCTATCATGCACACATGTAGGAGGAGCTCACCATATATCCTAAATTCCAAAGATAAATTCTTTCATATCTTTATTGAAGCTTTAATCGTGTTGTCATCAACCACCAAAAAGGAGGAGATTGAAAGTGCATCTAGGCCCCTAATTGAGTTTTGGTGGTAGATGACGAACGATTAAGGGACTAATATGTGCATTGAGTGTTTAACCAGGTATTAGGCCATCTTGTGAATTCTAATCAGCATTGACGACCCCTAAAAAGTGAAGAAGAGAAGACGGCGTGTGATTCATTGAAGATCTCAATGGTTTTTATGCTCTATGAGTTTTATTCATATTGTCTTGAGTATAGGACCGCCGTTCTATAAAGGGGGGTGTGTCGGTTTGTGAAAGAGATAGCTTAGTGCTCAAGTGCTCAACATTTCTCTTTGAGAAGTCACACACGTCGCACGAACACTTAGCCAAAACCTAATTTCAGTTGTGCATCCGGAGTGTCCGGCCAGAGGCCGGAATGTCCGAGTGTTTTGGTGCTAAGGTTCTGCTCTCGGGAGGATACCCGGAGTATCCGGCTGACCCGGAATGTCCAGGGCATTTGAGACCCCAAGCAGTGCTCTCGGGAGGTCCGATGCCCGGAATGTCCGGGTGTTGGCATCCGGAAGGTCCGGGATTACTTCCCGGTTGCACTGCTTCGGGTATGAGTCCGGAGTATCCGGGCCTACCCGAAATGTCCGGGCGTGTCATGCCCTGTTGGACTGCTCTCGGGTAGGTGTCCGGAGTGTCCGGACCTACCCAGAATGTCCGGATGTGTTATGGGGAGATGACCGTTGGGATTTCTGTGTATCCGGAGTATCCGGGGTAGTTTTCCCTGGAATGTCCGGATGTGTTAATTTGAATCCAACGGCTAGATTCCTTGAGTGGTCTATAAATAGCCCTCCTCCCCCATTCACGCCCAACTCTTTGCCAAATCATTTCCTGCACTTAAGAGAGCCATTTCTCCTCCTCTAAAAGCTGAGAGCCTTTGTTCTTGAGAGAGAGATCCAAAAGAATGAGAAATTCCAAGTGTTGAGCACTAGGGCATTTGAGTTCATGTCCAAGCAATCGTCATACTTGTTACTCTTGGAGGTTGAGGACTCCTGGACGGTTAGGAGTCACTCACGAGCTCCCAAATCGTGTGGTGAGCCGTGGGAAGTTTGTGAAGGCCCGAGATTCGCCTCCGCAAGGAAAGGATCACCAAGAGCAAGTCGAGGAGACTCCGGAGAGTCCTCGAGAGGAAGTGGCTTGAGAGGGAGCCCACCCTTGATCACGTGTGATCGGGTCCTCAAACGGAGACATAGGATTCCCTCAAGGATCCGAACTCCGGGAACAAATCATTTGTCTCTCTTGTTCATCCATTCCACATTTACTTTGCAAGTACTTTGCTATTGCTTATGTTCATCTTGCTTAGTGTTATTGCTTAGTCATCGTGGTTGTCATATTAAGAATTGCCATATTAGTTAATCAATCAAGTAAATTCCACATTTTGTAAGAATTGATTAAGTTTTGAAGAAAATTTGATTAGTCGCCTATTCACCCCTCCCCTCTAGGCCGACATCTTGATCCTTTAACATTTTTTCCAGAACCTTCGAGTTTCGGTTCTAGAATCGCCTAAGTCCTTAATACTCTAAAGTAGGAGCAACTGGAAGTTTTCCGGATGCTCTGAGTTTCTGTTCTGGACTTCCTTTGAAATCTCAAAATGTCGGAGTTTGTTTCCGAAAATCTCCTAGTTTCGGTTCTAGAATCGCGTAAGTCCTAAGTGCGCTAAAGTCAGAGCAATTTAAAGTTTTGATGCTTTGAGTTTTTATCCTGGACTTCTTTTTGAAATCTCAAAATGTCCGGGCTTGTTTTCGGAACCTCCGAGTTTGTGTTCTGGTCCACTTCATCCGAGGTCCTTTGAAATCTTAAAGTCCCGAGTGCAATGTTGGAGTCTCCAGGAATCTGTTTTGTTGATGCCTTATCAAGGCTATTTAAAATCCTAAAAGATTTGTCTTCCATGTCGGAACCTCCAACATTTGCTTCTTTTCCCTGTGCTCTGAGAGTCTGAACCTCCAAGTTTTCTGTCGGTTGTTTGGAGATTTTTTTTTGATAGCAATATAGTTGTTGGTTTCAAAATGCCGGAACCTTCGAATTCTTCTGCCTTTTGCATAATAGCTAGTTTTTTAAGGGATTTACTATATATACCGCCAAGCCTCTTTGCCCGAACAACTCTTAGCAAGATCTATTTTTTGTTCTCCTAAGCATTCTACCACAATGTCTCAAATTGGCATCTCCTAGAGGGCTAGGAGTCGCTGGGAGCCGTTAGGAGAAGTGTGAAGCCCCCCCCATCAAGTTTGTGAGGGTTTGGAGCATGTCTACCACAAGGTGAAGAGCTATCGCAAGATAAGGGAGACTTCGCATCGGCAAGCTTCTTGACGAAAGAGCATGTTTGGGTGCCAACTTCGATTGTTGGATCTAGCTTCCTCAACAAAGACATAGAACCTCGCCAAAGGCTTAGACTTCGACAACAAATCCTTGTCTCCGGTGTGATTGTGGTTTTCCTATTCCTTTATACTTGTTTACTTTGCATATCTTGTTCATTAGTATGCATATGATTTTCGTTAAAAGCTTTAGACAATCTCCTATTTAACCCCCCTCTAGTTGATAGTCTTGACAATTTCAATTGGTATTAGAGCATCATGCTTTCATATCCTAGGTTTCACCACCTAAAGAGATATGATGTCATCTAGTGAGGGAATGCATGTGGGGAGGTCCATATTTTGATGGTTCAAACTATGCTACATGGAAACATAAAATGAAGATGCATCTAATTGTCATTAACCAAACATATGGCGTGTTGTTGTCGATGGCTATGCAATGATTCATGAAGGTGAGCCTACAAAGAGTGACCTCCAGAACATCTACCTCAATGCCCAAGCAATGAACGCTATCTTCAACGTATTGAGTCTAGATGAAATTAACCGAGTGAGCACGTTTGAGGACGTGAAGACAATATGAAACATGCTCATGGAGATTTACGAGGGAATCTCTTCTCTCAAGGAGATCCAAATTCGATGTTCTCACAAGCAAGCTCAACCATGATGAATGATGAGGGTATGAATGAAATGTTCACCCGCTTCAAACGCATTGTAAACGAGGTCAAGTCTCTCGGGTGCCCAAAGATCAACATCCACTTCGTCATCAAGAAGATACTTCAAGCCCTCTCACTTAAGCACGAGTACTTGGTAATGCTTATCTACGAAAGACATATTCAAAAGAAAAATAAAAATAAGTCTACTAAATTAATAACCAATTTTTTATTAAAAAATTAGTATATCTTATTTTTTTTCTTTTTAATATATAATAGAAATAGATTCTCCGTACCATTTCCACCCGCAGCCCACGAGAAAACAGACCGACCAAAGCCACCGCCCACTCTTCTCAAAGAGAAGGTGAAAAGCCCAGCCCAGCAAACTGCGCACCGCCTAAGCGGCTGGCTGGCTAAGCCGAACCGAGTCACCAAACCCTCGGTCGCCCGCGCACCATGGAGCCCGCGGCGATGGACAGCATCGCCGCCCGGCTCTCCGCCGTGGACGGCCTCTACTTTCCCACCGCCTTCCTCCGCGCCGCGCCGACCCCGCCGCTCCGGAAGGGCCACCCTCCTCGCGCTCCTCTCCCGGGACGCCCCGCTCTTCCTCGAGCGCTACGGCGCCGCGCTGGACCCCGGCGAGCTCGCCGCCTTCGACGCGCTCCGCGCGGACTACGAGGTAGCTTGGCACCTCCGCCGCCTGCGCGCCGCCGCCCGCGGATCCCCCCGTGGCCCGCGTGCGCAACCGGCGCCGCGCGTACCTCGACCGCCTGGTGCGCGAGGGGGAGTACTTCTCCGAGGAGGCGATGAGGGAGCGGGAACCATACCTCCACCACGAGTACCTGGGGAGGTTCCAGGACCCGGTCGGGCGGGCCATGGCGCGGCCCGGGGAGAGGTGGTCCGAGACGCTGATGAGGCGGGCCGAGGAGGCCGTGATCGTGGAGAAGATTCGAGGGGAGCAGATTAGGAGGGGGTTGACCCCAGCGAGTGGGTGGGTGGTGCTGCCGAGGAGGCGATGCAGGAGCAGGAAGAGGAAGAAGAGGAAGAAGAAGAGGAAGAAGAAGAGGAGGAGGAAGAGGAAGAGGACACTGGCATGGAGGTGAAGGGAAGAGAGACTGAGAATCTTAGTACTACTGAGGTTTGCTTCCTGCTGAGACATGATTGTGCTGGATTTATTTGGTACATTGCTTGCGCATGCATAGAATTAGAGGAATTCGTGTTGTGATAATGCTAGACATGGAACTCAGTTTGAACCTAAGTAGGTGATCCTTAAATTATTAGTCTTTGAACCATTCTACTCTGTACTGTCTATAACATGCCAGTATGTAAAATAGTTTTTGCCTTGCAATACTCCACCATATGAAGTATTTGGATGTAGAAAGTTAGTTGTTTTAGAGGTACATTAGTATTGCATCAAATTGAGTAAATAATCAGGCAGAAAATTTCATTTAATTTTTGGTAGAGCTGCTTTACAGTTCCCTCGGTGTAGAGGTGGGTATCCCACAAGAGCCCCTTGGTGGGTTATATTTTGTGCCAGGATATGCAGCATATGCTCACTATTTAGATGGAGAACGGAGTCTATTGTTCAATTTTCTATGTAAACTTCAGTCTTGGTATGGCACCGTGAAAGAGCCAGTTACAAAGTTCTAACTTTATCGTTCTAAGAAACTAGGATTTCCAGTTTTTTCCTCGAAGATTTGTATGCGCAAGTTTTCTTTATCTAAACATTATCTTGCAACCATTGTTCCTTCTGGCTTGAACATATGATATTTTCCCTTCTCTTCTTTGACTGGACAGAACATCCCGCTGTCTCTTCTCCGAGTTCTCATCAGTTATTATTTCCTATTGTGATCTACTGATGTAATCTTTATCATGATAGAAATTCACTTGTGCATAACCCATGATTGCAGGTGGTTGCACATGAAGATACCAGCCGGGACCTCAACAGTGCTGGAGGTTCCCCAGCAGGGACTTTCAAGCAGACATTATCTGCTGAAGAGATGCAAGATCAGCTGGAGCAGTTTACGTCTGTGATGCAACAGAAGTTCCTGTCAGGCGAAGACTCTGAGCATGTGGACTATCCTCGGATTGATAATGATGAGATGTTGGATGATCACTGGTCCAAAGAAGCCAATTACGACGCCGAGGAGAAGTATTTTGAAGAAGATTAGAACAGTTTCAAAAATAGTCCTCTATTTAAGTATGTATCAGTTAAGTAGTGCGATCACCCTTGTTGTTCATGTAGTGTTAGCGGAGCAGGTAAATATATGCATCGTGTATGACACAGTTACATCCCATGAGGCATGATGGGTTATTATAGGGTAATGAGGCAGTTTGTTGATATCTGTTTACTGAAATTTCAGTGTGCATTCAGACATTCTTTAAAATTACAACCATGCCGGTGCTTGAGAGGATGTTTTGCGTTAAGATTCAGTGATTTTCATCTTGTATGATCACCTGTGAAGGAAAGAGAGTGAAGTTTGTGTAGTATGAACTACTAGGTTGCCCGCGTTGATTACAGTCAATGTAGAGCAGTTCTCGGAGACATTCTACGGACTTAATGCGGGTTCTTGCCAATTATATAGGCCCTATTTGTTTAGGCTTTTTTTAGAGTTGTTTCAGGCTTTTCGAAGCCAAAAGCCAAAAGTAGGTAAATAGGTACTTTTCTGGTTTCGAAGCCAAAGTCCAAAAGCCAAAAGCCTGCCAAACAAACAGGCCAATAGTTCGGCAGGTGCTCTAGAACTTCCTGTGTTCCAAAAATATAAGACTTGCAGTTTTTCTTTATCTTAAAAACACGAGGCGTATATGTAAGTTTTATAATAATGTTTTCCTCTTCTTCTTTTTCTTATCTTCTCTCATCAACATTTACAAGTAATCCATAGTAGTTAGTCTACGTCTAGCCGTTAGGTGGATAGTTGCAATCATCTTAATGACATATCCAGAACTAAAAAGAAGTTGATAATTTTGAAACAGATCATGTCACAAAAGTTCAAATCTAAATTCAATCTTCATATCGAGAGGCAGAAAAGACAAAGTTTGCTGTGAATAGTAGCTGAACAGTAGAATCTAAATTAGCTATTGTTCATAGAAGGATTTATCTTTTTTATTTCCTTATGCATGGATCAAATTTGAATTTTAAAATTTTGTGACGTGATAGATGAACCTTGTGTCAATATTGTCAATTTTATCGGAACTTATGACTTCGAACTTCCATCCAGTTAGACCTCATGGATTACACCAAAGGACAGTTTTTATATATATTAGAAAAAGTCTATTTTTTAACTGAATTTTTTACCCGTGTTCACATTTTAGTCTCAAACTCTAAAACAATCCAATGTAGGACTCCGTACTCTTGATACTTGTTAAATCTAGCAATCCACCTAGTTTTGGCCCCATTGACTAAGTTTGACTTCGATATCGAATGACATAGTTGCCAAGTCTATGCCATTTGGCCCACCTCAACCCTCCTCTCTCTCTCTCTCTCTCAATCTCTTTCTTGTCATCTCTCTCTAGCCACACACTCCCAGTAGGAGCGAAAATGAGCGAAGCCGAGGGCAACACAGCCTCTATCGGCCTCCTCGCTATATGTCCTTCCCCATTGTAGACCATGCCTGGCCACCGGCGGCAGCAGCAGGCTGCTCAGCTGAGTAGAAGAGGATAAAAGTCAAAGAAGGTTGAAAAAGATAGTCAACTCCTTCTCACATCAACGAAACCATACCAAATTCAGTTAAATGGTCAAAACCATCACCATGTCAATGAAAATCTGTGTGCAAAACATCAAGCAGTGAAAATTGGACGGTATCAAGAGTTCAGGGTATCAAATTGGATTGTTTAGAGTTTAAAATTCAAATGTAAACTCGGATAAAAGTTTAAAGTCGAGAAATGAATTTTTTTTCTTTTATACGAGTCTCACCCCGTCGTACTATGACTTAATCTCTGTGGTCGTCCCAGATACCGCTGATACGACTTCTATAAAAAGAAACGTTGTATTTCCAAGCAAGTTTGCCGTTGCTCTGCCTTCAGACACAAGCGACCAATCCGTCAATTATACTAGTCGTATTTTAGCAGTATTAATTTACTAATTTACGACTGTTCAACAAAGCAGTGTTGAATTAGCATCAGCACATCACATTCTCTCCTGGCCTGCGCCGACGCGGGCAAGCAAGAGACGCGCCAGCATCACCCGCACCGGATCGACCAATCCCTGACGGGCACGTCACACCGGCCCCCCGGCCCCTAAGCAACGCGGCGGAATCCTCCTCCCTCGTATTCGAATCCCGCTCCACCCCTCCTCCTCCTTCCCCAAAACAAAGGGAAACGCCTCCTCCCTATTTAACCCTCACGCTTCCCTCCTCCCGTGTGCTCTCTTCTCTCGCTTTCCCCTCCTCCCCTCCAAATTCGCACGAGCCACCCATATCCATCGGGACCCCACGTCCCTGCTATTTATCGCCCCACCACCGCACGCCCCACCTCCCTCTCCGACGCGCGTCGACGACACGAGCCGAGCCGGCCCCGCGGGCACGCCCGAGAAAGCGGCACATGACGCGCCACGGCGCCCTGCTGCCGCTGCTGCTGCTGCTGGTCGGGGCGCTCCTTGCCTTCACGGCTGGGGCGAAGGCGCAGGCGGAGGCGCGGAACGCGTCAGAGGAGGAGGCTGCCCAGCTACTGCCGCGCCCGCTCGTCATCGAGCTGCCGACGGAGAGGAGCGAGGAGGAGGCGGCGCCGGTGGAGGTGGAGGTGCGGTGCGCGAGCTGGAGGCTGGCGGGGGAGGCCAACAACCTGGCGCCGTGGAGGGCGGTGCCCGAGGAGTGCGCAGCGCACGTGCGCGGGTACGTCACGGGGCCCGCCTACCGCTCCGACCTGGAGACCGTGGCGCGGGAGGCGTCCGCCTACGCCCGCGCCGCGCGCTCTGACACAGGGGACGAGGGAGACGACGGCCGCGACGCCTGGTTGTTCGACGTCGACGAGACGCTGCTCTCCAACCTCCCTTACTACGCCGACCACGGATACGGGTGAGATTTTAGGCAGGAAGTTCAATTCCTCATCCCGCACATAAAAAAATCATTTAATTACGGCAAAATTGTAGGCACGAATTTCGATTCGTGAATTGAGATGTTTCGATTTGAAATGGCAGGCTTGAACTGTTCGACCACCACGAATTCGACAAGTGGGTGGAGAGGGGGGAGGCGCCGGCGATCCCCTCCAGCTTGAGGCTGTACAAGGAGGTCCGCGAGCTCGGATTCAAGACCTTCCTGCTCACCGGGCGGAGCGAGGGGCACGAGGGCGTCACAGTGGATAATCTGAAGAAACAAGGGTTCCATGATTGGGACAAGCTTATACTTAGGTATAATTTGACCATCCTGCAGCTATTGTTAGCATCGCGCGTTACATTCCTAAGGAAAATCCTGGATGCTAGTGATTATCGTCATAACCTGACTAGCCCATGACCACTTCTAAAAGAGTAAAAGCCTTACCCTCAATGCTCCATTTGTTTGATATTACATTGACCTATGTTTAGACAGATTCTTCAGATCTGAATGTCCAGTGCCATTGTGCTGTCCTTTTGTCCAAATGTTCATATTACATTGTCACTACCAGAGAATAGTCGCCCTTAAAAGGGTCAAAGTCATTTATCTGAGTGCAGAATTCAACATATGATGAGCTCGGTTTTATCACCTCAGTTGGGTCAACTGAGTACCATGCATTGAATTTGTTTCCTGAGCACTGTGTTGCCAACTATTCTTCATCGTTGCAAACTGGAATTCTGAAACGTGTCTTTGCGATGTCCAGGGCAGCAGCTGATCGCACGAAAACAGCGACAGCCTACAAATCGGAGAAGAGGAAGGAGATAGAAGCAGAGGGGTACAAGATCCTAGGCAATTCGGGTGACCAATGGAGCGATCTGTTGGGCTACTCTATCAGTGCCCGCTCCTTCAAGCTTCCCAATCC
The DNA here is from genome assembly GCA_019208055.1 of Stipa capillata. Lineage (NCBI taxonomy): Eukaryota > Viridiplantae > Streptophyta > Magnoliopsida > Poales > Poaceae > Stipa > Stipa capillata. The sequence continues at coordinate 773,621 of JAGXJF010004005.1, forward strand.
AATGTATTATATCCCATGACAAAAACAGACAAGCAGGGTGGGTAAGAAAAATGCAGTGTTTATTTGGCATGCTGGCATGCCGGGCCCAATTGAACTGAGTACTGACTGGTGCAAAGAAATTTGACAATACTATATCATTGGAATTCAAACTGTACAATAGCTTCACTAACATCATGTAGTACACATTTAATTTGTAAGTTCGAATGTAATGAATTATCTGAGAAATGTTATGTGAGTAAATGGTGAGCACATGGATATATTCTATTAAGACGGAAATTAAGTGGAAACTGTTTTGTGAAATTTCTTAGGATGTTAGTTGATAATTGTTCTGTGAAATCTCATAATATGTCGATAATTGTCTTGTGAAATCTCCACTGTTGTACTCTTTTTAGGGGAAGTAGCAAGCTTTCTTTCATTCATATAGTTCTAGGTATAACTAGCACGAAGGTGTGGCTCAGGCGTCAAGCTACGATCTTCTCCAGCCTTGGGTTGTCTTTAATCATGAAAAGATAATAGAATTCTGTTGTTTGTTCCTGTCCGTAGCAAAATGTCTTCAGATTACATTGGGAATATTCTTTTTCCATAAAGAGGCAGGAACTATATCGACCAATTTAAGAAGAATAGAGTTAAATATACAAGACCATCTCAAAGGGTGCAAAGGGTTCAGAACTTCACACAAAGGGCAAGCCGCCCTTGCAGCAAGAAAGAAGCGAACAAGGATACACCGACCATCACGTGTCAGGGTTGCCGCTTGTCGTGCATGACCACAGCGCGTCTGCGTCCAATGCAACTACAAGAGGACGAGGATTTTCTAGCATGCACGTTATATGTAGTAGTGGTATCCACCATCCATTTTTTCTATGGATGCGTGCTATATTTCCTCCCCAAGCTGCAATACTCCAGTAGTATTTCTCTCAATACATGGTGTACTATGCACACTATCCAATGTCTATAAAAAGCTGAAATCTGTACACAATCCTATTTGTAGACATTGATTAGTGGGTCATATATTTGAGAGACCCATATGGAAGTGAGAGATGGTGTGCATATTCTAGTACCACTATTTTTTCTCCTTTATACAACCATCACGTGGACATGCCAGTAGCTTCACCTAGTTCTCTCTCTCCACTCCAACTCTGACATTTGATTTTTCGTGTGCTGTGCTACTTTTTGCTACACTCTCTCTCTCCACTACAAGTCACTCATTTAATTTTTCATGCCAACATTTTAAATGACAAAACCTTTTGAACCAAAAGTCTGATTTAAGTTCTATTTGAACAGTTGTGTTTGTTATGAGGAGATCTTCAAGATGAGATCAATATTGGATATATTATCTGAAAAATAATTTTTTTTTCAAAACTTGATGAAACCAACATGAAACTCTTCAAAATTTGGAAAAGATAGAACAATTGTGCTCATGAAATATTGTGCTGTAGTTTGTTATGTTTCACAAATATTTCGTGAATTTTTATGGAATTTTTTGGTGATTTTCACTGTACTTGTACTGTTTCATAGAGTTTCACCATGTTTTATATGGATTTCAGTATGGTTCCGATTTGTCATGTTTCATATAGTTTCATCATGTTTCGTATGAGTTTCATCAGGTTTCATATGAGTTTTCACTCTGGTTCACTGTGGTTTCATCGTGTTTCATATGAGTTTCACTCTGGTTCACTGTGCTTTCATATTGCTTCATATGAGTTTCACTCTGATTTACTTTGGTTTCATCGTGTTTCATATGAGTTTCACTATGATTCATTCTGCTTTCATCATGTGTTTCATTATGGGAACATTATGAGTGAAATTTCAATCTTGTTCCATGAGATTTCATTATAGTGTTTCACCCATGTTTAATGGGATTTCATCACCTTGAGTTGAAAATCTAGCCTAAGTTTTATCGATGTTTAATAACATTTTAATATTGCTTCATGGGATTACAACATATGTTCTGACACATAACTTTTTCACGTCTAATGCATGTACCGAAGTTTCGTCAATGTTTCATCTTGTTTCGTATAGTTTTATGCACACTTCCCCCACAATTTTCATACATGTTTATGATGAGTTTCATAAATGGTACCAAATTCGGACATAGTTTCAGCATAATGTCCTTACATCTCTGTTTCATACATGTTTAGGACAAGTTTCATAAATGGTACGAAAATCTGACATAGTTTCAGTATAATGTCCTCACATCTCTATTTAATACATGTTCACCATAAGTTTCATAAATGTTACGAATTCGGACTTAGTTTCAGCATAATGTCCTCACATCTCTGTTTCATACATGTTTACCATAAGTTTCATAAATGTTACGAATTCCGACTTAGTATCAGTATAATGTCCTCACATCTCTCTTTCATACATGTTTAGGGTCAGTTTCATAAATGGTACCAAATTCCGTGAAGGTTGAAGAAGAAAAGGCCGTGGTGAGCAGCACCGGCAAGAGTACTTGATTTTTATAGCACATAATTACAAGAGACTAATTGAGTCTTATGCGAATTAAAGTTGAAATTTAAATAAAACAACAAATAGCCGAATGGGCCAACAAACTCGAACTTAGGCATGCTTCGGAATTGGGCCCTTCTCGGCCCATCAGGTGTGCACAGTGGAAATGGGGGGAGGGACAGGGCGTCAAGGGCAATACGTTCGGATGTCCGAACATTCTAAACTATCGGACATCCGAACAATCCCGACTGCTGCTCCGAGCAACCAGGAGATGAACTGGTCGAGACACGCAAAAGGGGAGGGAAGGGAAGGGGAGCGGAGACATTTGCCTTGAGATAATAAGATGGAATTACAAGCCAACAAAAATCACTCAAGAGATTGTCAACAACAGTGCTCACCGAATTGCATCATTAGCGCATTTTGTACATCCAAGATAAGCATATGTTACTATTAACAGGTGCAAAGTTTATCAACAGAGGCGTGGAGAAAACAGTGAGCTATAACTAGAAGAAAGGCTAGTGAAAATTCCATGCGCTCACAGGCTTAGATCTGCTGCGTGCTAAGCATTATATTCCCATCTCGAATTTTTTGTTCTACGGGTGAATTCAGGACTGCTTAGAAAGGATTCAAGAACGACGAGGAGCCAAGAAAGAAGAGAAGCTACATATTCAATTCGACCCGCGACAAAAGCACAGAAACAGCACAGATCGGGACCAGGGGGCAAGAAAAGCAAAAGAACGACCAAGAACCCACCTCCCAACCCGACCACCTGCCGCGGCCCGGACGCCTTCGCAGCGCAGATCACCTCGCCCCCGGCTTCCGCGGCGCGGCACTGGAACCGCATCATCTCGTTGCCGTCGGCGGCGCAGCGCGCGTCCGCGTCCGCCGCGCACCGCGCTCGGGCGGCGGCACGAGCGTCCTCGAAGCGCACCACCGCGCGCGCCGTGCTGTGCACCTGGAAGAGCGCCTCCACCTCGGCCGCGACAGCGCGGCCCCACCCGGACGTGAAGATGAGCTCGACGACACGCCGCGACGAGTGGCCCTCCGGCAGCTCCATCATTGTCAAGAACGCCGAGCTCGGCCGCGCCGGCGACGCCGTGAGCTGCGCCTGCGCCGGCTTGGTCTTCTTCCTAGGCTTGGACGTGGCATGCTTGGTCCTAGCAGGCGGGTCCTGCTCCACGGACCTCGGCCTCTCCTTGGCCGGCAGTAACGCGACATCGTTGGTGGCGAGGGAAACGAGGGCGTGGAAGCGGCGGGAGACGAGGGAGCAGCGGCCGAGCGCCTTGACGTCGCCGGTGCGGTTGAAGATGACGAGGAGCAGCGGGTCCGGGAGGCGATCGAAGTGGTCGTCCCCCGCCGCCGAGAGCCGGTGCTCCTCGGCGGGGTCGCACCGCCAGCGGCGGGATCCCGCGGGATCTTCAGCCATCGGCGGCATCGGAGAACGGATCTGGAGGGGAAGGCGTGGGAGGCCACGAGCAGCGGGGGAGGAGAGAGTGAAGAATTGGGGATGGATGGGACGTAACAGGGAAGTGCACACAAATAGCAAGAATGGAGTGAAATACGAAGAAATACGTAGGGCTGAAAGATGTACATCATGGATCTTAAAGCAATTAGACGGTGGATTCTGCTACTACATATAACGTGCACGGTAAAAAAGAGGCAACCTCCAGTCACATGCCACATACAGCGACCGAGGCAAACGGGGCTTCTCGCGCGCGCACACACGCAAGCGCAGCCTTCGGCATTGCTCCTTGCCATACAGCAGCTCCAACTTTGCCACCACATGCTTTGCCAATGTGTAGAAACGCCGCACCAAACTTACACCGACCAAGCTCGCCGCATACAACCGACGGGCACCACCACTGACGACGCCCATCACATGTCATCCACGCAGCAGCTCTGACATTGCCTTGACACGCTTGGCCAATGCGTAGAACATGGCACCTACCACGCCAAACTTATGGAAATCCAAAAAGGGGCTCTGAGGGAACGACGCGTCGCGACCGCCGCCTAACTGCCTCCGGGAGTTCAAGGACAACGCATCTGCAACTGGAGCCGCCGCCGGCTCCTAGGAGCCTCGTCATATCGTCGGCTGAACTTCGTCACAGTTGGAATCACCTTGCCTCGTCTTTGGCTGGCTGGATCTAGTAGCTGTCGCCTACGGACGCATCACCCATGAGAGAGAGGCGCCCGCACTGCGCTCCCGCTGCCGGCGTCCGATGACATGCTTGTCGGCTCTACTAAGTGCGCCTTCTCCGGAACAGCTTGCACCGCAGGGGCGAAGCCATCACTGAATTTTTTGTAAATCCCATTGTAAATTACTGTTTAGTGCTATTCATCTATAGACATTGAACCCATTAGAGATGAACCCAGTGCTCTCCTGCCATTGTTCTCCTGCTGCGGACCTCAACGTCGCACCTACGTCGTTGACCTCAACGGATTCAGTATTGCCAAGAAGATTAAGGGACTTGGTATTTTATGTTGTCTGAGAAATTATTATTTATAAGAGTTTTAGTTGCACATCATTAAATCTAAAATTGCATAAAATTTCTAAAATATATAACTACGGAACTACTTTGGTCTCTGCCAATTTGAATCCCGAGTCCCCAAAGTTGATCCGGGGTACTCCAAAAAACACTCTGTCTAGCTTCCGGATTTGTCTGGAGTAGCTGAGTGCTACTCCGCTCATTTGAATCTTGATCTCGGATACTCCAGAAAAGTCTCTGTCTCTCTCCCCGGAATCTCGGTAATTCTTAACAGATACTTCGGACAATTATCTGTTCAGAGTGTCTGAGTTTTTCTCTGGGCTGTTTATTATGTATGCCCGGAGTTTTTGGGGGTCCTGGATACTCCGGTATCCTTCTATCATAATATCTGAGCCAGTCTCTGGGTATGAAGATAGGCGTTTTTTTTGAATCCCGGATACTCCGGATTTGAATCTTGGATACTCCGGATATGTGTAAATCTGTCTCAACGGCTAGTTTTTCAGAGTAGACTATTTGCACCCTAACTCACCCATCCAAGTATAACTTTTTGCCACTTCAATTCCTGCAATCTTGAGAGCTTCTCCCACTTTCTTCAAGCTTAATCCTTCAATTCTGATGAGGAAGAAAAAGAGAGAGTAAGCGATTGAGATTGATTGAGCACAAGAGCATCGATTTCATCTCCAAGTCTTTATCGTGTTTATTTCTCTTGGCGATTGGGGTTTCCTAAACAGTTAGGAGTACCTCAGAGCCGTCAAGCTTTGTGTGGTCTACCTTGAAAAGTTTGTGAAGGCTTGGGATCCGCCTCTCACAAAGAATACCAAGAAGCAAATGAAGAGTTGCTCCACGCACATTCTTAAAGAAGAGGCTTGAAAAGAGGATCTCCCTAAGGATCCAAACTTCAGCAACAAATCTTCGTGTCCCTTTTGGTTTCCTGTTCATTCATTTAATTTCCACAAGATTAATTTGTATTCTGTTTGCTTGTGCTACTAGTATCTAGGGTGATCATTTAGCTTTTGTACTAGATAACTAAAATTCTGCCTAACTGCAAGAAAATGATATAATTTGTTAAAATTTAAAGTCGCATATTCACCTTTCCCTCTAAGCTGACATCTTGATCAATTACACAACAAGACGGCAACAACAACAACAAGCCAACGTGCTAGCTTTGTTAAAAATTTGAGCACACCATCATCAAGTGTTGGAAACGTTGGGGAGGAGAAGGTGGCAGGGTCGGCATCCACTTCCTCCTACGTTATTGACCCCAACGGGTATGTTGATTCTAGCGCAACAGATAACATCACCGGTGAACTCGATAACCTGACCATACGGGATAGGTACAATGGACACGAGCACACCACGAATGGTGTAGGTATGAAAATTGGTCATATTGGTCATACTATTATTCATTCTCCTAATCAAAATTTGCATTTTAAAAATATTGTGCATGTCCCTAAGGCCACAAAAAGTCTAGTTTGTATGCACCGTCTTGCCTTTGAGAATAAATATTTTCTTGAATTTCACCCTAATTTCTTTCTAGTTAAGGATCAGGTGTTGAAGAAAATTCTTCTGCGAGGCAAATGTAAGAGTGGAATGTATCCATCGTTGTCTGCTTCACCCATCTCCAGCAAGAAAGTCCTTGGTGCTGTCAAACCGTCTACAACAAAGTGGCATAGTCATCTAGGGCATCCCTCATTTTTACCGTTCAACAGGTACTTAGTCTAATAAAGAGTTTGTGTGTGTTGCTTGTCAAAAGGCTAGAAATCATCAGCTACCCTATCCTAAGTCTTCAAGTTCTTTTACTTTTGCTGTAGAACTAATCCTTTCTAATGTATGCGGTCCTGCCCCAAAGTCTGTTGGAGGCAACAAGTGTTATGTAAAATTTATTAATGACTATAGTAAATTTACATGGATCTATTTCTTAAGAAATAAATCTAAAGTCTTTAAATTTTTTGATGATGTAATGACCCTATTCGTAATACACGAGATCAATGAGAATCATCGTGAATAATTTGGAGTTCTTCTCAACACATGCATGCATTTAAGCCAGTTAGAGATGACGCTGATTAAAAACTTAAACATATGATCTGAAAGCAATCTTGAACGAAACCCTGAACCTCACTTCACTCAATTCTCAGCTTACTAATCCTTTATAAGCACCTAATGTCTCAGAGGACTAACATCAAAAGATTTAAATCTCTGGACCACATTTGACTACTTAATTAAAGGACTTGTTCAAAGCTTTTCTTTTGAAACAACAGTGAAATAAGTCAGCTGAATGAATCTTCCATTCTCCAATTCTTGCAAAATTTCACATTTAAGGCTTATTTGTATTTACCAACTCGAACATGGATTTTGAAAATTATTTGGAACTGCTTGTAACTCATTTTAATTCTTTTGATCATATTGCTTTAGTGCCTAAATAGCATACAAGATGACGTGGTTTTAATCTACAAAAGTTCTTGGGGGAGAAATAAGTTCCGACAATTTAGTACAAATTTCTACAAATTTTTTGAGAGATGTTTGGGACCAATTTTTGATTTAAACCTAGACTCAAAACAGAATTAAAATAGAAGAAGAAAGAAAAATAAAAAGGCCTTACATCACCTACCCATGGGACCCCACCTGGCAGCCCCTTTTCTTCCCCCATTTTTTTCTCTCCTCCTGTCGATCTCTCCAAGGCAACATGCTGTCCCCCCTCCTTGCTCTCTTCGTCTCCAGATCACTCCGCCTCCCATCGCCGCCTCGGCCCAGAATGCCACCGGCGCCGCCCTCGGTTGCTTCAACGCGCCGCCACCTCCGGCCGGTGGCCCGCCTGTCGCCCCTCCACCTCTTCTTCTCCCCCATCACCTTCTCTCGCACCAGCCGCAGCCATGGTGGCCTCCTCCGTCCACCGCCACACACCGGAGGGGCTCCGTGCTCCAGCAGCCGTGAGGCCCTCCCCATCAGCACCGCGCTCCCCAAGGCCCGTTGGACCTCGCCGCCGCTCGCCCTCCCCACAGAGCGCCACCCGTCCCGCCCCCTTCCATGCGCGCGCCCGTCTCCACCCGCGCCACGCTGCTCCTCTGCTGCTGGCCATCCCTGCACGCTCCCTCTCCCTCCGGCCTCCCTCCGCCGCTCTTCATCGCAGCGCCCGTGGAGCTCCGCTGCTCGACGTCTACCCCGCCGCCTAGGGTGGTCCGCCACCTCCTCCAGTCTCCGCCGACGGTGAGTCGCCGCCCGCCGACGACATCAGCACCGCGCTGTCCCGTCACACCCGCCGCTGTTCCCCCGTAGCTTTCGGAGCACTGCCACCACAATCGCCCCTGCCGCCTCGTATTCGCCAACCTCTCCTCGCCGCTGAAGCTCGCCACGTTCCACGCCGCCTCCGAGCTCAACCAAGGATGTGAGGGGCAGGTCTTGCAACCGGATCTGAGCCCGAGCTTGTCATGTCTTCCCCATCGCTACTAGGTCTGTGCCGCCATCCTCGACGACAACACCGCCACCCCAAGCTTCTCTCCCCATATACCGGCGGTTGCCCTCGGCATCGAACTCAGGCAGACTGGGGTGAGACCTGCAACCCTCTGCCCTCATCACCTTCTGTGGCGTACCCGGTTTTAAGGCCGGGTACTTCCTCGTGATCACTGTATCGGTCCCTGGATCAGTAGCCGATACACACGAGTTAACCTGCATATCATTGTCATACATGCGTAAACAATTAAATAGACCGTTAAGGTCGCTAGTCTGATACCTGAAGCCAACGGCTATGAACTTGCAGCGGAAATCCAGCGGAAATGTGGCCCATCAGTATGCCGTACCCGACAGGCAACTGACTGGGGTTACGCCCTAGCTTTCACGATCGTAAGCTTATCCTCGGATATTGCTGTCTTCTTCGTCTGGCCAAATCAACAAGCCAGGTGAGTACATGGAATGTATTCGCAAGCTATTCCCACAGGAGGAAATATACGGCAATATTTCATGCAGGGAATAGTTCAAGGAATAGCTCTACACTAGGTTGCAAGTTGTGCGGAAATGTAAGTTCTTATTCGAAATACGGAATAGTAGATTCAAGAGCATTTTCGAAATCAAAGTTCGTCTCTGTCGAGACAACATTCGGTGCTGGATAATTCAGCAGCACAGTCGTCGTCTAGAGGCCGGTAGCTCCATCTACCGCCTGTCGTCGACTAGAGGCCGGTAGCTCCATCTACCGCCTCGAACAATCTGCACAACCTACCCGCGCTACCGCCTCGCGGCCGGGCTAGGTTTTCTCTTCTGCAGTTCCTCGCTACCCGCCCGTAGCTTAAACTGCTCACTGCGGACACATCATGCCCACGTCCTTAATCCCATTTCCCATCTTTCACAAACAAAACTCAGTCTAACCAGTGTGTGGCCTTACCATTTCATGTCCATGACCGAGGACGCGGCTATTCGAATAGTTTTTAACCCTCTGCAGAGGTGGTACGGCTTTACCCACAAGATGTAAGTCACCTTGGGTATACTTCGCGACGTATACTTACAGGGATATTACAACGAAACTTTTCGCCCGTGTTCACACTAGAGCCGGACCCGCTAGGTGGGTAACCCAACTTTGGCATCCCGAATGTCAAAATGGGACTCCCCTCCTTTGTGTCGGACCATGTTCCACGTACCTTGTAGGACTCTACTGAGCTTTACCCCCACGACGCCGTGAGACTCACGAAGAGCTTTACCCCTACGCAGTCCCGTGGAGATCCTCTAGGGAATCCCGGATCCACCTAGCACGTCACCCTAACTTCCCACGGTTCCGAGCTCCAGCATTAGACGAGGTACCGAGTCAAGTCCTTCCCATAAAGGACATGTGGACGTACGGTAGGGGAACTGATTCAGCGGCACTTAGGTTCGGTACTTAACTGATTCGAGCAAGACTCCATGTCCAACCATCACCTCAGGTAGCAACCGGCCACCCTGCCATTCCAGGCATCAGGTCGCAACCGGCTCCCTACCCTTTTCTGATTCAAGTAGCAACCGGCTACTCTACCACCTCCAAACACCCTTAGCATTCTTGCCTGAATCCAAATCCTCCATCATCTCATTCAGGGTTTTAACAAACATTCCTTTTAAATGGCACCTCGGTTTGCGTTTACAAACCGAGGGTTTTGATCCCAATCCCATCGTATCGATAGAAATTAGTTTTTACTACAGCAGGGCTAAGCGGGGCTATCGCCTATACTCCTAGTTAAATTGCCAATCGTCCAATGATCAGCACTTAATACTAGGGTTACAAGGATATGGTTTATCGGGCCTAAGCCGTGCATCTAATAGGAATAACTAGGTCTACATAAAATAATGATTTTACCCACATAGCATGCAATTTCATAAACAAAATAATTAACTTCACAAATATGGGACTTCAACATGGTCAAGGTGGGAATGCTTGCCTGGCAGTTCCTGTTCCTGTTCTTGCTGCGGCGGTGACTCTGGATCCTTCTCGCGCACGTACCTCACTCCGTCAACTATACGGCGGAAACACCGGCGAATAAGAAGCCATTCGGAACATTTCCATAAACTTAAATGATTTGCATGTTCAGAATGAGAGTGTCGTTAATATGGTGGTTTAATATACGTTTTCATCGAGTTAGGATTTTAGGGTTCTGGAGTTCTGAAGCTGGAGTTTACAGCACGGGAAAACCTAGGTCATAGGCACGCATACGGCACATGAAATGGCGATGTTTTCAACGGGGCAAACTATATTGTTAGGGTTTTATCTTTTACAACTATTGGTCTGCTGTCCTTAGTAGCAGGATAAGGTATTAATTTTACTGGATGGTATGAAGCTTTAATTTGATGCTGTGCCAAAAGGACATATATGGTGTATAAATTGTTTCTAAACTAAATAAGGAAATGGTCTGACTTCAGACCCCAGCTGAACCTACTCTAAGTGACTTCAACTTTTAAATCTTGTTGAACTGAAGACTTGAGTTTAATTTGGAGCTCCGGGACTATCTGGGACGATGAGTATATACGCATGATATAACAGTGTTTTTGATCACGTGATTCTTACGTTATTGAAGTTACTTTCACTAGGTCTTTTTACCACACTGAAGTTCAGGTATCACAGACATTCTGAACACGCTGGTGGGGCGAGTGATATATGATGGGCTACCCTAACGATACGTATACTCAGCGGGTGATCCATTCATATAGAGGAAAAGTTTGCCCTAATGGTAATTCTCATTGATTATGCCTTACTTTCCCCTATTTAAAGTTTAAAGAAACTCTCTAAATCAAGGACTTGGTTTGACTTTGTAGACTTCTAGTACTGGCTTTAGAGGGCTTGGAGTGGTTCGGATACTCTAGATTGGCTAATCTAAACCCTAGATCGCTCTATGAGAGGTTTAACTTGCTGTTTAATGCACTCTACGCTTTCTGGAGCTGCTTTACGCTTTTTACTCGAAGGAAACGGCGAGGGACAACGGCGCCTTTACTTACTCTGTTGCGGGCCAGGTTGTTCGGCCCCAAACAACGGCACCGCCGCTTATTTGCGGTTGGTCGGTCCGGTGCTTCGGACAGGGGGTCGGCGCCGACGGGCAGCAGTCCAGTGGCCACTCGGGTGTCTGGTTTCGGGAAATGGAGAGGGCGGCCGGCTTCAAGGGAAGCTGATGGATCCGGCGGCGCAGCTGAACTGGCTTGGGTGGCTCGAGAAGATCATGGGAGGGGCAGCAAGGGGGAGGTCGACCGGCGGCGGATCTGGAGGTGACCGGGTGGCGGCGGGACTTACTGAGGGCGGCGGCTAGCTTGGGGGAGTCCACCGGTTAGTGGCTCGAGGGAGGTGCGGCGGCGGTAGCAGCGGGGGCACCGGCGGCGGGGCAGATGGCGACTTCGACCGGTGGCTGTTGCAGGGTTGCAGCTCAAGGGCGACGGCCGGAGCTCGGGATGGGGAGCGCGGCGACCGGAGCACGAGATGGGGAAGAGAGGGCGGTGGCCGGAGCTTGGGATGGGGAGCGCGGCGGCGTCCAGAGAGAAGGCGGTGGCGTGCGGCTGGTGTCCGGGACCAGCTCCGGCTGGGCGAGGCGGGGTGGAGGCCCGAGGCGGGAGGGTCCGGTGGCGGGTAGCTGCGCAGGGCCTCGACTACAGCGGTGTCTCACCTCGGGGTTCTCGTCTACGGCGGCGTAGGCAGCGGAGCTACCCGATGCTCAGATCGAACTAGGCAGCGGCGCCCCAGTGGAGTAATTAGTAGCAGAGAGTTTGGAGGGGAATCAAGAGGAGTAGAGGGCTTGAGGAATAGTAGGGCATGGAAGTTCTGGTTGCTCGTTTGGGGAATGCAGAGCTTTGATCCTGAGCTGATTCGGGGGAAAAGGATTGGGGTCGCTTGATTTGTAGAGGAGGAAGCAGCTGCGGCAGTTAAGGTGGCCCGGTTGCAGCTCGCCTTGGAGAGGAATGGGGAGAATGAAGTAGTTCAGAGGCTTGAGAGCTCAACTGGAGAAGCTGGATCGGAACTCAGACTGAGGACTTGGGAATAAGGGGGGCGAGGAGCTCGGCGTGGTTGAATCCAGAAGCATAGCAGCTAGGGGAAGAGGAGGAACAGCAGCAGCTGGAGGAGATTTGGGGAGGAGAAGTAAGACGGTGGTGAGGAAATATCTCCGCCTGGTGCTGTAGGAAAGGGAAGCCGTGGCACGGTGCTACAGCAAGGGGAAGTCGGTTGGTATGCTTTGTGTAGCTTTAGCAAAACAGGATAAAAGCAGTAGGAGTATGACGTGTGGGTCATGGCCCACATGATAGAAGCAGCATGCAGTTCGGCTGGTACACTAAGGTGCGGTTAGCAAAGTTAGGAGAGGGTGGCAGCAAAATAAATGGGTTGGCTGCTGTTGTTCGCTACTGGCATTTGTGGCATGCAGTAGACGTGGCAGTAAGGAGCAGTACTAGGGGAGCGATGTGGCAAGGAAAGCATAGTGTATTTGATTTGAGGTTTCGGCATTGCGGCATATGACTGCACGAGGGGAGAACCAATGAAGTGCTGTAGACGCAGTAAAAATTGGGCAGGGGTGTATATATGTACGTATACTTTAGGAGAGAGAAAAGGTGGCAGGGATTCAAATGGCACATGCAAGGTTCTCAGTGTGCGTGTGTCCATATACACTTGGGAAATTTTAGCGTATATGCGGTGGCAATGAAGTCAGAGTAGGGGAAAGGGTCTGCCGTGGCTAGAGTTTGGGGAAATATCTCCGATACACTCGTATATACGCATAGGACTGCAGTCAAGACTCGCCGTTGCCCTAGGGGTCATTATTTCCATTTCCAGGTACCTCCAAATTGAGCATCGATATTTTATGTCACATTTGAGCTGGGAATATTATTTTGCTGCTTCATGAATGTTCCCGAAATTTTTAGGAAAGCCGAGGGTCGTTAGGTTTTGCGGTTAGGGCTTTTGGAAGGAAAAGGTTTAATCGGAAGAAGAGAGTTTGGGGCTCGGAACTTAGGGTTTCGGGAGAAGGTTCGAGTTAAATCAGTAGATGGGATCCGGTGTGTGGCACCGGGGTTCCGGAGGATGGCAAGGCATGGGCTGCTATGGAGACTCTCGGAGCTTCCCTGCCTCGGCTTGGGCTAAGCTACCGCAGGGTGCCTCGGATGTATCGGCACATATAACGCAGATGCTACCTTATCCTTGCGTTAGGGTTTAGCATGCGTGTAGGTATCCAAAGGCAGTATATATTTGCACAGGCTCACGATATGACTTGGCGAAGTGGGTGGCAGAAGGTCGTGTCATTCGGAAAAGGTTCGGGACGTATATAGGTATAAATTTTACCAGGTGTCGCATGGGTACCTAGCTGTATATGTTGGTCCAGGTTTAAACCGATTAGGGAAAGGAAGGGAATCGAAGGTGGAAGGTCTTGGCCTGATTTTATTTTAGGGTTAGAATGATTTGGTGCAAGGTTTTAATCGGGTGCACTCTAGTTTACATTATTTCGTAAAAAGTTTTTGTTGGCCCTAATTTTCAGGTTCCGGAAATTCGGGGTGTGACAAACCTACCCACCATCTCCTCATTCCTCTGCTCGGCCATTGCCAGTGAACTGCTTAGTTAAGGTTAGATTCTGTTGGCAGTGTTGTTAAATTGATTGATGGTTACCTAATTGATATCGCCCTAATCATTGTTATTCCAATTGTTGTTCTGTCCAGTTATTACATGGAGTTAGCTAAGTTAATGACATCTAGTGAACTTGTTAATCTATGGTAATAATGCTTTTGTCATATTCATTAATCAGTATATAGGGTTAGTTAACTGTTGAACCTTGGCATAATGAAACTTACTGAATTCATATATGATGGGTTAAAAGATCAAATCCAAATGATAAGTTAATTCTTGTCAAGTTAACTCCAGCAGCAGCATAACTAGTGACTCCATTAGCTAAAACACCGATTGCTTACGATTACGATGTGATCATCTGTTAGGTATTGCTGCTAACTAAACCGCAATTAAAAAAAGGGATAATGGCAGCTAATCACATAAGTGACTTGTTAACTAGTTAAATGAGAAGCTATAGGCCACCCCAGTCAGGTTGAAAGCAACCTGGGGGTGGAACCTGAGGGGGGTGCCAACATTTAGCAAGCACTCAGAGTAACTCATCGGCTACCGTGGTATCAAAGTTTGAGAAATAAAAACCCGCTAATAGTCAGCCACTTAAGTAAGATTGCTTTAAGTTAATAGGACACTGAACCATCTTTTACCATGATTCCCAAAATAAAGCTTGGAATCTTGCTCTAAATACTACAGAATTGAACACTTAAACCCACATAATAAGTGGTAGTCTAGCATCAACCAAAGTTAATCTAATTGCCTTATTAATTGTTTAACTGTCACTTGAACACCATGGTTAGTTTTTTAGTTGTATGGCGATAAGTGGTTTGGGTTGCTTCTTTTGCCATCGAATGACGGTTGTCAAATGTAGTCAAGTTACCTGTTTTGAGGTTAATTGTTTTAATAAAAGTCAGTTGTAACCAATATACATATTGGCTTTGGGTAACTACGGTAGGAAGTGGACTAAATCGTTATTTAGCACAACTAATAAACTGACAATTAATCCGTTTGAGTTATACCCGCACATCAAATACCCCAAGATTTGCATACTCCCATTAATCAGGGATCGGATTCATGATTGTAACTAATTACTCTTAAAACAACTTGAATTGAGTGTTGATAAACTGGTTTTGATATCAGTAATGACTACAACCAATTGCTACTAGGACAACTTAACTTCCCTAATGATTAGCTAGTAGTTAATGGATGGCTAACTACTTCAACCATAGACTTGATTAGTTATATGCTGTAGGACTGCATAGGGCTGAGAGTTCCGAGCTCAATTCGATGCCTTTCTCAGGGTTATTATGAGATGAAACTAAAGTAAAATCTGAAGATGCTGTCGCTAGCTTCGTTTTAAGTGGTCAATTGTCTTTTTCTGATAAACCAATTGTGAGATACGGCCAAAACACTCCTGCAGTCCTGATCTCGTTAAATTATGGCTTGCATCTTTGGTTAATTGGAATGGCCATATTAGTGCAATGATTAAACCATGAACCTGGTATATATCAACCTTGTTGCATACATGTTGTAAAATAAAGTCGATGACCATGCCATTTTAATGTATGACTCATGTCGTCTCTAAAAAGGTTAAACCTGAAGTTCTATACTTAACACCTTATACCAATCCACCAAAATTTAATCTGCACCTTTAAATTGCCATGTGTATGTCATGCATGTGATTACCACATGAATCCAAATTTTATTAATGTGAATTATTATTAATCTGTCAAACCTGCATCCTTAATCTTGGTTATAGGGAATTCATGTCCACCTTAGCACATATCTTGACGCACAAATGCATTGATGATAAAATCTCATTCATGTTAAGGTTTTAATACAAGTAAAGCTAAACTGAAATATAGGAGTATTAATTTTCTTGTGTTAACCTTATACTTCCTTTTCTAGCATGTTTGCATCCCATGCATCTTCGCCATACTCAAACTAGCTTCTTAGGTTTACCTTTCTCTTTTGGAGGTTATTTGTTTCTACCGATGTTTCAAACATTCTGGAATTCTTTGGGATCACCGAAATGTTATACTTCTCCCAGCAATGAGGCAAGTTCACAAAATGGCTCGCTAAGATTCCCTTAAATTGATTTCATGCTTTGTTATTGACTGCGGTTAATTACTAGATTGTATTATTGTGATGATGTGATGAATTTAGTGATGGCGAATCACTAGTATGGTTAGGTTCAATGTTTGTTGAAGATCAGCGGAGATCTTTTAATTAGACTAACTAAATATGGAACCCTTAATGGTGAGTTGTGAGAGCCGGGGTACCGTCACCTACAGATGGATCGGCAGGTGGTTTAACCTAGCTGATACCGGTGTCATAGGGCTTTACCCGTCACCCACGGCGGGAATGATTGTGAGAAAGGTGGGAAGTCACGGTCGCGCAACCCTGAACTTACACCTTATCAATTCATTTCCCGCGTTAGACAAGTCTTGTCTTGTCTTGTCCGACTACACATTGGTCAAGCCATTGTTTTTGGTTGACCCTAATCAATGAATGAACCTTGTTTTGGTTCA
This sequence comes from Stipa capillata, assembly GCA_019208055.1. Classification (NCBI taxonomy): domain Eukaryota; kingdom Viridiplantae; phylum Streptophyta; class Magnoliopsida; order Poales; family Poaceae; genus Stipa; species Stipa capillata. The sequence continues at coordinate 790,114 of JAGXJF010004005.1, forward strand.
TTCATAATCAAATCGTCTTGATTGACTTAATGTGATGATTGATATAGAATTCTTGGTTGAATTGCTATATGATCAGATTGAATCTAGAAATTCTTGGTTGAATTGCTATATGTTCAGATTGAATATGAAATTCTTGGTTGAATTGTCATATGTTCAAACTTGCAGGTGAACTTGGTCATGTGAATACATATTGATATTGTGTTATCAATGCTATCCATGTTGTTGTTTACCTTGCTATGATGAATTGCAATGTTAGTGATTAATTCTTGGTTAATAGCTTTGCTAAATTTAATTTGGGATGAGTCTATAAATGTGACTTGCAAGTACGAAAGTACTTACGGAATTCAATTCCGAACTTGTTGCAGGTGAGACTAGAATAGAAGATTTCTAAATTGCTGATTTTGTGAAAGTTGATGGCTGTTTGCAAATTTGTCCTTCTCGGTCACACGTGTGGGTTACGTGTCTTTTTAGAAGATGGTTGAGCTGCCATCTCAGGAGTTTTCCGTTTATTCCGCTGCTGCTTTTGTACCTTACTGTCATGTAAACGACTCTCGAGTTGTATGTTATGTGATATATGTATGTTCTCGTGTAAGAGATAAACTTATGTATCTTGTGCTACCTTTATATTAGAGTTTGACTTGACATACTTGAGTTGTTATTGTGGCCTTTCGTACACCATGCGTGAATGAATTGAAGTGTACAAAATAGTCGTAAAGAAATAGGGTTCCCTCTCTTATTTCATTTTGTGCGGTAAATCGGTTGAGTGACCCGCTAGCTGAGATGCTGTGCTGGCTAGGCAGGGTGTGGGTAATCGTACCGGGCTTTCGAGCGACCCACTAGCCCTAGGGCTAGGTTAGGGTGAGGGTATGGTTTCCGGGCTCCTCCGATCTTACCTTACTTGATGAATTGGAGGGCGATGCTAATTCTTTACCGGACTTTGAATTTGTTTCAGCTTCATTTGCGATGAGTATGTCTTTGCCCGGCTTGACCAACCGTGAGTGCATACGACATGTAGTAATCGTATGGTGGGTTGGTCAGGTGTCGGATCGTCCAGCATTGAAGGCATACGACATTCTGGTAAGCGTATGGTGTGCTGGACGATTTCTCGGGTACTTAGACTTCGCATCGCAGTTGTAGCTGTTTATGAATTCGGGGTCCTGACAGATGACTTTTAGAATCATGTTGAGCGACCCTTTAATAGGAAGGTCATAGCCATGCAAATTGATTGGGGAGGAGAATATGAGAAACTTAATTCCTTTTTGCAATGCATCGATATCATGTCTTGAGTCCCTATGCTCACAAAAAATGGCTCTGTTGAACATAAACATCGACATATTGTCGAGGTAGGCTTAGCTATCCTTGCCCATGCATCTATGGAACTCAAGTTCTTTGGGATGACGCTTTCCTCACCGATGCATTCCTCATGAATTGCCTCCTGAGCAAAGTTATAAATCTTGCATGAGGAGAACCCGAGGCGTTTAGTTATCCAAATTGGAAAAATGCCACGTATGAGGAATAGTCGGTCTTGGTAATAAAATATTGCACTTGCTTCCTCTATGGATAGGAAAATTGTGAGAGTGTAAATGGGTCTACAAAATCAAGAGAAAAATTAGATGGCACAATAGATAGGTATAAAGCAAGGTTGGTAGCAAAAGGCTTCAAGCAAATGTATGGAACTGATTATGAAGATACCTTTAGTCATGTCATAAAAGCTGCAATATTTGTCTTGTACTGTCTATTGTTGTGTCAAGAGGTTGGAGTTTACAATAGCTAGATGTTCAGAACTGGAAGATGATGTCTTCATGAGACAACCACCTAGTATGAAAAGGATAATCAGTTACAAATGTTTGCAAGCTTGCTAAGGTTATCTATGGATTAAAATATTCCCCAAGAGCGTGGTACTCTCGGTTGAGTTTCAAGCTCCAGTCACTTGGTTTTTCGCATCCAAATCTGATACATATTTTTTCTTAATCAAAAGGCTGGTGTTGCAATGTTTCTTTTAATATATGTTGTTGTTATAGTTGTAACTAGTTCTTTGGTAGCTGTTGTTACAGCTTTGCTTGAGGATTTGAGAGCTGACTTTACGCTCAAGGATTTAGGGGATCTTCACTACTTCTTAGGCATTGAGATGACCAAGACATTGGATGATATATCATTTCTCAAGGAAAGTACACCACTGACCTGTTGAGTCGAGTTGGGATGCTACATGACAAGCCGGTCACGACACCTATGTATACAACTAAAAAGCTCTCGGTCACAGAAAGAGATCCTTTAGGACCGGAAGACTCTACAAGGTATATGAATGTTGTTGGTGCTTTACAATATTTAACATTTACTCGCCTAGATATATCCTTTTCTATTAATAAGGTTTGCCAGTATTTGCATGCTCCAACAACAATACATTGGTCGGTAGTTAAAAGAAATCTCCGGTACCTCAAGCATAAAATGAAGTTTGAAATGAAAATCAGAAAGTCGGCATCTACCTTGGTAAGTGTGTTTTTGGATGCAGATTGGGCAAGATGCCCTGATGATAGAAGATTGACCGGAGGCTTTGCTGTATTCTTCAGGGATAATTTCATTTTGTGGAGTGCACGCAAGCAGATTACGGTCTCAAGATCAAATGCTGAGGCAGAGTATAAAGCACTAGCTAATATAACAACATAAATTATTTGGGTTCAGTTTATACTTGGTGAGCTTGGCATAAAACAGTCTGGCATGGTGTGACAACCGTGGTGCGACGTATCTTTTGCAAACCCAATATTTCATTCTAGGACGAAGCATATTGAAGTGCATTATCACTTTGTCAAGAAATGAGTGGTGCGCAAAATGTTGGATATTCACTTTGTTCCTTTAGGAGATCAAGTTGCCTACCAGTTCGGCAGCTAGAAGTGTTTAAGTGCAATCTCAACTTGTCAAAGTTGTGATTGAGGGGGTTGTTAAACTTGTATCTATTTGTAGTTGGTTATATCTCCAAGTTAAACATAGATTTAAACATGTTGTATAGATTTAATTTAAAAGGTTAAGTTGTAAACTAACTCTGTAATCTGTTTGCCTATAAATATACTCCATATGGCCTGGTGAAGGCTACACGCTTTATAAACACATCTGATTTTCTTGTACTCATTACACAGGATGTACTATCTAGAAGATTCCACAGCTGGTCCAAGTCCACTGTACGTCATGCACAGACCCAATCATGTATTACACAACACACATGCATACCTATCTCTCTCTCTTGATCATCTTTCCTCTCGCCCAGACATATGTAAAATGTCTCAAAATTTGCATACGTTCCGATTATAATGTAGTATGACAATCTTGTGTTGTACTTTGATTTCGTACGTGTAAGTACGTACGACTTACTAAGTATATATACATGTTTGATTTCCACCTCAGACTTCATGTAAGCTTTGGGAAGAGAAAAAACGGAATCGGACGTTTTCTACCGATACGACAATACCATTGTGTTTGATCGGTATTCATAGGTGGAAGGTTGCTAACTGATGGACACGATATCAAAGTTCTCAGTCTAATACATGCGCATCCGACCTGGCAATCCTCTACACGACTGTTATTGATTTTGAAAATTTTACAAGTGTGTTTGCAAATAAAAAAAATCCAAATAAGTCCATGTGTGTAAATGCAGAAATATCTCTATGTGTTTGAAAAAAGAAGACAACAATGAGAGTTTAAAATAATTATGTATGTGCACCATTTTTACTTGAACAGCATACAAGGATGCATATTTTTCGCACTAAAAATGCATGTGCACACGCACAGTATTTCCATATGTACGTACATAGCTGGTTTTCCTCGCGTATATATACATGGGAATATTCTATGTACCTAACTCAACTTGGTGCAATGGTGCATGCACCCTCTTGCTCCTCCCCCGCATGAGACCACGGCCAGAGCCGCTCGACGCCATCGCCGGTAAAGCATAGTGCTCCTTCCGCCAGAGCAGACGTAGCTAGCAATAGGTTCACCAAGGATCTCTCGACATGTGCTCACCAAAGCCACCCCATCCCTACCGTTCCTCTCCTTGGAGGATCCGATCATGCAGGGCGCTCAAGCATGCTCCAGAGAGCTTTTGGGCACCGGACCTGGAGGGACACAATGAGGGGAGAGAGGAGCGTATGAGCAGGTGAGGAAGAGAGGGGTGAGAGTATTTCGTGTTGGAATATTGATCTCAGCTCATAACTGACCGAGAGATAAGGGGGAGTCAATCCCACGTACGCACCACGATCAGAGGTGCAAATCAACTATTGGTTTCGGTCCCTGTTCCTTAGCGCCCCACGTATAAAAGGGAGGTACTTGCTCACCTGAACGAGAAGACGATCTCGTACAGATAAGACAAACCAAAAACCTCAACCACCGATCCAAAAGAAGCGCTAAGGGTCCAGAAGACCGACTCCACCACCTGCCACCACGAGGGCAGTGCCGGCGGCGCTCCTGCATCCCTCCAACGTGAGATTACCTGCACCACTACATCACGGAGAGCTCGACGCCGACGTACGGACAGTGCCGGTGGCGCTCCGAAGGCCGTCGCTACCCACGTCTACGACGCCTACGTCTACGTCCCGACCATTCTTTCTCACACCATCGTCACGCCTGCATCGAGCAGGCGGAGGTCTTCGCATCGACTCTAATGGGCTCACCCATCTCTGGTAAACAAGCTTCCGCATCAGTCACAATGGTGTTCTAGGCAGAGATTAGTCACTGATGTTGATGATGCTAAAGTTATAAGTCTAACATTTCGGTCATTTTACGCTTCACAAACTGAATAATGGACGGAAATAGAGCTGAGTGGCAAATTTAAAATATACCCCAATGGAACAATAGCATTTTCGTAATTCACGAAAGGTGAAAATAGAAACTAAAGTGGCTTTAGAACTGGTGACATTTGTGTAAATTTTTCATACACATAACACTAACTTCAACATCAAGAATGCAAATCCATTTTCCCAAGTCCATAAAGTACAAATAAAGCTAATTGTTTCGACGGAGATGCCATGCAACGCCGTAACTGAATCTGAATTGCGGCCTGCAGAAGCGCACCGCGCGCAAATTACAGCTCAACCTGCTGGTGCGGTGTTCCACGCATGTCTCAAACTGTGGTTTTTTGTTCTTGCATATTAAGGTTAAGGAGGTAAGTACCATGGAGGCGGGGCATGGATGCAGCGGAAGGGCCTACCTGCTGCTTTTCCATCCTCGAGGTAGTTACGTCTATTCGACCCACGGTCACAACAAAGGCACATTACTCTTCCACAAACATCCCATTGTGACGGTGAGCGAAAACAGAGCAGGAGTAAAAGAGGGAAGAAAGAGAGAGAGAGAGAGAGAGAGAGAAGGAGCGAGCTCGATGAGCAATCCAAGGGCGAACAGCGCCAGGACGGGTATCAGGTCCAGGGAGGATGGGCAGGATGATGACATGGCATTACCATCTTCTCCTTCCCACTCGAACCCACCGCGTCTGGGTCAAGAAACAAATTTCGACGAAATTAGCGAATCTCGATGGTGGGCGAAACAGGACGATTCCGGTCAAAACCTCCGTTCTAATTTGGTAAACCTCAGAGCAGACGTATTATAAAATCTTAAAGCTACGCATGGACAGAAGTCGCAGTTTATTGCATGTTGCAGCGCTGGAGGGACTGAGTTTGTTTACCTGATTCTCAGGTTCGACTACCACAAATAACTTCTTTACAGGTTTTTTTTTGCCTGAACTTTTCAAACGCCAGAATTTGTATTTGGCCAAAGTTTTACGAATTTTTCCCCGAAAAATGCGAATATCAGAGAGAGGCGAAAGAAATTCATGAACTGAAGTTCTGTTCCCTCGTCTGGGTACCATCATGTAGTGTATCTCGAAGTCAGTTCCATTTGTCAAACAAATCCATAACGTCAGGTGTTCTACCTTCTTTGTAGGAGATCTAGGGGGTGTTTGGTTGGGCTTTTTAGCAGCTTTTCACTAGAAAAAGCTGCAGCCCAACCAAACGGCCAGCTTTTCAGCAGCTTTTGCCAACGGTAGCTGTGGGCTTTGCAGTGCAAATTCAGCTGTTTGGAAAAGCTGCCTTCTGCCAGCTTTTTGTAATATGCTGAAACTTTAATGCTCATTTTCTAAAATGCTGTAGATTGTTTGGATCAACCAAAAGCTATATGTTTACTTTTCCACAGCCACAACAGTTTTTCCAGACAGCCAACCAACAGCAGTTTTGTCAACAACCACAGCTCAACCAAACAGGCCCCTAGAGAGTCAAGGAAGCGTTTCCGTGCACACGATTAGCAAGAAGGTGGTTGATGCTGAGGACGTGAAGAACACGCTCGGCAATGCCCGAAACATTCCGAGACTGCTCTACGTAGCCGCCATAACCTTTTTCTCGACCATTATGTATTAAAGGTATATATATAATCCTGTATTCTTTCTCCCTGTTTTTCTGGAACCAATCCTATTTTCTGTATAGTTAGAGCAAACTGCCCAATCACATCGAAATGCCTCGCACTCGTGTAATTCTAGCTCTTGGTGGATAATTAGCACAATCCTCTGAATGGAAACCACAAGATCTTCCCCCAAAGAACTGCTGACAGAATGATTGTAAGATAAAAGATCCTTAGAACTCTCAGGTTGGTTTCAGCACTCAGTACTTTCAGGAATTACTTAACGATAGTTTTTTTTTGCCATGCATGGTGATATGAATATATATGACTCTGAAAAGTAATCAGGAATCATTTGACCTCTCTGGGGATGTCCATCCGATGTACGCAGTGCATCTTTTCTCGCTTCAAAAAGTTGTCAAATTTTTAAAAGCAACCAACTGATTAATGTGGCCATGGCAAGAACCTCTTTAAAAGCCTGCAATGTTCAATTACAAGTGCAATAAGAACTTGTCGACATTTCCCATTTTTTGTAACATTTGCATGCTAAATACAATGGTACGGTCAAGAAGTGATTAACTGTTCGATGTGCTAGTGTCCATGGCGCCTAATTTAACTCTTCATCAGAATCAATTAATGAGATGTTGGTTTTTGTACCAAGTACTTTCAGTAATTTACTGTTCTACTTTTCGTTAAGTAAGGTGCCACTTATGGGTTGTTTTTTAATCTAATGGTTAATCTTTTACTAATGTACCGTAGGCCACTTTCATACCTCCAGACTGCAGTTGTGTCGGTCAGAATGGAACGCTACATGGTAGCGGAGATGATTCTTGCCTTTGTTTTCGTAAGTTTCTGTCAGTACGGTATTATGATCTACGATTTTGTCGAGACCTCTCCAGCCACCTCCCGAGCCAGGATCTCCTCACCTTATGTCTGGGCAGCACCAATTGCTCTGTGGCTGTTTACCACCGTGTGGATGATCATTTACACGATGCACGTTCCAGTTTCCTATCAACATGATTGGCAGTGGGGCATAACAGGGATATGCATTGGCGTTAATACTCTCGTTGTTGCTGGTCTACAGAATATGTATGTCGTTTTTGAAGCAATTTTGTATACTACACTAAACATAGCAATACATATGACAGTTCGCTAATTTATTCCAGCGTTTGTTGAAGGAGGAAGGAATACTGGAGGTCTCTCGGCACCTTCCCCTGCGTAATAGTCCGGCTGATTTGCCTCTAACCACGCACGGGGACCGTCGCGTGAGTGCATATTCTTAGTTATCACATCTGGGCTGAAAATAAATTTCATGTTGCTCTGTTCCCCGAAATTAATCATGGCTGTCAATTAACTTTAGCTCTTCATGTTGTCGAGAAGAACTATACTGTGCAATTTTGTGTTATTGGTCTGCACAAGGTATGTGTACTTGTTACCAAAGTATTATGACCTTTTTGATCTAAAGGATTTTCATATGAATTTTGGAGGATTGAAATTCTTACTCATAGGATTTTTTTTTATGTGGGTTGTTTGACTTGTAGGATCCCTATTTATAGAATTTCTTTGCACCATATTTTATATAAAATTTTCCATTGACTCAAACCTCTGGAAAAGATTTTCTTATTTTTCCTATTAAGTAATCAAACAAACTTCAGTGCAAATTCAATCATGTAGGAAAAAAGTGGTTATAACATTACAATCCTATATTTTTCCTATTTTTGGAATCCTTTCCCAAAGATTCCAATCCTCCAAAATTTCTATGAAAATACTTTGAATCAAAGAGCTCCTTAATCACATTTTTCCTTCTTTTATCCATTTTCCTTTGACTTCTCCCTCTTATTCCTGCTCCCCTACCTCTCTCATTTGATATGAACTTTGAGTAGTCGTGCCGTCGAATTCCTTTGCATGCACGTTTTTTCCCCAAATCTACGCATACTCGCCCAGATCTTGTTCTGCTCCAAACTGTACATGCATGCATATTTTTAGCTTGACAATCCTTGGATTTGGTGTTGCATTACTTAACATGCCTGCATATTTTAAGCTTGACAATCCTTGAATTTGATGTTGCATTACGTAACATGCCCGTATATTTTTAGCTGGGCCGGTGCGTTGCACTTGATCTTGTTACTTGTGATCTTCCGGTGCATATATTAATGTGCCACTAGATGCTCCTAACAACACTATTTAATCAGACAATATCTGCGATGACGGTTCTAAAATATCGAAGCATATAATACATAACTAAGAAAGCGTCAGAAATAAATCAAATTATAAGTAGTTCTAAAACATCGAAACAAAACGTTAAACAAATTAAATAATCCCTTCAATTCAGATCTCGTTATTGGGAACACTATCAGTATCACTACATGTACAAAAGAGCACAGTATTTCCATAATTTATTTTCACCAAATAAACAAACAGCAAAAAGAAATCAATATATGGACAATAAGTCAATCTAATTCAAAAAATACAACCAGTTCATAATGCCAAGCTGGTGATATCAGATGACTGGATGACTTTAGTAAGGTTTGCATTGGCTGAAGCCGGTGATATCTAATGTTCTACAAAACACCATCTCTGTCAGGTAATGTTAATGCAATGAGCACAACTGCATGATTGTGCATGTCGTCTTGATGATGATACCATCTTGGTGGTGTGTTGTGCACGACTTTGCACGACTAATGGCCGTGAGTTCCTTTTCATCTTCGATATCAGCAATTCTCTGCAGCTGCATGGATCGCTCAGAACACGGAAAGGCCAAGAGCTGATCTTACACAACATGGCACACATCAGAGCATCGAACTTCTGTCACTTGATCTGATCTGTCAAATATGCTGCCTAAAATACTAATAGCATTCAATAGATGAGTAGGTTCAAAAATGTAAATGTTCACAGCCAGAAATCTAGTTGTGCAGTCACAGGATTGATTGCTCATCTTACATGGAAAAGGCAGGAACCTAAGGGAAGACTCCGCTGCTGGCTGCCCCATAAAATAACATATATATTTCATTTCCAACATCAACCTTGCCTACGAGTAAATAAGGATATCAACAGAGAAAAGAAAGTACATCAGAAAACATATCCATTTGTACATTTACATGACGGATGAAATCAGTACCGCTGAATGTAGAAACACAAACATCATCTGTCCTGGTTGTTTAAGATCGTTGAGGAGATGACAATGTTAGAAGGGTAGATGATTGTGATGGATAATTATTCTGGCAAGCCTTCTTGGGAACATGATTGAAGCCTCTGGTCCAGGATGAACCAGCTGTATAGTGACAATTGAAAGAAGCAGTAGACTCGTCAGGTTAAATCTTAGGCTCCTGCCGATAATTACGTAGTAAAAACAAAAATACACAATACAGGGTTGCAAATATATTAGTGAGGTAGAGATGACTTGTGCAATTGTGCAATTGTACCCACTATAACACTAAGCATGTATTAGTATGTCTCCGCGCTTTTTTGCTTATCAGACAAATAGATAATCTCCATGTGTATTCAACACTCGATGTGTATGGAGGCCACAACAGCAGTGTCATACTGGTCAAAATAAATTTCCTTTCCAATCGAAGAAACCAGGGGGCATGTAGCTCAGATGATATTCGGCAGATTATCCGTTCTTAGAACGGGAAATCTGTCTTCTTTTTGTAAATTCAAAATACGATTTACAGCTGATTTTATTTTTGCCAAATTCCGAACACCATCGATTGATTGAGACCACGCATCATGCAGCAAAAATATCTCCCACACAACAGCGGTGCGCACCATCCTCTGCATTCCAAGTCTCAAAATATTCGCATAATCCACGGCATAACATTCAATCCAGTTGTTAAGCAGTGCAATGATAAACACAAGCCACAAGCCAAATGATGAAAATGACATCATACGTTCTCACCGCAGCCCAATCAAATTATTTAGTCATCAGCAATCACTAATGCAACGTCCACATTAAGTCACAATCACGGCATTCCGAAACAACTCTTATATCTACAGAATAGGCGCCTGGCTATCTATCAATAAATTCACCTCCAGAAATGTACACCTCAAGTATCCTTTCAGATATCAACCTTCCCCTACGAGTTGAGACTTTGAGTACAGACATGGGTATGGCTTACTCATACAGGTTTACCCTGGTCCTTGGTTTGTTAGATATGGTCCGTACGCTTACACGAGGCTGGTTGGAAGATTCATGGCTCCCGATTGAAAGGGAATCCATGTCGTCATTGATCGTGCGGTTTATCATCAATATCTGTCGATGCTCCATCCGTTGCCTCCTTTCCTGAGATTCTGCACCATTATCAATGAAATACATGCCATTGCCATGCCTCCTCTCTTGATGCAACCTATTCGGCCGCTCTCTGATATCATCCATATGAGATTGCATTCCAGGTGCATCATGCGGATATCTTGATTCTCTCGACCTCCCAGCAGAGTCCCTTTCTCTCTCAGAACTTGCACTAGAGATAGGTTGGTCTCCAAGAATGCCCAATCCAACCTTTCCAGCAGATGCTCTTCCTTTAGCTTTCCTGCTTCTCGATGTTCTGCTCAGATTCCTATTTTGTAGGTCAGGCTGCTCGCCCTTGCCTTCATCTGAAGATCTGCAAGTTTCCTTCGCAGCTGCTTCCAGAGGAGTAATGTTGAGCAGTTCTGGATCATCCTTAAAACTGAATGGACGCTTTGCTGGATCCATTTTTCTGAAGGTAATGGATATCCTGTTCATCATAGTTCCAATGTCACATAGCGAAGGAATTAAATTCAGAAAAATAACACAACATAAAATTACAACCTTTTGGATGGTACTGCTGGAACACAATGCTTTGCTACGTCAGCACCCTTGCCATTTATGACAAGCACAGACCTGTGAATATTCACATTTAGTACTTAGTGAAAGGAAACAAAAGAACTGCAGCATAAAACTAAAGAGACCACTGCTAAACTACGTACAATTCATGACACTCCAGTGAGGGGAATGGACAACTTGAAAAAAGAAACTTCATGTTAAAGGAGACAAGTTTAGCAGATCACTATGACATGCAGCAAGCAATATCATTTACAAAAATCAAAGGGGAAATACATAATCTTTGTATTCATATGTAATTACTAGTTTAAAATGTCAAGAAATAGAATCAATTTGAAACTATCCATAAGCTAGATAGTCAAGTACAACTACTACAAGATGTGATGCGGCAAGCAATATCATTTACAGGAAGCAAATGAAGCACTACGTAATCTTTGAATTCATATGCAATCAAAATTTTGACATGTTAAGAAATAGAATCAAATCGAATTTATCCATGTGCTACATAATCAAGTGCATCTACTACAAGATATATATTAGCATAGGGAGAAATCAAGAGAAGATAACCAGCATACCCGACAGGCAGAGAAATTGCAATTGAGCCGGTGAATTCTCCAGGGCCAGTGATCTTCAGACTAGACCCAAAAAGTATGTTGCATTCACTGAGGAATGAAACAGTACAAAATGGTCGAACAAAATCATGGCTGTCTATATGTGGTGGGATGCAATCGCCAGGTTCATATATATTAACAATGCAACTGTCTGGTACACAATCTGTGGGCAGAATATGCCACCGTACCAACCTCTTAATCATGATCTTAAATAGATCAGGGATCGGATCAGAAGCAAAAGTTCGAATGATGCCTGGTGGATTTCCATTCTTGTCCTGCCATCACAAATTTCACCTTGAGATAGATTTATGAGCAGGTTTCATCAATGCTTAAACGTAGCTTGGAAGAAGATGGAACTAAGAAGTGTATATAAGATAAGTACCATAGCATAATTATAACAGCATCCAAACTGGATTGTTACTCGCCCTTTACCATGCATCCATTTTTCAGGTTCTGTATATGTACGATCTGGCAAGGGGAAAAATATTTGTGCTTGGATTTAGCCATAGAAAGATGAAAAAAAAAGAGCTAAAGATGGCAGGTCAACAAATGCAGTTAGGAGTTAGAGAAAATTTACATGTTAATAACATTTGAATATTAACAGAAGAAAGAACATTATTAGCATTGCACAATATAAAATAACAAAGTATCATGTTTTCTAGAATCACTAAATAGTTAGGAAACTAATTGTTTTTTCTTCACATTTGCTTTTCTTTAAACAAAGTTTAAACTGCACTGATAAATTTGGATAAACTCAATCAAGTTATCGCCCACCCTAGTAAGAAGTAATTGGAATCCACATAAGGTGAATCATAAAAAGTTGCATTCATTACATTCTCAAAGCTTCGCTTAATATAAAGATGTTGGTATGATCAACTTTTCAATGCTTGCAATAGATATAGTCAACCTTGGTTGCATTTTATATGTTATATGGTTCATGCCATCATGGCATGTGCACGTGAGTAAAAAGGTCATCACCTTTGGTATGGAACCACAAGCACCTTGAATAGCAGTATGGGAATGCTGAATGTACAGAATGAGAGGTACAGACTGGAGTAGAGAGAAGTTACTAATGACATGGGACCTAGCTGATTAGGCAGCTATTATCTCAAACCTAATTGGTTAACACCCTCAGTAAGTACTTTGTATGTACAGTTTTTAACGGTACAAATAGTACTTCTCATAGCAGTAAATAGGCTGTGGGAAATTCTAGTAGAGCTAAGAACCAAAGGTGACTCAAAATAGGACTTTGAGTGCTTGAAGGAAAAGGTTATAACATAACGTGATCGTCGCAACAAAACAATTATGAGAACAACCTATTCTACATATCTGATACATTTATAATGGGTTTCAATAGATAGAGAAAATATGTTCTTTTGAAAAAAAGAGGAAATAGATTTAAAGAACTTAAGAAACAGTGGTGAGGACAACCCATTCTACATACCATGGTTACTTCGTCAGGGTTATCATGGGATGCAGGACTGTAAGGAGCACTAGTCATGCATATATGTTATGGTATTCATGCTTACAGATGCTATGTAAAGTATTACTAGTTAATATGTAGACATAGAAACAAAGAAACCAAAACAAAACAACAAAATGATACTGATACTAACATGCTAAGAGTTATACAAATAGAGGCATCATTATATCAGAAGGATATGAACAAAATTAATAGATAAGTAGCAGAAGATGTGCAAACTGTTTTGCACATTATTATTCACTAGGTTTCTCCATGATAACCAGGACTCAAGGAGATACTTCCAGTGCTCTAAACAGTTGGCATTGTATGGTAACATGTAAATTTTGGTATTTTAACCTATGACTGGTTCCTATCATGAAGACACTGCCTATTTACCAAATACAAAATTCATCGTCCTCGGTACTTTTCATAGGTTGATCTAGTAATATACTCATTAACTAAGAAAAAGGTTTCGAACTTTGGGTTAGGATCACATACAATATAACACAAATGCTGAACCTGAAAGTCATAATTCACAATAACAAATGTTCTGTTCATTCTTTGGACTTGCTTTATACGCATGCAAACATTATGCAAAATGTTCTACATGACAGAACTACCATAATCCATATAAACCTTCCTAAGTTGACCTAAAACATAATTAAGAGTCACATAGTCCATAATTGATTCAAACCAAGCACTCGCCCGCACAGTCCATACTCTCAGCCATGACACTTAAGCTTGAAACACATCACCTCCAATACAGCTAAAGAAAGTTTCCCAAACTCTGCATCCTCCTGAACTAACGCTGCCTTTACCCACATCTAGAAGCAAACATTTCTCTGAATCCTAACATTGACGGAGAGTCTAATATATGAAATTCAAAACACGCCACGCCAAAAAACAATATGTAATCTCCATACAGTGTAAGCCTCACCTCCAAGCTCTCCTCGCTTGCCCCTCTCCTGCAGGTCGTACACGCATTTGACAATGCGCCGCTGCTCGGCCGTGCTGAACACGCCGGCGTGGAGCTCTAGGCCTGCAAGGATGTTAACAAGTCGACCCTTGACCCTCTCGAAGCACATGAAATCCTTCCTCCGCACCACGTTCTGGAACCGCCGCTGCTCTCGCTGCTCCCTCGTCAGCTGCGCCCTCGGCCTCCCCGCCTCACCCCCCCTCCTCCCCATCATCGGCGGCCGTGGCAGCCGCGTCCTCCTCCGCCGCAGCGGCTAGCTCGTCCTCCTGCGCCATGTCCGCCCACGACATCCGCGGCTTGTCCGCCGGCTGCTGTTGAGGCGGTGGCACCGGCGCCGGATCCGAGTCCCACCCGCTGGCCTCGAACTGTAGATGCTGCGGGGGAGCCGGATCCGATTCCCAACCCGAGGACTCCACCTGATCGATCCGCGGCTGCGGCGGCGTCGGCGCTGGTGATTCGTCCTCTGCGAGAGAGTTGGATGTAAGACGCGAGCACTGAAGAAACCCTAACAAGGGCGTCCGCAACACACGAGTTTTTTTTCCGGTGGTTACCTCGTGGGAGGAGGGAGGAGACGCGGCCGCGGAGGGAGGCGACGCAGGAGGGGCAGAGGCCGGCGGAGAGGAAGGGGAGCCACGTGGTGAGGAACTCCCCGGCGATGGCGAGCTCGTCGGCGTCGTAGCCCTGGACGAGCGCCATCGGGTCAGCGTCGCCGGGGGCCGAGGCGGAGTCGGCCATGGCGGCGGCTCGGGCTCTGTCGCTGGCGCGTGGGGCCCCTGTCACTGTCCGTCTCCCCGCTGCGGTTACGATTCGACCTTTCGTCCTTCGGTCGCTCTTCCGATTGGGAGAATCCGCTGGATAACTTGATGATTGCAGACTTGCAGTACGAAGCAAGCCTCGGGGGTCGGGCTTAATTACCTGAGATGATTCTAGCCGTTCATCACAGTTTCGGACGGTCAGGATCTGAAGGTTTTGGGAAACAAACAAAAGAAATTTTGATTATATTCACCTCTAATTGGTTGACTGTCAATGATTTTGTCTGGGTTTTGCCCCTGCAAATACTGCAGCATTTCACCTTTAAGCATCTCTTTTATACTCCCTCCCTCTAAGATATACAACTTTAATCATCATTATTCTCCATATATAAGTAAGACAACTAAAATTTATATTGTAAGTTTTTTGACAATCTGACGATGTCATTTGTACTCAATTAAATACTTTTTGTTAATTAGTTACTTTCTCCGTCTAGAAATATAACAAGTATACACTTCGCAAGATTTATTTTTGATCAAAAATTTGTTCAACTATATGTGGATTACATGATACAAAGTTGATATCGTTGCATTTATATCAAAAGGCATTTTTCAATGATATCGATTTTATATTAGATAATACACATATAGTTGAACTAATCGTTGATCAAAGTTAAATATTAAGAAAATATATACGTCTTATATTTCTAGACAGAAAAAATAATAAAAAAGAAAAAGTTTGATCACCGCTAGCATAAAGCCCTTTTGAGAAAATAACAAAGAAGAAAAAGTTTGATCACCGCCAACATAAAGCCCTTCGAGGCCAACATCCCACTAATCCAATCAGGTTCACGATGCGGGGAAAGTGCCCTGGGGAGAGATACTTAAAAAGATCCGTTTAATTCTCATGGTGAGAATGGGGTTAATCATTGACTTAGCTTTTATTAGGAGAACTTAAAACCAGACAACCTGTTGGTTGGACATTTTTCAGGAAAAGATCGTCCAAGTGATTTGCCTGACTATAACCCTTTTATCTGATTAATCAAATTTATTTTTCCCCAAAAAAGGGGCCAACTTCACCCGAGCCGTTAAGCCGTTGCTTGACTGGTGCGTTCAGCTCTATAGCAGCATAGCCTTCACCTGCAGACACGATGAAAATAAGATAAACAAGCGCATGTACGGCACTAGCAAGAGAGGCTCCTTGAGGCGCTCTCACTCGGAGACCCACGTCCCGTCGTCGTCACCATTGCTCGCTCAATGCACCGCCGACTTCGTCCAGTCAGCATCACCAGTTCACCGGCGCCGCCATCATGGACATAATTAAGTCGAGTGCACCATCTGTTGCCATGTTGATGCATATATATGTCAGAACGCAAGTGAGTGTTAAAGAGATAATACGCTGTACATTCCTAAGCTTGTCTCGAATGGTCGGTAAGACGAACTTGGAAGGACAAGAGATCGACGGTTAGAGAAAAAAAACAGTATGACTTATATCTCTAACTTTTTTCTTCCGCACACGGATTTGAAATCCGATCGTACCCGTGGATACATGGGCCTGTAAATGATCTATTTTTTTATTAAGATTTAATGCACGAGATGATTTGGAGGAAGAAAAAGTTAAGAGATATAATTGGTACTCTTACAGTACAGTACTCTAAGGATGATCCACGGTTGAACCACGGGTGCCCTGTCGTTCCCCGGTTGGCCGACAGGCCCCTTGTCGTCTAATGGTTCGACGACAGGTCTCTTGTCGTCCAACGGTTGGACGACAGGGTGTTAGTTTTGTGATTTAAAAAAAAGCCTATAAATTTTGGAAAAAAAATTTAAAAATAATATTTATAAAAAAACCTCTTGGTAAGACCCTAAACTCACGAGTTGCACGTGTAAGTCTTCGAACTTGTTTTGAGTCAGTTATGTCTTGTTAGGTCTCAAACAAACCATGGTTACACGTGGCCGGCTAACCATGTCCAATGTGACATGCTAGCCCGTGGCGGGAACTTGCCCACCATATTAGGGATGCAATTTTGCAAATAGGTCCTCACATGAGGCATACAGCGGTAAGTAGGTGAGAACTAATTTGGTTTAATTTCCCCACCTCAACCATCTCGGCCTTTAAGTGCTACCCTAATAGGAGTACTAACGAAAATTATAATGGACGGTCAACCGTGGCAACGATTGATTCCGATATATGTATAGTCTATGGGACCCACACTCTAACAAGTTGAAAACTTGATTTGGCTGGTAGAAAAGTTTGTTTTGTTTTTGTAGAAAACTGAGGTATAAAGGAGTTGGAAGCTTGTTTTGTTTTGATTTTTAAGTTGAAAGTTTGATTCAGACAACTACAGAAAACATGTCGGAATTAACTGTGCTAATGTACTGCTAATTACTGGTGCCCGAGTACTAATCTTGAGTAGGCAAGCATATTTTCACCAAGCACTAACTCCCGCGTGTGACTAGCACAATTTTGTATCATCTTCTTCGACTTCACGCATGGACATCTCTCCAATGCATCAAGCCGGCCTTGAAAGTTTTTCCACGCCACCATCCTATCTGGCTACCCGTCCCGTGAAATTCTCTCCCTTCTCCAACTGCCGCCGCCGTCTTCCCCTCATCAGGGCGCTAGCGTCACCGATAGGTCCCAGAAATCCTAACTCTAATCCCAGAAGTTTGACGTTTTTATCTTTAGTTGAAGTTACATGATTTGGAAGGTTTTTTGATGATTCATCTGAAAGTTTTTAAAATTTCACGAGTTCAAACTCCACCATAGAAGGTTCTGGGTTTCCAATTCGGAACTTCCTCATTTTTTCGAATTTCCAGTTCCATTGCAATCGTTTGAAAATTTTCGATCCCATTCCAAGTTGTAGGGTGAAGGAGGAGGTGGCAGGTGGACCGCCAAATGGCATCTTTTAGGGGCGGCCGTGACTTGTCAATCAATTTTCCCAAGATATGACTAGTTTAACCGGCGAATTGCAGTAGCCCTGTCGTGTTCTAGCATGGTAGCTTCGGCCGCGCTGCGCCGCCTCCGCTCGCCGCGGCTCCGCCTCGTTGCCACCTTCTCTTACGGCGGCGCCGCTGCCGCCGACGCGGTCAATCATGTCCAGGACCCGAACCGCCGCATCGCGGAGCTGGCCGCCGCAGGGCGCGTGCATGACGCCCGCAGGCTGTTCGACCAAACGCTGGACCGGGACGTGGTGTCCTGGACGGCGCTGGTCGCGGCGTACACGCGTCACGGCATGCTCTTCGACGCCCGGGCGCTGTTCGACCGCCCCGACGCACGCCGGAACGTGGTCACCTGGACGGCCCTCCTCTCGGGCTACGCTCGAGCGCGCCGCGTCGACGAGGCCGAGGCGCTGTTCGAGCGGATGCCGGAGAGGAACGTCGTCTCTTGGAACACGATGCTGGAGGCGTATACCTCCGCGGGCCGCATGGGAGATGCTTCCGAGTTGTTCAATAGTATGCCGGTGAGGGATGCCGGTTCTTGGAATATTCTTCTCGCTGCCCTGGTACGATCAGGCAGCATGGATAAAGCACGTAAGCTGTTTGAGAGAATGCCAGAAAGGAATGTAATGTCATGGACGACAATGGTTGCTGGCATTGCACGGGGTGGAAATGTTGACGAGGCCCGAGTGCTATTTGATGGCATGCCAGGGAGGAATGTTGTTTCTTGGAATGCCATGATCTCTGGGTACGCGCGTAACCACAGGATTGGTGAAGCGCTCGAGTTGTTTATGAAGATGCCCATGAGGGATGTTGCTTCTTGGAACATTATAATCACTGGTTTTATCCAGAACAAAGATTTGAAGAGGGCACAAGAACTCTTTGATGAGATGCCTAAAAGGAATGTAGTCACTTGGACTACCATGATGAATGGTTACTTGCAAGGCATGCAGAGCGAAATGGCACTACAATTATTTAACGGTATGCTCGTCAATGGAATCAGACCGAATCAAGTGACGTTTTTGGGTGCTATTGATGCGTGCAGCAATCTTGCTGGACTCTGCGAAGGGCAGCAGGTGCATCAGATTATATGCAAAACATCATTTCAGTTTGATACTTTTGTCGAGTCCACCCTGATGAATTTATACGCCAAGTGTGGCGAAATTAGGTTGGCAAAAAAGGTGTTTGATCTCTCAAGGGAGAAAGACTTGATCTCTTGGAATGGGATGATTGCAGCATATGCACATCATGGGGTTGGCGTAGAAGCTATATGTTTGTATGAAAAGATGCAAGAAAATGGGTATGAGCCTAATGATGTCACATATGTGGGCTTGCTCGCGGCATGCAGCCACTCTGGTTTGGTCGATGAAGGGCTTAAGATCTTCGAAAACATGGTAAAGGATAGGTCCATTGTTCTGCGGGATGAACATTACACATGCTTGATTGATCTTTGTAGCCGAGCTGGACGACTTGATGATGCCAAAAGATTAATCCACTGTCTAAAGATTAAGCCTACATCAAGTACTGTTTGGAGTGCCCTTCTAGGTGGGTGTAACGCACATGGAAATGAAAGTATTGGTGATTTGGCAGCTAGAAATCTATTAGAAGCAGAACCTGATAATGCTGGAACCTATACTCTCTTGTGTAACATTTACGCTTCTGCTGGTAAGTGGAAAGAGGCTGCAAAGATTAGGTCAGAGATGAATGATCGAGGACTAAAGAAACAACCAGGATGTAGTTGGATCGAGGTGGCAAATAAGGTTCATGTATTTGTATCACGCGATAAGTCCCACAGTGACTCTGACTTGATCAATGGTTTGCTGCAAGATATTCATCACATGATGAGAATGGCTGGTACTGTTCCCAGGGACCATGTGCTTATTTATGAGGAGCTTGTGGCTATTCAACTATAATCTGAAGTATGTTCAATTAAACCTCCAGGATTTAGTGAAAGAAAGTATCTTGCAGCACTATATCTGAGAACTGGCCTACCTTCTAGAGTTGATCCCTTTGGTGCTAGTGTTACCTTATGAGCCCCATAATATTGTATCAGACCTCAGGCTCAAATGCTGCGTCTTTTGGAGCATTACTAGCAGCACCTGGGCTCTTCTCTGCTCTGGGTAGACTTTACAATGTCAATACTTGAGTTGGGTGATAGTCAAGGACCTTCCAGAAGTCTCGACCTTTATCACTGAATTTTGGGGCCTATTTCTCTGGCTCACTGGTCGCTGCTTTGCCATGTTTGCTGGCACCTGCCTATCCCAGGGTATGTTTTTTACCAGTTTGAAGTGTACCCATGTCTATTTATTAGTTCCTTTGTTTAGATTGTTTGGTGATTATGAGCAATTGCTCATATGTGCCTTCCATTTTCCGTTTTGTAAGTTGCTGTAACTGTAGACTTGTAGTACAATATCAAGAGTTGCTGTACAATAAAAAGAATAGATTGAACATATCCAGACCTATTTGCACGTTTTATAACTCCTTGGTGAATTGAGTAACATGGATGGGAATTTCTCTAGGTTTTTCTTTGTTAACTTCAGATTAAAAGTACAAGTAACTTTAAAGGATATAAGTAGTAGAGAGCTTACCAGTGTTGAATGATTGTTTCAGCTAACAGTGTTGCCCTGTTTCAGGTAGGCATCAGTGTCCTCCAGGAAATCTTTGTTAGCCTTTCCCAATTAATTTGATCATGAACTCAACTTTACTACAGTGTTCACGCAATTTCGCGAGTAATTTGCTTCTTGGATTGTGGGAGGTTATCTGTAGCTCAGCTTGCTATTACAGTTGCAGCCTAAGTTGATGAAAGAACTTTGGAATCACTTCCAAAAGGCAATCCTTCAGAACTCTATGGCAAAAATGAGATCAGACTGGACCTTTTTCAGCAAACAGCTACCTCTAGCAAGTAGTCAGGAGGAACGAAGGACTGGTCAGTCTCTGACATGCAGCAAAGAATTATAACTAGTGGTCCTGGACCTGTGGCTCAGAAGATGTTTATTCTTGGGCCTGAATGGGAGGAATGAATAGCACTAGACAGAACAGCGCGCTTTGCTGCGCCGTTTGAAGGTTTTGTTTTGATTTTGTGCACAGTTTGTAGCATGTAGAACAGATCGATGCACACACTTAGCCACAACAATTGAGAACTTAACATTATGTATAACGAACTCCACCAAGCGACCTCAGCGACCTATGAAGTCTAAGTAGGCAACGCCTTTAATTTAAAGGTTGTTATATCTTCACCAATAAGATCATAGGTGATATACCATGTAATATTAGTGGAACATTTCCATGGGAAGCAACTAACACCACGAAAGAGCTATCACTTTAAAACACGACACAGACATGGCACCGTTTCATTTCTGCTGAAAACTATGGTCTATTCAAATTTACACAAATTTACACCGAAAGCTCCGCTAATTCAAATCTGGAAAGTTTTTTTTTGCAGGATGGAATATTGTAGGCACGCACCACCAATATCTAACCTGCAACGAACAGAAACAAGATTACAACTCCTCATCCCGGCTATGTTAATACAATCACGATTCTAGAGGAAGGAAATTCATGGAAACAAACTCGACTTGAGATATGGTGCATTAATTCTAGGAGAAGGGGTTCATTCAGCAAAAATCTGAATTGGACCTAATATGAAATATATGGCGGAAGAATAGAGTGTGGCCTACTGTGATATTGTAGTTTGTAGTAGTATGCACCTCATAGATACTGGCACACCACATAAGACAATGCAAAAGCTGATCACTTTTTTTGCATCAGGCAAAGTAAAGACGATTAAGGATGAAACAATAACAATAACGAAACAATAACAATAACTGTAATTTTCTCCCAAAAAGAATGGCCAATTCATAGGTAAGCATCTTTTAGAAGGATTTCATACCAGGTTCCTGTGAACAACAGGTGAGCTACCCGTTTTCCCCGTAGACAACGCACCATGCCAGCACTATACCCAAACAGAACCTAGCTTGCATTTCAGTTACACTCTGAAACATATGCATGGTTGTAGTTTCCCTCTCCTCGGAATGGGTCATTTCTGTTCTAGCTTATCTGATTACAGAATGTAGACAGTGTAGGAAAAATTAAATAGGTATATATACTTGAGTCTGGAGTATAACAGATAATTTGATATCCTCGCCAAAAATATATATATATTGATATAACATCCATCATGCAAGAACCAACAAACATTTATGCAAGAAACGACATGTACCTGAGAAATGGTTAGAACCTTGAGCATTTCTGTGGGCATCAATAAACAAATAATTTATGTATAACTATCTAATGCATCTGAGCAGATGGAGAGAAAATTGGTGGATTTAGTCTAAGAAGAGACAAATGAGATAACAAAATATAGAAGCAAAAGAAATCTAAATTGTTTGATGGGAGATATGGAAGAAAGTGAGGCGAACCAATAGCTAAAGTGCATGCATCGAGAAGTTAACAGAGAATGGATCTGTGACACATTGTTTCTTCTACTCAAATCAAAATCTGGAAAGTGAACGGATCCCTTGACAAAGCTGATACTACAGATAATTCACCTTTAAACTTACCAAAAGGAAACAAAAATTTAAGAAGGTATGGCTATGAACCAAATACGCCCTTATGAAGTTGAAGCCTTTGCCATCTATAGTATTCCCTCCGTCTAGGAATGTAAGGCGTATTTTGATTGGTTAAGACAAGACTTTGACAAATAATTACTTTATTAATATGTGAGTTATGTGGCATAAAAGTGATATCATTATATTCATATTCAAAAGTACTTACTTATGATTATGATTATGTATTACATAAAATGCATATGTATAGAGTAATTATTGGTCAAAACATTATCTTAACCAATCAAAATACGCCTTACATTCCTGGACGAAGGGAGTATATTACTAAGCTCTCTTATGTTGGTACCTCTAAACTATATGCATCAATCCAGTGAGAATAAGAGGCAAGCTGACCTGAGTTAATGTCATTGGTGAATGACTCGAAATTATAATGATCAATAGAACAATCTAAATCCAATATAAACTTGCATTAAATCCATATGTTTACTGCTTTATGATCACACCTGGATGTGCACTTGCATGGAAGAAACACACAATAATACTTTATGCTCTGCACTTCTCATTATGAATAATACTTTGTTTGCGTACCTCCAATAGTAATCAAAATGAGGCGGCTTCGAAAAAGATTGGAGAAAACTAAAACTTGACATACCCACAAAAATGTCAGACATCCAAAATTAGCACTGCTGTGTAGAAAGGAGTCCAAGTTAGAATTACGAGGTTAGATAGAAGAACGTAATTGACATTGATTTCGAAATAACAAAAAAACCAAATACAGTGGTAGATGAAAAAGAAGGGCCCATCAAATCTTACCTCAGTTTGAAGGAGTTGCATCCGTTAGGAAATTCATCTCACCTACAACATAAAAATGGGAAATTCATGTCACCTACAACATAAAAATGGCAGCTACATTAGTATTGTTGCTCTTGCACACATTTTGCCGAACATAAGGCACACAAATAATCTAACACTGGAGGGAGAGTAATGCTGGAAAATACCACAAAATAGAATCCAAAACAAATTGAATGTAGCTCCTATATCGTTGACAATCAACATGCATGGTGCCCTGGAAGCAAACCTCACAACCATTACGCATTAGAAGCACAAACTTTTTGGATGAGATGGGTGGTCTAGGGCAAGGGGAGGCAGATAGGGATAGAGGTAAACAGAGATCAGAGGGAGAGCAATGGCGAAGGCAGCAAGGTCGACGGATGGAGTCGAAGCAACGACGGAGCCATAGATGACCTCACCAAGACACCGATCTAACATGGGCTACTCCTATGCTTTTGCGCAATAGGTTATTCTGCTCATAGGATAATATGGATTACACCAAATTAGAACCATGTTGACATGAACCGTGACACATGAAACCGCCGACACCATTTTTGACCTTCATAGATTAAGCTTGGTTCAGAGGAAAAAGAAGAAAAGAGCTTCCTTACCATCGCCCTCAAGAGTAAGATGAGGACAACTACACCAAAGAGAAGTAATAATGCAACCTCATGGCCTCTGCCTCTAGATGCTTTCCCTCATCAGATTCCAACTGCTGCGGCAAAGGGTGGAAATAAAAGTCAATACTCCTGAGTTAAACGAGTACCCGAAAACTTGGCTCGAACTCGGTCCTTAACGAGTCGAGCCGAGTTAGACTTTGAACTCGTTAAAATAATGTGTTAAACAAGTTACGGAGTGCTGGAGTAACTCCTTAAAGTCGTTGAAAGATCATCTAGGCCCCTAATTGGTTTTGATGGTTAATGGCAACTCAAACTGGAATCTAATATTTACAATGAGTGTAAGCAGGTTTAAGAGGTTCCAGGAAGAAGTGTCATCAAGGAAAGTATGACCACCCAATAAGTACAAAGGTGGTTTTCAGGACAAGGGAATGGCTGTGCTAGACAGCTGTGCCACAGCTATGAGGAAGCCTGTGCTGTGCAAGGAGTTGCAAGCAAGGTGATGGTGGCTTGATGCGTCAAGAGCCATGACTGCAGTTGGTGGCAGGTAAAGCCTAGATTTGCTAGTTTCTTTGAGTCCATAGGAAACACCCGTATTATCAAGAGGGATGAAGTAGTAATGATCTATGGAGGTTCTTTTGCTCAATGCTCAGGGTGTTGGACAGTGGCACTGATGCTTTGAGGTCAGTGGCCCTGTATCAACAGTTTTGCACAAGAGTGAAACTGGCTTGTCCTAGCACTCTGCAGTGTTAGGAGTAGAAAAACCCTAGAGGTTAGAGTCACCGGTGTGACACAGCTGTGTTACAGGTGGTCTAGCGCTCTATGACTCAGGTACATCTCTGTACCAGGGGATAGCTTGTAAATGCTAAGGGACCTGCACTGCAATAGTTTGTCTACCGAGTCAGAAGACTGTTGGAGATTCTCTCCTTATTAGGGATCAGAGTTAGTTGTGCGCTGAGGGCATGTGATGTGCCAAGATCGGGCTGAGTAGTTAGGCTACGTCAGTTAAGGGTTCACCTGTGTGTGCCTCCGGTGACACATGCCGGTTATAGTTGTGCGTTGTGAATGGCTGTGTCACCGGTGACTCACTCAATTGTGTCACCGGTGACTCACTCAATCCTACGTGGTAATAGTGGAACGGTTAGGTGCCTGTGACCCCTATAAATAGGGGACTAGGGGAGATCTTCGACCTCAACCTTGCTCAAACCAGTGAATCATATTCGACCGTTGTAAGCCTCTCACCCTCTGAACAAAAGCCAAACTTCATAAGAGAGTTAGAGCCTTTGAGCAAAGAGCATTGGTTCCTCCAAGAGTCGTTGCTGCTGAATCTATTACTCTTGGAGTGTCTACTCCTAGACGGACGTAGGAGTTACTGGTATCACCCAAGCTTGTGTGGGCTGAACCAGTAGTTTGTGAAGGTGATCCGAAATCTACCTGCTGCAAAGCTAAAGGACTTCCACGAGCAAAGCAAGAGGCCTATTCACTCAGGTACTCGGAGAACAAGCATGATTCAGTGCTGGCGATCTCTTCGGAGTAGCCTCTCCAACGGAGACGTACCTCTCTGAAAAGAGTAGGGAACTTCGATGAAAAACACCTTGTCTCTCTGAGTACTTGTTATATTGCTTCTAGTTACTCATTATATCTGCATGCTTCTGTGTTCTTAGATATATATTGTTTATCTGTGATAGATCACCTTTTCGCCTGTGTTAGCTTAGCTGTGTCTCAGTTGCTGTAGATCATATCTCTTACCTGTGTCAGCTACCTGTTACACAGCTATTTAGTTTGCTCACCTGTTTCTAAGTCTTTAGCTCACCTGTGTTAGCTACCTGTGTGACAGCTCCGTGTTAATCTACACATCATTTATTGCCTGTGCTGTTCACCTGTTACACAACTAGCTTATCCTTGCAACTAGCTAAGGTTTAATTTGATAAACTAAGTTAAAAGAAGTAAATTTAATTAGCCTCCTATTCACCCCCCTCTAGTCGGCACTTTCGGTCCTTTCAATTGGTATCAGAGCAGGTTACTCTTTGATTTGGCCTAACAGCCAGAGTTTAAAGGATGTTGGGCTATGAGGGTAAAATACCTGTCTTTAATGGATCTAACTATGCCTTCTGGAAAAAGAAAGATACAAATGCATCTTATCGCCATTGATCGAGATGTCTGGGAGGTTGTGTGTATAGGTTACAGGTTGGAAGATATCATCATCCCTAGCATAAATGACAAGAGAAACATTCAGAACAATGCTAGGGCTGCCACTGCTATATTCATGGGCCTACAGGAGCATGATTTCAACAGAGTCAGTACCATTGATTCTGCCAAAGATATTTATGATACTCTGGAGCAGATCTATGAGGGTAGCAACACTCTGAAGAAGTCAAAGAGAAGTCTTCTAGAATCAACACTGGAGAGATTTGAGTATGAGCATGGTGAGGACATCAACTCCCTGTTCTCAAGACTCACCATCATTACCAACCAGTTGAAGGCCCTAGGCTCCAATCGGGTAGATGATGAAGATGTGATCCAGAAGTTCTTGTTAGTGCTTCCTAAGGCTTATAGAACTCTTGTTCTCATGCTGAAAGAGAAAGATGGGTTCGACCAGATGAAGCCCACTGAAGTGTTAGGAAGGATACTAACACATGAGATGGAACTCAAGCAAGAAGGCAAGCAAAGCTCTTCCCCAACTGTTAAGAAGAACATTGCCTTGAAGACCACTGCTTCAACTTCACAACTTGAGAGTGATAGCAGTGAAGAACTCAATGAGGAGATGACCAGCGGAGAAGAGAATGAACTTATCCTCCTCACAAGAAACTTCAGAAAGTTCTACAAGAAGAAAAAGCATTTCGAGTCAAGTGATAGATTCAAAGGAAAGAGGCTGTCCAAAGACAACAAGTGCTTCAAATGTGGCAAGGAAGGCCACTTTGCTGCTGATTGTCCAAACAAGAAGAAGGACAACAATCAATACAAGAAGAAGAAGGACTTTCATGGAAAGAAGAAGACCTTCAACAAGCACCCAACTTATTCTAAGAACAAGGCCACTGCTAAAGCCTATGTTGGACAAGCTTGGGTATCAGATGACTCAGGTTCAGAGGAAGAATTTGAGGATGAAGGTCAGGTTGCTGAAATTGCCATCAGCATGGCTGATGCATCCAGCTGTGACACAGCCAGGTCACACAGCTCCGAGATCAACGTCAAGTGAAAGAGCATCTAAACCCCAAGTTGGTTTTGATAATTAATGGCAACTCAAACTGAAATCTAACGTTTATAGTGAGTGTAAGCAGGTTTGTAGGTTCCAGGAAGAAGGGTCATCAAGGAAAGGATGACCACCAAAAAGAGTACAAGGGTGGTTTCCAAGACTAAGAAATGGCTGTGCTAGGCAGCTGTGCCACAGCTGTGAAGAAGTCGGTGCTGTGCAAGGAGTTGCAAGCAAGGTGATGGTGGCTTGATGCGTCAAGGACCGTGACTACAGTTGGTGGGCAGGTAAAGCCTAGATTTGCTAGTTTCTTTGAGTCCATAGGAAAAGCCCGTACTATCAAGAGGGATGAAGCAGTGATGTTCTGTGGAGGTTCTAGTTGCTCAATGCTCAGGATGTTGGACAGTGGCACTAATTCTTTGAGGTTAGTGGCCCTGTGTTAGCAGTTTTTCATAAGTATGAAACTGGTTGGAGCTGGCACTCTGCAGTGCTAGCAGTAGAAAAACCCTAGGGGTTAGAGTCACCGGTGTGACACAGCGGTGTCACAGGTGGTCTAACGCTCTATGACTCAGGTACATCTCTGTACTAGGGGAGAGCTTGTAAACGCTAAGGAACCTGCGCTGCGATAGCTTGTCTGCTGAGTCGGAGGGCTGTCGGAGGTTCTCTCCTTATAGGTTTCAGAGAGTGTGTGCGCTGAGGGCATGTCATGTGCCAAGACCGGGCTGAGCAGTACGGCTGCGTCAGTTTAGGGTTTACCTGTGTGTGTTGCTGGTGATACAGGTATCGGTCTGCTTGAGACGGTTATAGTTGGGTGGCGTGATTGGCTGTGTCACCGGTGGCTGACACCGGCGATTCACTTAATCCTACGTGGCAACAGTGTAACGGTCAAGTGCCTGTGAACCCTATATATAGGGGACCAGGGGAAGACCTCAACCAATGAGCCAATCAGTAACTCACATTCGATTGTTGCAAAGCCTTTTTCTACCGAACGAAAGCCAAGTTTCCTAAGTGTCAGTTCGGGAAGGGTTAGAGTCCTTGAGCAAAGAGCATTGGTTCCTCCAAGAGTTGTTACTGCTGAATCTATTACTCTTAGAGTGTTTACTCCTAGACGGGCGTAGGAGTTGCTGGTACCACCCAAGCTTGTGTGGGCTGGACCAGTAGTCTGTGAGGGTGATTGAAGTCTACCTGCTGCAAGCAAAAGGACTTCCACAAGCAAAGGAAGAGGCCTGAGATCAGGTACTCAGAGAATAAGCACGATTCAGTGCTGGCGATATCTTCGGAGTAGCCTCTCCAACGGAGACGTACCACTCTGCAAAGAGCTGGGAACTTTGGTGAAAAATACTCTGTCTCCTGAGTATTTGTTGTTTTACTCCTTGCTTCTTGTTATATATGTTTGCTTGTATGCTCATATAGATATTCTGTTTATCTGCTTAGATCACCTTTACACCTGTGTCTTGTGAGCTGTCTCACAGTTGGTATAGATCATATCTCACACCTGTGTCAGCTATCTGTTACACAGACACTTTGATTGCTTATCATTTTGCTAAGTCATTAGCCCACCTGTGCTAGGCACCTGTGTGACAGCTGCATGCTAATTTACACATCACAACTTACCTATGTCACTCACCTGTCACAAAGCTAGCTAATCCTTGCTTCTGCATAAGGCTTAACCTAAACAATCTAATTAAAAGAAGTAAATTTTTTTAGCCTCCTATTCACCCCCCCTCTAGTCGGCATTTGAGGTCCTTTCATCAAGGCTGATTAGACGTCATCCACTTCTGCCCCTTTGTGCCTCATGGCCAAAGAATCTAAGGTACTTACTGAAGATGACTTTCCTGATTATGCTGAACTAATGTGCATTCTGGAAAGAACAGATAAAGCTTATGGCAGGGAGAGGAGGGAAAACATATCCTTAAGGGATAAACTCAGGGAGCTGAGGGAAACATGTGATGAAGTTTCTGATGATAGGAAAAACCTCAGGCTGGACCAGGAAAACCTGGAAATAGCTCATGAAAAGCTTAAGGCAGCTCGTGAGCTTCTCATTAAGGAGCATGAGGAGCTTAAGGCAAAGCATTTCATGTGCATTGATATCTCCTCTACTATATCTACTGATGCACCCTTGCCTACTCCTACTATTATTGAATCATGCATCAATTGTGCTAGTCGCATAAATGTTCTGACTTCCACAGGTTGTGTAATTGATAACTCAAAAGAGGCTTCAACCTCTACTGCTACTAACTCTGTGGAGGCAGCTGAACATAACAAGCTCAAGGAGGAGCTTGAAGAGCTTAAAAGGCTTATGAGGAAAGGCCTATGCACTGCCAATATTGACATGCAAAATTATCAGCTGATTAGAGCTGAGATGCTAAGGAAGAATGATGGTCGAAAAGGTCTGGGTTACATTTCTCCTGCAAATAAAGGTAAACTGCCTGCTGTCACTAAGTCTAATCTTGCAGCAAAATTTGTGAGACAGGCAGATACAAAGGACAATAAATTTGTTTGTCATTTGCAGAGAAATAGGAATGCAGTAAACATTCCATCCAACCCTCCTATGTCTTGCAGAAGGACAGAAAAGGGAAAATTGTGGCCAAATATATTGGCCACAAGCACTTGACAAAGTGGTTACCTGCCATCTGGGTTCCGAAGGTAACAGTTGCCTGTGTCACAGGTATATTACACAGCTGTGTACCTACCGGTGTCACCGGCAACTCACACAGTCAATTAACCTCCTTGTCTAAGGTTGCAGGTGATAGACAGCCAAGGAGGATTCATGTTATATCATCTGTTGCTAAGGCTATTAACTTTAGAAACAGACATACTAACCCATTAACTGCTGTTTCTGCTTATAGTAAATCTGCTAAGGGAGCCAAACAAGTTTGGGTCGCTAAATCCCATAACTAATCTTGCAGGACACTTCCTCCAGTGGAACTGACTGGGTTGTGGATAGTGGATGTACACAACACATGACAGGAGGCAGAGAGGAGTTTGTAGAGATCACAAATGAAAATCTTCCAAGCAAATATGTGATCTATGTAGATAACTCCAAGGGAAAGGTAAATGACATTGGTAAAGTTGCCGTATCTGAACATTACTCTTTATCTAATATGATGCTTGTGGATCTGATAGGCTATAGTCTTATGTCTGTGTCATAGCTGTGTGACACATGTATGAAAGTTACTTTCTATCCTGATGAGGTTATAGCCTCTAAGCTATCTGATGATTCTCAAGTATTCAAAGGATGCAGGTCTGAAAAATTGTACATTGTCAACTTCAATGAATAGCCTGCAGCAGCTCCATAGTGTCTCATGGCCAAGACCAGTATTGGCTGGCTGTGTCACAGGCGGCTAGGACATGCAAGGATGAAGCTTCTCAATAAACTGAGCAAACATGACTATGTCATAGGCCTAGAAAATGTGAAATTTGAGAAGGACAAGCCCTGCAGTGCATGTCAAGCTGGAAAACAAGTTGGAGCTGCTCATCGTCCCAAGACCATCATGACCACAACCACTCCTTTTGAGCTCATACACATTGACCTCTTTGGTCCTACAACATATGAGAGCTTGGGAGGTAACAAGTATGGCTTTGTCATAGTAGATGATTTTTCTTGCTATACTTGGGTGTTCTTTTTGAAGGAGAAGACACAGGTTTATAAGAAATTCAAGCATCTTATTGTTAGAGTTCAAAATGAGTGGAAGGTAAACTTGGTCAAGGTCAGGAGTGACAATGAGACTGAATTCAAGAACTTCAAGGTGGAAGCATTTCTGGACAAGCATGGAATCAAGCATGAGCTTTCAAGTCCATATGCTCCACAGCAAAATAGAGTAGTGGAAAGAAAGAACAGAACCTTGATAGAGATGGCAAGGACTCTGCTAGATGAATACAAGACTTTACCAAGATTTTGGGCTGAAGCTGTCAACACTGTCTGCCACTCCATCAATAGGCTATATCTACATCCACTACTCAAGAAGACTCCTTATGAACTGCTCACCAACTCCAAGCCTAATGTCTCATACTTCAGAGTATTCGGTTGTAAGTGCTACATTCTTAGGAAGGGCAAACGCCTTACTAAGTTTGAAGCTAAATCTGATGTTGGTATATTTCTTGATTATTCTACTAACTCCCATGCCCATAGAGTGTTTAACACCTCCACAAAGGTTGTTGAAGAATCTATAGATGTGGATTTTGATGAGTCTTATAGCAAGTTGCTAATGATGTAGGGAATATGGACATTCAAAAGAAATCCACTGGTGAGATCAGACCCACCATCAAGGAGGAATCTGCCTCACCAAGTGATCAAGAACCACTTTCTCCATCACTGGGTGAAGACACTAGAGTTCAAGATGTTGAGTTCGAGTATAACCCAGCCAATGATCAACTGGATGCAGACGACCTGACTCAGCCAGCTGTGTCACAGGAAGAACCAACTATATCACAGGCAACTCCAACAGCTGTGACACAGGCGGTTGACCCAGATCCCCTTGTGATCAGCAGGCTGTAGAAGGATCACCCTGTAGATCAAATCATTGGTGCCATTAATAGGGGAGTGACTACTCATTCTCGAATTGCTAATTTCTATGAACATTACTGTTTTGTTTCCAGTGTTGAACCCAGGAACATAAAGGAAGCTCTCATGGATGCTGACTGGATAAATGCTATGCATGAAGAGTTAAATCAGTTCGAGAGAAACCAAGTTTGGTCCCTGGTTGAAAGACCCAATGATCATAATGTGATTGGAACAAAGTGGGTCTTCAGGAATAAACAAGATACCAATGGACAAGTGGTAAGGAACAAAGCCAGACTTGTGGCTCAAGGGTTCACACAGGTGGAGGGTCTGGACTTTGGAGAAACATTTGCTCCAGTGGCAAGACTTGAAGCTATCAGAATCCTCCTTGGATATGCTGTTCATCATAACATCAAGCTTTACCAAATGGATGTGAAGTCTGCTTTTCTCAATGGTAAACTTTCTGAACTAGTATATGTTGAACAACCACCAGGCTTTGAAGATGCTAAGAAATCTTATCATGTCTATAAACTGCACAAAGCACTCTATGGCCTAAAGCAACACTACCTCAGAAAACACCTTTGCTGAACTATCTTCGCTGATGGGTACGGAATACCCGTCAGTAGTACGCATCTCCACTGACGGGCAGTTGGGGAACCGTCAGTGGAGATGAGTGCGAAACATTCAGATTCAGTAGAAAAAGTCACCACTGACGGGCACAAAGTTTGGCCCATCAGTGGTGACAATAGCACCACTGACATCCTATATCACTGACGGGCACATATTTTGGCCTGTCAGTGAAAATTAGTCATCTATGACGGGCCGTGCTTGCCGCCCGTCAGTGAAAATTCCGGCCCACTCCTCCCGAATCAAACTCACTTATTCAGTCCAACCCTAAACCTATTTTTTCCCCCACTCCTCCACTCCTCCCCCACTCCTCCCGAATCAAACTCCCACCCCCTCCTCCTCTCGCACCCCCCTCCCCGAGCTCCCGACGGCGGCACCCGAGCTCCCGCCGGCCCCCTCTGCCTCCGTGCCCCCCGCCGCCTCCTCTCCCTCTGCCTCCGCCTCCTCCACGATGCCGCCGGCCCCCTCCGCCTCCTCTCTCCCACGCCGCCTCCTCTTCCTCTGCCTCCGGTTGCCTCCGCCTCCTCCACGACACCGCCGGCCCGCTCCGCCTCCGCCGCCGCCGCCGGATCCACACCCCTCGTCGCCGGAGCTGCCCTTCTCAGGTCGTCTCCGCGCCTCGACTCACACGGCGGGGAAACTTTGGGGATTCGAGTTGCTCCTGCGGCAGCGGCTAGTCGAGCTACGGTGAGTGTTTTTGTTTTGCTGCTTCTTTGGGTGATTTGCTGGGTTGAGATCCGCTCGATTTGCTTGAATTTGTGGTGTTTTCCATGGCTCGATTTCTCTGATTGAGGTGTCAATTGTGGCTAGGGTTTTGCGAGGCTATAGGAGATGGGGGTGGAGGACTACCATGTGGTCGAGCTCATTGGGGAGGGATCCTTCGGGAAGGTGTACAAGGGGAGGCGCAAGTACACTCGGCAGGTTCCCATCAAATCCCTCCACTCCTCGAGCCTACTGGGTTCCGGTTGCGATGAAGTTCATTCTTAAGCATGGGAAGAGCGATAAGGACATACACAACCTCAGGCAGGAGATCGACGTAAGTGCTGCTATTATTTTTCTCTTTCAGATCAACATCATTAGAATTTAGGTTTTGTACTTGTAGCAATTCATCTGTACCCGCAAATTGCATCCTCGGCTCCTTGCTTAGGGATGCCACTGCTTCTTCTTTTGACAACATCTCAGATGCTAGAAGTGCAAGCATATATATGGAGGATCTGAATTGTTTCTCTTCTTGTTGTTGCAGGAGAGGCCAAGGTGGATGAGGATCAACTCCCTGGACAAGCTCAAGACGAAGCTGGGCAACCACGACGGCCTATTTTTTAAATCCCATAGAACTCTCCACTGACGGGCAAATGTTTCTACCCGTCAGTGGTAATGGACCCTCCACTGACGGGTGCAACGTCCGTCAGTGGAGATGGACCCTCCACTGACGGGACGTTACTGACGGGCTCGGGACCCGTCAGCGATGGTCTTTTGCGCCCGTCAGTGAAAATGTTTTCTGAGGTAGTGCAAGCACCTAGAGCATGGTATGACACATTGAAAGAATTTCTGATCAAAAATAAATTTAAAATGGGCTTAGTAGACACAACTCTATTCACTAAGAAAAATGGAAATGATTTATTTGTGTGCCAAATATATGTCGATGACATAATATTTGGCAGTACTAACCGCTCCATGAGTGATGAGTTTAGCCAGATGATGACCAAGAGGTTTGAGATATCTCTAGATGGTGAACTCAAGTACTTCCTAGGACTTCAGATCAAACAACTCAAGGAAGGTACTTTCATTTCTCAAGAAAAGTTCACCAAGGACATCATCACCAAGTTTGGCATGAAGGATGCAAAGCCTATTCACACTCCCATCCAAACAAATGGTCATCTGAATTTAAACACTGAAGGTAAATCTGCTGATCAGAAAGAATATAGATCCATGATAGGCTCCTTCCTATACTTATGTGCATCTAGGCCAGATATAATGTTAAGTGTATGCATGTGTGCAAGATTCCAAGCTAACCCTAAGGACTGTCACAGAGTGGCAGTACGCAGGTGTGAGAACCCTAATTCTAACGCTAGTCGAGAGAGGCGTGAGGTAGAAGTTGAATAACTCGCGCTGCTAAGTTGACCTAGTTCTGCCGAGGAACGTCAGAAGTTAGAAAGTGAGAAATGGTTGTGCAATCGCATCATCGCATGGCATGTAGTATTCGTGCATGGTAAATACAATTGAAATTAAACTTTATTAGTTAAAGGAATAATACGATGTCATTGGTAAATGTAATTGGAATTGAACTTTATTGATTAAATAGATATTACAAGTGCCATAATACAATATGTTACAAATGAATAAAAAGAAAAGAAATGGAAATTACATAATGAAACAATTCTACCTATACATCAATCTAAACTCTAATTCTTAGATCTTCGGATCTTCGAAGTCTTCAAACCCTGAGTCGTCGAGGAACACCGAGAACCGAAGGGAGAAATCCTTCGGGAATGTTGGCGATCATCCGAGGTCATCGAGTAGGGGCACTCGAGACCGTTGGGATCACGCCGTTGTTGTAGGAGGCAAGGGTTTTAAAATAAAGATGTTCAGAAATGATTTTGAAATAGAATTGGTCTTATCGGCACAATTCCGCCGACATCCGCGGGGTTAGCCGCGGGGGCAAAAGAGTACCGACGACCTAAATACTTTTCTAATTTAAAAAATAGTTTTGAAAATGTTTTAGTTTTAAAAATGTCCGAGGGCCACGTGGCTAAGACCCTCGTCGGACAACTTAACCTAATATATCACATATGGAGAAAAGGGATGAGAGAAGTATGAAAATAATTTTTATCTATCCAATACTACTTTGCCTCCATAATTCTATTTTTGGAAAAGAAATTGTTTTGCAAACAAAATTGAATGAGACAACCGTCCATCAATAGTTGCCCAGCCAACTATGCTTCTGACCGAAGTCAATCCCTTAGTATACAAGGCAACCAACAAATATCAGCCGAATAGTACATCCAACAGTTCTTGCATATAATCTGAACCGAGGCATCAGGTGTGAACAAGGCATCAAGAAAGGCAGCAGTAAAGAAATATCTCAGCCAAGATATTTCAGCCCAAAGAAACTTTAACTAAAGTTTCTTAACCAAGAAGCCAACCAAAAATTTAAAGGATAAGGCCATGGGGCATTCGGGAGTATTATCAGGAGAGTAGAGAAGCTTGTAGAGGAAAGGGCAAGACCTTAAGGCAGAGGAGCAGTAGTATACTACCACCCCACGTATACTTCGGGAGCTAACCGAAAACCCCAGTAGCAGCAGCAGCAACCATACTCAGAGAGCAAGAGGCCACTACAGAGGAACATTCAGAATTAAGCTCTAGGAAGACAAAGTCTAGAGCACAACAAGACCACCAGGATCATCACGGGTAGGAGAAGGAGAAGGGAAGACTAACAAGCTTAGGGGTCTGATCTTGCCTTGCTCAATCCAGTTCAAGGTGAGGATCAGTAATGGCACCACAAACCCTCTTATATCCAAGCATTTTAGCATGTTAATGAGGACCCTCAAAATCTAATTTTCATCATCGGAGTTTTGTAGGAGATCTTAAGTAGTATATGTTCTTGAATTAGCCATAGGTATCTCAAACAACAATCCTCAGATTTTAGATTTATCATTGGGTTTGGTTGGGTAACAATTGGTAATAAACTGTTCTCATCAGATTTTCCGACATATCTTCCTCAAGTCTTTCTCAGAAAGTTAAACCTCATGGTAATGGGCTAGGAATCAGCTTAGGCATCAATATAAAAGTTAGGGCAACTTGTGCAGAATCTGCTCTTACCAGATTTCTGTTCCCAGATATCTTTCTCAAGCTTTCTTAGAAAAACATCATAATAAAACAAGGCAACATATAGGCAGCAGTGTAGAATCTGTTCTTTCAGCTAATCAACTGATTCTGAGTATATGTAAAAGGGTAATAACAGATAAGTAATATAAATCAAGTGTAATGCTTGTTCTTAATAGCTTCAAACACGCAATCATGTGTGCATCAGCTTCACTATTCACCATCACTATAAATCAGCCAAAGGACCAAGTGGGCATCTGTTCTTGCTAGATACGGAGGCCACCAGTACACACATGTATATATATCAAAAACATCCCCAGGATGAGCAGTAGCATAACACTTAAACTTAGTGAATCACAGCAGCATAGCTTATCATCAAATAAGCATCAACCGAAGGCAACATAGGGTCAAGTGTAGTATCCTTCCATGTCAATTTCTTTTAGTCCAAATCTTGTGCAGTAAAAGAATTTCCTTAGCCTTAATTAACCGAGACACCAAGGTTTAGAGGCATCAGTTGAACCAAATCATGCTATCCACAAATTTACGAGCATTGCTTAGACCGAAATGGTGAAGAACCCTAGAATCAGAAAGATTGGGGATGGAGAAATTAGAAAAGAAGGGGAGTAAGGAGGCTTACTTGCCGAGGAGGAAGACCGACGGCGTGGGCAACCCCACCACGCCACCGGCGGGAGGCGAGCCCCAGCGGAGCACCGGCGACGCCGGGTGCTGCGACGCCGAGGCCGGAGCCAACCCGGGCAACGCGGCGGAGCCACCTGAGGCGGCAGCGTCGAGGCCGGATCGAGTCAGGGTGCGGACAGCCGGGAGGCGACGAAACGGCGGCAGCGGCGCAACCACCCGAGGGCGGCGGCGCAAGGAACCGAGCTCTAGGCATGGCGAGGCCGAGCCGGTGAGGCGTCCGACCAAGGCGGCGTCGAGGGGAGAGCCGGGCTAGGCGGAGAGGACCGCCGGCGACAGAGGACGCCAGGCGGAGGAGGCCACAGACCGGCGGCGGCGCATAGGTGAGAGAGAGAGAGAGCATAGAAGGGAGATTAGGGATTTCAGAATGGGGTAATTTAGGGCTTGGGCCATTTGGGGCTGTTTTAGAAGTGAGTAAAGAAAAAAAAGGGAAAATAAAATAATAATGAAATAAAATAGAAATGAAGTTTTAAAATGAATTACCACAATTTTCTTAGAAGAGAAGAATGAAAGAAAGCAAGGAATGGATGTGTGTGTATACATATGTACACATGCATATAGGTGGGGAGTAAATTGAGATTGAGGATTTCTTAAGTTAAAAACATTTCCCTCTTAAAAGAGAAATGGAATAAAAACTAAGAAAATAGTTAAAAAGGGGGAATTGAAGAATATATAAATGCATAAGTATACCTAAGTGATAAATTATCCCAAATTGAGGGAAATATGTCATCCTTTAGAATGAAGCTAAACCCTAAAAGTGAATTCTAAAGATCTTAGTTGATTTCTTCAATGGATTGGAGTAGAAATGTTAAATTTGTGTATAAAGCAATCCAAGATTTAAATCGAGTAAGGTGGTCAGGTAAGAGATTAATATAAAGTTAGATATTTGATGTTCAAGTGAATTTCTAGAAAATTCCCATATCCCTTGAAGAATATCTAAGAGATCAACGAATGAATTCATTTAAACAATTGAAACGCACCGTACTCGCATATATGCATAATGCCATGTCATTTGCATTCATGCTCGAAGATTTTTCTGGATTAGTCCTTATCGGACCTTATTTGCCTTTTATCAGAAACCGGAGTTCCGCAAGCAGACCAGTCGAACTCCACTACTTATCCGTCACCAGGCAAGTCCAGTTTCTTGTTCATGTCCGTTGGAAACTGCCAAATTTCCCTCTTGTCTATAACATGCACTGAAAATCTATGTTCTAAAGATGAATCAACTGTTGTTTTGTTTTGGATCGCCGGTTCTTGGGCGATGGCATGGTGGGTGGTGAAATCCTGGTATGGGTGCCGGAGGGCACATTGGGAAGGTGGATTTCATCACACGGGTTTGTTTCATATAAGGTTAATGCAACCAATGATCGATTGTGTTCAAGGGCCGTAGCGATCGCGCATACCACATACCCTGTATGGGCGGGGCTGAGCCGAGGTACCTTTGCCCTAGGTGCATACTCCCCTGGGAACGCAAGACCTCGGTAGTGGGATCGGCTACCGGGAAGGTGGTTTGGCCATAGGGCTACCCACAGTTGTTGATGTGGTTCGGCCATAGGGCTGCCCACAATGTATTCAAGTGGTATTAGCCGTCGGGCTAGCCACAACTTGTTGAGCAAGTGGTATTAGCCGCCGGGCTAGCCACAACTTATTGAGCAAGTGGTATTAGTCGCCAGACTAGTCACGCCTTATTTGAAAAGGTGGTATTGACCGTTGGGTTAGCCACGATTGAATTGGGGACCTGTAGTCCTGTACGGACTACGACGCGGAGTATGACCAAGCGGGCGGTGAAAAGGCTTTGTGATCGGGGGAATGTGAATGAGCCTTGCAAACTTGGACACATGACCAAGTTCTTTTGTGGGTACAGTTGCGCACCTCTGCAGAGTGTATAGAATTGTGGCATTGTCACTCCGTGTTCCCGGTTGGAACTGCGAACCCGGCAAGAAAGGGATTCATTGGGAATCCTAGCAGCTTGTGAAACAGGAGATCATTAGTCTCGTTAATGAAAACTTGACTCTCGTACCTTGCCATAATGCATATCCTTTGGAGAACATTGCTGTTCTCAGTAGCTAGTGCATCAAACATCTCTTTACTATTCCTGGACTTGTTGGGTACCTTCTGTACTCATCCCTCTATCTTAATTCCTTTGGATTAGACTGTGAGCCGACGGCCGAGCAGGAGATCGTCTACGTCGAGGTCGATGAAGAAGAAGCTGAAGAACCGACACCGGCAAAGGAGGAGGAAGGCGTGGACTACTACTACGACTACCGCGACAACAACACCGCCGAGTAGATATAATAGGTCGAGTCAAGAAGAGTTGTAGAAAAGTCTTTTGCTGTAACCAAACGATAACGGTTTTAAATTTCCCGTACTTTTGGGAAAGTATTGTAATACTTTATATTGTTCTTCGAGTTTGTAAATTAAGTATTGTAACATATGGACCGCTGCAATGCTTCTGTCGTGCTACTCTGTGTGATATGTACAGTCGAGAAGGCACTTCGTCTGTGCGTATCACCGCAGCAGGATACTGAGATATTTGATTCAAACCTCAGGGTTTGGTTTATGGTACCCTAAAGGTGTAAATTTTGAGCTAGTTGGCTATTCTGATAGTGACTATGCAGGGTGTAAGGTTGACCAAAAAGCACTTCTGGTAGTTGCCAATTCCTAGGACATTCCTTAGTGTCCTGGTCATCTAAGAAACAAAACTCAGTAGCCCTTTCCACTGCAGAAACTGAGTATATAGCTGTTGGTAGTTGTTGTGCTCAATTATTGTGGATGAGGCAGACCTTGAAAGATTTCAGCATATCTTTTAATCAAGTACCCCTCTTCTGTGATAATGAAAGTGCAATTAAGTTAGCCAACAACCCAGTGCACCACCAAAGATCTAAACACATAGAAGTGAGACACCACTTCCTTAGAGACCATGTTGAGAAAGGAGATATACAGCTGTGTCATGTAAGGACTGAAAAATAATTAACTGATATTTTCACCAAGCCTTTAGATGAGACTAGGTTATGTGCTCTGAGGAGTGAATTGAATATCATTGATGTCTCTAACTTGCAATAAAAGATTGGCTTGGTGTCCTGCTCACATGTTCTTGTTATGTTTTACTGTCTATCTGTTCATCTGCTTTATTCACCTGTGTCACAGGTGTGTGCTATGCTTAGAGTTGAGAATAATTCTTGAGCTGACTGTGCACTCTCTGGTGTACATATTTTTCAATCAACTCTTATCAGTTTTAGTTCTGCTTGATTGAATTTCTGGCAAACTGATTTTGAGAAGATTCCATAAGGTCTCTCTGTTAGTGCTCAAGTGCTTTCTTTCTTATCCAACTCTCCCTATCTCGGTGTTTTCTAGATGAAAAACTTGTCACCTGAATCTCCCATCTGTGTCTCAGGTGATTGCTTTTGAACTCCGTAGGTCATAGGGTCTCTTCTTACTCACCTGTGTCACAGGTCTTCTACTCAGCTGTGACACAGCCACCATATACCCCTTCGACCTATATAAGGCGTCGATACGTTTCCACAGCATCCACATACAACTCAAAACCCCAACTTCCGCCGTGCGCCAAAACTTCAAGTTTTCGACGAAATCTCGGATTCCGCCCCTCGAAAACTTTTCGACGCATCAGAGAAAGCTTTCCGTGGAGCTCAAGCACCGATACCTCCGTGCATTATCAATTCCTTGATCTAAGTAAGCTTCCGCTTGCCCTACTTTACGCTTGTTCTATCTTCGGGTTCATGAATTTGCTCTAAAGACTAATCCAGTAGCGCATTGTTAGTGCTTAAGGTTGGTTTAACTCATGATCATCCTCCAGAACATATCCTGCTCAAAATTGAACGGCAAAAACCTGCAAAACCCTAGTTTTCTAAAATATGCCGTCCGTCTCTGCACGTAGCTGTGTCACCGCTAAGGTCTCAGCTGTCACACAGGCAAGCCTATTCAATAGGCAAAGACCTCGGTTGTTGCTAAGTCCTCACTTGTGTCACCTCAACCTCACACAGGTGTCTCACACAGATACTATCTTCTGTATCTCAGGAACACCTCTTACCTACATTCCGTCTTATCTATGTTGTTTCTTCAGATGTCTTCAGATTCTGAGAGAGCAGACAGTGGCTTCAAGTGGTCAGATCCAGAGGAGTCCAGCCAAGAGATAAATATTTCAGACTCGGATCAAGAAAAAGAAAGGCTAAGACAGAAAGAAGAGGTTGCTGAGAAAAGGAGAGCAAACCAAAGGGCTTACAGGCAGAGGAGAGCTGCTGCCAAGAAAGCATCAGCTACAGTCTCTTAGGCTGGTCAGTCCAGCTCTGCTCAACGTGCTCCGGCCAAGAGGACAAGATCCTCATCTGATGTTGCTCACACATCTTTGGGAAAGGAGGCTGCTAAGAAAACCTAGAAAACAGTAAAGAATGGCTCCAAGCCTTCAATTACAGATGTAGTGCTGCCTAGGGGCACTCTTACAATCAGAGAGCCTGCCCCAGAGCCTCAAGTGTCTCAAGAAGATCTTGAAAATAACAAGCTTATCCTGGATGAGATGGACAAGCTGGCAGAGCAGATCAGCACAGAAACTGATGAGATAATTAAGAAGCAGTTGACAACTATATACACTGTAAAAGTTTTGAGCTCTTAGAATCTTCTAGGCCTGTTTTCATGGCTATTCCTGAACCAACAAAAGAAGATAGAGCTCTCATGAAGGAAATTGCAGATCTGCATCATCAGTTAAAATCAGCCACTTCTCATTCTGCCGAGGTTGAATTGAGAAAGAAAATTATTGAGAAGCAGAATAACTTTCAACCAGCTGTCTGACCGCCACTTATCATAAACCTGTTTGAGATCAAACACTCAGATGCTAGAGATCGTCATCTCATTCAACAAATTGTTGAGCTGGTAAAGAAAGTGAACACTCTGCCAAGTGGTCTTGAGAGAAGATCTCTGCAAGTTGAGATCAGACTCAAGCGAGGTTTGCTCTCACCTGAGTTCAGATCAAAGAGCTCATTTGCTCCTGCTCCTGCTCCTGCTCAAAGCTTCAGCTCAAAGGTCTAAGTCCAGACGACAGAGATAGAATTCTCTTAAAAGAGATATCTGATCTGCTAGGCAGAATAAAGCACATGCCCCCAGGTGCTGAGAAAATAGCTTTGCGAGCTGAAGTCAGAGGCAAGCAGGCATTGCTATCTAATGCAATGAGACCAGATCCTGCAGCCTTGTCTGCACTAAGCTCTAAAAGAAAAAGGTCTGAAACAGTTGTGGTAATTGAAGAACCACCAGCCAAGAAGCAGCCAGAGGCAGATGTTGAAATCATTTCAGAAACCTCTAAGGGCTTCAAGCCATCAATGAAAGATCAGCTTGATCAGCAAAAGGAAGCCATTAAAGAACTGAAAAGGAGATGCCACCACCTGTGTCACAGGTGGCAAGCCCAGCCAAGTCAGATCTGCAGACATACCAGAGGAGGAGTAGAAGAACTATGAGCTCTACAAGTGTTGACACACTTTCCTCTCTGGATGTGCAGAATCCAATGTCTCCCTTACAATTCCTAGTGTCTGAGACCGAAGAGCAAGCTCCGAAAGAGGCCCATGTGCCTTCATCATCTCCAAATGCTGGATCAGTGAAGCCTTCAGAAGCTGCCAAACCATCAAGTCCACAGCTGCCCCAACCAGCTGTGCCTCATGCAGAAGAAGTTCAAGCCCAAGTACCTCACCTGTCTCCATCACTTGTGTCACCACCAGCTGAACTAGCAGTTGCTTCTCCCACTGCTCAAGCACCTGTGTCCTCACCTGTGGCACAGGCAAGTGGCTCAGCTGACGCAGAAGAAAGCTCAGAAAGCCAATCAGATGATGGAAGAGGAGTGTCAGTGACTCTTACCAGGGCAAGAGAACCAAGAGCTGATTCTGATGAAGATTACCAAGCTGAAAGCTCATCCCCCAGTGCAGAATCAGCTGATGAAGAACAGGAAGAAGAGGTAGAACAAGAAGACAGCTCACCCAGTCCCTCAGTAGGTGAAGAAGATTTGGAAACCAAATATCATTACATCTTCTCCTATGCTCTGAGGACTGAGGCAAATCAGATGCAATTCATCTCAGGGGCTGCTGCAAAGAAGCTTCCTAAACGTGACCCTAAGAAGTCAAAGAGCAAGGTTGCCTCCATGAGCACAAGTGCATTCATTAAGATGAGGTCAATCTACCCATACTTCAGTGAAGATAACGAATACCTGGATCCATCTTGCTCTGACCCCAGATTTCACAATGATCATCAAAGGGGTGTTTATCATGAGATCCTTTCTTCCAAAGGGTTTGTAGATTGCAAGGTCATAGATTGGTCTGCTCTGACTGACTCCAGACTGAGGACTCTACCATCTCTTATTCAAGCCTCAGGTCTAGAATTCATATGCAATCTTCAACAAGATTATGACCCAGAGGTTATCAAGGAGTTCTATTCCATAGTTTGGGTAGAACAAAGCAATCAGGATGTCTTACTCTAGAGGACAAGAGGTTAGCTGCTATCCATAACAGCTCCAGAGTTCAACAGCCTATTTCATGCACTTGTGGAGCCTGGCATGCCCAATCTATTCAAATTAGAGCCAGTCTCCAATGCTGACAGAAAGAAGTTCTATCCAAGAAACTTTTCCTTCCCTGCCAATGCCCCAACAGACCATGTTTATTTCAAGGGGATCACAATTACTACCAAGCATTTGGTCAAGATACTCAATTTTACTCTTCAGCCTAAGGGAGGCAACACAGATGCAGTTTACAACCCAGTTTGGCAGGTGTTGGTGCACATAGCCAAGAATCAGCATTTTGATGTGGCTAGATATATCTTTCATGAGATAGATGCTGTTCAGAAGGACAAAAAGGCTAAGCTGAGGTATGGATCATACATCATGTACATGATCCTTCAACGCATAAGTCTTCCAGCATCAACTTTTGACATCACAGTGAAGACTTCTAAGACCTAGCTCAGGCCTCAGGTTGATGACCATCCTGATGAGGTTGC
Source organism: Stipa capillata (assembly GCA_019208055.1). NCBI lineage: Eukaryota > Viridiplantae > Streptophyta > Magnoliopsida > Poales > Poaceae > Stipa > Stipa capillata. The sequence goes on from JAGXJF010004005.1 coordinate 833,852, forward strand.
TGTTCCTGCTCTCTTTGGAGACTCTCCAGACCCAGCTGTGCTAGTTCCCGGTGACACAGTTGCTCCAATAGCTCCTCAAGTCCAAGTGCCTACCGGTGTCACCGCTGATCCTCTTGCAGCTGACCCAGCTGAACTCGTATCAGTGACATAGGTGGCTGAAGATGGCACTCTGTCCTCCTCTCTTATGTCTCAAACAGTAGCCAGAGCCTACTAGAACAAGGTCATGCCAACACAGTTTGTAGCTCTGCGCAGAGAGAATCTCCAGCTCAGAACAGAAGTCAACAGTCTGCATCCAAGGTTGATCATTTGCAGGCTCAGCTCTCAGAGGTTCTCCAGCTGTTGAAGACCAAGCTTCCCTGAATGTTTCTTCTCCTCACCCCTTTCTGGTGTTTTAGTGTCAAAGGGGGAGAGAAAAAGGGGGAGAAATATAAGAGGGAGAGTATTTTGGATATATAGGGGGAGTGATAAATGTTATCTATTTTTCTGTCTTGATTACATTTAATCTGTGTTTATGCTCTGATACAGTAATGCTTTTGATATGTGTGGATGATGTTCTCTCTGATATAATTTTTTCCTCACATATCTTTGATCTTAGCTTTGATACATATGTTTACTGAATCTTTGCTCTGAAACATATGTTTACTCTGACCATGAAATTTTATGAACTTTATACTCTGGTTATTCTAACTGCATCAGAATAAAAATATATCAGTTCAATTAAATCATGCTCCTATGATCTATCTAATTCTCTAAACTGATAAAAGTGTAAGTTGTAAGAAAATACTATCCATACCCAAAATTAAAATCTGTATATTTGCATGATAAAACCAAATATTTTGTGCACAGCTTCAGGGGGAGTATATTCTAACGACCTGCACATGTATCACTCATTCAAATCTTTATGTGAAATTGTTGAATGGGTTGCAACTAACCACCAAAAAGGGGGAGATTGAAAGATCATCTAGGCCCCTAATTGGTTTTGATGGTTAATGGCAACTCAAACTGGAATCTAATATTTACAATGAGTGTAAGCAGGTTTAAGAGGTTCCAGGAAGAAGTGTCATCAAGGAAAGGATGACCACCCAAAAAGTACAAAGGTGGTTTCCAGGACAAGGAAATGGCTGTGCTAGGCAGCTGTGAGGAAGCCGATGCTGTGCAAGGAGTTGCAAGCAAGGTGATGGTGACTTGATGCGTCAAGGGCCGTGACTGCAGTTGGTGGCAGGTAAAGCCTAGATTTGCTAGTTTCCTTGAGTCCATAGGAAACATCCGTACTATCCAGAGGGATGAAGTAGTAATGATTTATGGAGGTTCTTTTGCTCAATGCTCAAGGTGTTGGACAGTGGCACTGATACTTTGAGGTCAGTGGCCCTGTATCAACAGTTTTGCACAAGAGTGAAACTAGCTTGTCCTAGCACTCTGTAGTGCTAGGAGTAGAAAAACCCTAGAGGTTAGAGTCACCGGTGTGATACAGCTGTGTCACAGGTGGTCTAGCGCTCTATGACTCAGGTACATCTCTGTACCAGGGGAGAGCTTGTAAATGCTAAGGGACCTGCACTGCAATAGTTTGTCTACCGAGTCAGAAGACTGTTGGAGATTCTCTCCTTATTAGGGATCAGAGTTAGTTGTGCGCTGAGGGCATGTGATGTGCCAAGATTGGGCTGAGTAGTTAGGCTATGTCAGTTAAGGGTTCACATGTGTGTGCCTCCGGTGACACAAGTGTCGATCTGCCTGAGCCGGTTATAGTTGTGCGTTGTGAATGGCTGTGTCACCGGTGACTCACTCAACCCTACGTGGCAACAGTGTAACGGTCAGGTGTCTGTGAACCCTATAAATAGGGGACCAGGGGAGGTCTTCGACCTCAACCTTGCTCAAACTAGTGAATCGTATTCGATCGTTGTAAGCCTCTCACCCTCTGAACAAAAGCCAAACTTCATAAGAGAGTTAGAGCCTTTGAGCAAATAGCATTGGTTCCTCCAAGAGTCGTTGCTGCTGAATCTGTTACTCTTGGAGTGTCTACTCCTAGACGGGCGTAGGAGTTGCTGGTATCACCCAAGCTTGTGTGGGCTGAACCAGTAGTTTGTGAAGGTGATCCGAAGTCTACCTGCTGCAAAGCTAAAGGACTTCCACAAGCAAAGCAAGAGGCATGTTCACTCAGGTACTCAGAGAATAAGCACGATTCAGTGCTGGCGATCTCTTCGGAGTAACCTCTCCAACGAAGATGTACCTCTTTGAAAAGAGTAGGGAACTTCGGTGCGATCTCTTCAGAGTAGCCTCTCCAACGGAGACGTACCTCTATGAAAAGAGTAGGGAACTTCGGCAAAAAATACCTTGTCTCTCTGAGTACTTGTTATATTGCTTCTAGTTACTCATTATATCTGCATGCTTCTGTGTTCTTAGATATATATTGTTTATCTGTGATAGATCACCTTTTCACCTGTGTTAGCTTAGCTGTGTCTCAGTTGCTGTAGATCATATCTCTTACCTGTGTCAGCTACCTGTTACACAGCTATTTAGTTTGCTCACCTGTTTCTAAGTCTTTAGCTCACCTGTGTTAGCTACCTGTGTGATAGCTCCGTGTTAATCTACACATCATTTATTGCCTGTGCTGTTCACCTGTCACACAGCTAGCTTATCCTTGCAACTAGCTAAGGCATAATTTGATAAACTAAGTTAAAAGAAGTAAATTTAATTAGCCTCCTATTCACCCCCCTCTAGTCGGCACCTTCGGTCCTTTCAGTCGTTTTATTTGGCAGCCCAGAAAATAGCATCCGGCAACCAAGGGCCAAGTGCTCCTTTGAACTCTTTGCCACAGCCTTGGTCAGCCCCGTTTTGCCCTTGCTCCCGAAATCCTCCACCGCATGTCTTGCCCTAGCCCTGGAACGGAGGCGGCAGTCGGCGGCGCGATTGCTGCAGTGCTGCCCCCATCGCGGCGCCTGTGAGGCAGCATGGTCTTTGGCCCTTCACCTTCTCCAGTCCTCCTCAGCAAGCCTCTTCGCTCAGCACCGCTAGACTGTGCAGCACCAGTGCGACGGCACCACATGGTGATCAGCACAGCGGGCTCCATGTCTCTACCTGTTCGTCTTCAACCCTCTTGAGTCTCGATCCAGCACCAGAGCGAGCACCAAGTGAGTACCAAATTCGAGCACGGCAACTAGTCAAGAATCATGCAAACGTAAGCAACAATTTTGGGACAGCATTAGGTATATAAGAATTAGGATCTGATTTGCTTTCCTTGGGAATTACTTAATCTGATTATTACTTTTCTTACTGCCAATTCTATAGCCATGAATGAACTAACAGTACGTGCTTGGAGTTGAGTTGTTGTGTTGCTCGAGCCAGGAGCCAGGAGTGGAGTGGATCGACATCGTCTCCGCCGCGTGCTGCCGCAATGGAGAAGCAGCCGAGCTTGGAGTCCAAGAACTGTAGGAAGAGACGTCCTCAAGCCTCCCCGTCTCCTTTAGCAGTGTTCACCGGCATTGGTCTGCCACTCGGCATCACAGCCTCCATGAACTGGCGACAACATCGTGGTCGTGTCGACTGGGCCGACCCCTTTGCCCTCTGCCGCGTCTGCATCACCACTGGCATCGGTAAGAATCATCCGCATTTTTGTTATTAAGAATTTTTAGCAAGTTACCATCTGCAACTTTACATGTCCGTATGCAAAATTTATTAGCAGCATGATGTCAAAAGAAAGGACTTAGATATCTTGCTATACATGAACAGAATAGAAAAGAAGATGGGAAAACTAATGCTACCATGTATTTGCTAATACTGTTTGGAGATTGAATATGAAAAGAAAAAGGTTTATATAGCTTTACAGTTCAGTAATGGAAATGTTTTGGAAGGATGTTTGGGGTTTTGCGGGTTTGATGGTTTGTTTGTTAACTACTGGAGGCCTTTCCTTTGCTACTTTTGGTTTGGAATGGAAGGGCAAAGGATGTGAGGGATATGGTTAGCTTACCATTTGCTATATATATAAAGATGTATTCATAAACAGATAAGACTCCAAGAACATATGGTGCACTAAAATAAATTGTTGGTGTGTCTAAATAAAGGCAGGATTGCTTATAAAGCATGTACCATAGTTTTTTTTTCCTTTTGTTAAGATTCACAAATGTCACTGTTTTTTTCCTTTTGTTAAGACTAACATATATCACTGTTTTTGGCCAATTTACTATGATCAATATATCTTGCTATATATGTCAAGATGTATTTGCTTTTGACATTATGACAAGCTTCTATTAAATTAAAGCATAGCATGTATGATGTGAGTAGAATAATGATGCTCTTTTTATTTTCGACGTGTAGGACAATGATGAATATGAGGTTTTTGAGGAGGATGAGTAAGATGCATGATATCATGTTTGAGAGTGAACCTTTCAATGATTTATCAATTCATCAACATGATGTGCATGATGTGACTATGAAGCCAACTAGAAGAGGTAAAAGAAAGAAGGGTATTCCATTGTCTCCTAAGGCTAAGGTTGGGAAGAAAGAAAGAGCAAAGCGTGTAGAATGTTGGAAGCATTTCAAGGTGGTCAAAGCCATGTCCAAGACAGAGCCAGGGAAGACCGTTGAGAAGGTGAAGTGCAACTATTGCAAATCTCTATTTGCTTGCAATCAAGGAGGACAAAATTCTAGTCTCAATAGGCATTTGCAGAAGTGTAGTCCCTTCCTTAACTCGCAGGAAAGCAAGTAGCTCAAGGTACACTTGGCCATGATCCCGATAAATCTGATTCATCTCTTACAGTTGTTCCTACTCAATATGATCATAATGAAACCCATAGACTCATTGCTAAGATGATAATTGTGCATGAATATCCTTTTAAAATCGTAGAGCACATATGGTTTAATGTGTTGATGAGGTATATGAATCCATTATACAAGTTTGTTGGTAGGAAGACCATACGACGTGAATGCATAAAGATTTATGAATCTGAAAAAGAACTCCCTAGGAAGAGTCTTAAAGCTATTGGGAGTATTAGTTTTGACATGTGATTTGTGGACATCAAACCAAAACATTTGCTACATGGCTTTGGTTGCGCACTACATAGATCCTTATTGGCTTATGCAATGCTGTGTTCTAAACTTCATTGAGCTAGATCCACCACACATAGTGAACGTCGCAGTGTTTGAATGCATATATGAATGAAAAATTAAGGATAAGGTCATATCCATCACCCTTGATAATGCTTCTGCAAAAGATGTTGCTGTGAGAAATTTGATGGCCAGCTTTTTGCTAGGAGAACAGACAGGTTTATTCCTAAATATTTTCATGTCTGTTGTTATGCTCATATAGTCAATTTGGTAGTGAATGATGGCCTTGAACCACTTCAACCATTGATAAGCAAGCTTAGGGAAACTGTGAAGTACTTGAAAAGTCTCCAGCCCGCATGTAAGAATGTTTGATGTTTTCATTCCCTATAGAGCTGCTTTCACTGAATATGGTGATAGTAATATGAATTACAAGTGGGAATCTTCACATCAGGATTGGACACTTTATAGCAAAATGTAGCCAATCTTGAAGGCTTTTGCTGCAGTCACTATGGTATTATCAGGCTCTCTATACCCCACTGCAAATATTTTATATCCTTACATAGTCAATGTCAAGATTTCATTGGTAGCTGCATGTAATTCTGGGGATTAACATATGAACAAGATGGGAAAAGCAATGTTAGAAATTTTTGATAAGTATTGGGAGGACAAGAACAATGTTATGATTATTGCTACTATTCTTGATCCTAGGTTCAAGATGAGATATGTACAATACTATTTTAAAATTATTTTTGGTGAATTGAAAGCTCTAAGTGAGGAAAATGATGTGAGATTGGAGTTGTATGAACTGTATGACACTTTTGAGCCTGAACATCCTCTAGTATGCAAACAAATAGCTCAATGACCACGGTGTCAAGTGGGTTTCTGTCCTTTCTACGAGAGACATGTACGAAGCCATCTAAATCTGAATTAACCATCCTCTAGAAGACACACAATTTGTTTTGCTTGATTGGTGGAGGCTGAATGCCCATAGGTTCCCTGTTGGGTCAAAGATGGCAATGAGATTCTTGACTATATCTACAACTAGTGTCTCCTCTCAGTCGACTTTCAGTACTGCTGGGAGAGTACTCAATGATTACCGTAGTGTTTTGCATCCAGCAATGATGGAGGCATTAGCGTGTGCTTCTAGCTTCATATGAGAATCAAAAATTGATAGGCAAGCTCCTATAATAGTGGTATGTGTCTTTTGCTCTCTCAATTTCTTTTGACAAATTTTGTTTCCAACTTATGCCATTTCCATTGACTGGAAGATGTTGAGTGCTCTCATTCTGGCTATTTGATTGGTTGGTTTGGGTCTCTAGGTAGGCGGGGCACGAGGAGGTGGCGAAGACGATGCGCCACCGTCGTGAGTTCCCCTCCTCACTCCCTAAACACTACCTTGCCTCCTCCCCCATCTATTTCTCCGTGGCGTCTCCTCACCTTACCCTCCCCGCCTTCCCCCCGCTAGGGCGGCCCCATGGCTCGGCCTGCCGCTCCGCTGCAGATCCTGCCGTGGAAGGAGGAAGAGGGGCGGTTCCCATATGTGCAGTCTGTGGGAAGACGACGGAGGGGTGACGTGCCACCCTAGGGCCCTGTTTGTTTGGGCTGCAGCTTATTAAGAAGCAGCTACAACTGGTCAGCTGGTAGACAATAACAGAGCCATTTGGCAAGGGTGCTTTTGGACGGCTGGTGGACTTGTAGCTTGTGGTGAATGTCTAAAATACCCTTGTCTGCTAAAGATGACGTTTAAGTCCTGATTATGCCTAGGTTATGTGTATTTGCTTTGATTTAGCACAAACGACATGCTTAGCACATGATTTTAGCGAAAATTAGGTTCGTTATTTTCAAAGCAACCAAACAATCCGCATCACTCATGACATAAGTTTAGATCATCCAGGACAGCACTACACTACATCATCCAACCAGGCATCAAGTGTGGAAGTGACACACTCACATCATCTTCAGTTGTTGTTCTAGGAACTGATCCAACAAAAAGTTTAACATAACCACTTCTGTTATCATGATAAAATAGATCAAACCATTTCTTTTGATAAAATAGATCGCGAGCAGAGAATCCCATTTCTTCTCGCCGTAGACATCATACTGAGAAAATCGGGGAAGCACATCGCAAATCCAGTACTATGTTCAATCCAAACCTATCCAAATTCCATCTCGATTTCCTCATATTCCAATTATTCGCAATAACACAAACCATCTGCAGCCAGTAGCAAATCAGCTGTAGCACCCAAATCAGAGGCAGTGCGAGCTCACCTTGCCGGTTTGGGGGCGGTGGCGGTGGTAGCCTGGATAGCGGCGGAGGACCGATACTATGGGGGGCGGTGCCGGCTGGGAGCTCGTCAGGAGCAGCTTGGGGACGGCTCGTCAGGGGCTGCTCGTGGCAGTGGAGGGAGCCTCGGTCAGCGGGATGTTGGGGGCGAGGGGGGCAGGCTTGTGGGCTGCTCGGTGGCGGCGGAGGAGCCCCAGCTAGCGGGATGTGGGGGGCGAGGGGAGCAGCCAAGGGAGCCCCGGCCAGCTGGATCTCGAGGGCGAGGGCGGTGCTCGGGCTGGGGCAGCGAGATCCGGGCGGCACTTGGGCTTGCAGTGCTCGGGCTGGGGCGGCCACGGACGCGGTTGGGGTGGCGATCAAAACCCTAGTAGGGAGGAGAGCGGGTTGGGGAAAGGGCGACTGGCAGCTCAAGACAAGGGGGTGGGGAGATTACACAGTGGTATTTTTTCATAAATAAGTCAAACAATGAGGATACTCTGATTAGTAGGGGTGCGGGAAGCCGGTGGGGAGTGTGGGAAGCTCCTAAGCCTGCCTTTGACCCGTAGTGCATTTTGGAGAAGTGCTTCTTGACAAGCACTTTTTAAAAAACACCCCCTTTGTTTGGGCTTGAGTTTATAGAGCCTAGAAGCTCTAAAAGCATAAGCTAAAGCCTAAACAAATAGGACCTAGGGGCAGTGGCATGTCTGGCTGCCAACTGATCTACTTTTACCTTCATGTGCTATGGTTTTATGCAGACGATCTGTTCAATGAAACAACCAAAGGAAAATTGGTTTTGCTGGTTGTCTTCCTTATCGCAGGTGTCATGGCAGAATCGGTAAGCCTGGGCAGGACATGATCGACTATGTATGTCTTCTCATTCCTGTTTTTTATGTTCAATCCCTTCTGTCACTTGTTTCTCGACTGTGGTGTGTATATGCTGTGCTCGGCAAAACGCACAATAGTTCTCATTATGATGAGATGATCAAGGCAGTGAGGGCCACGTCTAGCAAACAAGTACCCTTGCATCTTCTCATATCCAAGGACCTAGTTTTTCACAACACTTGAATCATTCTGACTATGCCATTTGCTTTTTACTATTGCTCATGAGATTATATCATATGCTTAGAATTTTCCCTTATGCTATATATTAATTGTAATAGAACTGTGTTTCTCCCGCTCTTTGCTTGCACTACTCTTTATTGAATTAACATGTCAGTATTAGTCTCTATCCTGCAACAAATAGGATTACATTGGCTAGGTTTGATGTGTAAATGTCCAAACTGATGTTTTACTCCTATGGCGTGTCATATCATTGTTCTTCTCATGAGAGTACAACTTCACCGATTCAGTTAAGAGTCTCTTTGCAGTGGAAGAAGTATTGCGTTATAAAAGGCCAAAGATAGATCATTCAATTGAGTACTTGACATGTAGGACAATAGTAATTCAATCTTTAGTATCATCTGCTTCCTACTACACCTTTCATAACATCTGCTGTGTCAAGATTACCCCTCTCATCTTACTTACATGTTCTCCTTAGAAAAGAATTCATTTCATCAAGTTTTATTATGGACCTTATGCATCATTATACTCGCTAATAATGTCATATTCTTTACCAAGAACCTTTACTTTTATCATAGCTGTTACGTTTGAACCTGATGTTCATTATATCCTTTCGTTTCATATAAGTTCTTGCGTATTGTCTTTTTACAGTTTAGTTGCATATAAAACGATGGATGGATAAACTGCTTGAGGCTTAGAGATAGATGATTGCCTGGCTGAGATGAGAAGCTTCAGGATTGGTTTCTTTTGACAGAACATCCAGGGCAACCTAGATTCATGATTTAGGGTTCTTAGGCTGTTCAAATAAATAAAAAGCAAATTTTCGGTGATGTATTGCCTAAACACACTTCTGTGGAAAGGCCGTAGCAGAATATGCAAGATCAGATTTCTGTTATTTGCTTCCACAAAAGCCATAGCAGGTCTGTTTGGGTTTGTCATTGTCCCATCTGATTTTGCGCTGATAATGGAGTATGCATTCATGTGTGGGAGCATTTGGGGAACAATTCATAATAAAGTTGTAAACCACCCTTATGTGAGCACATTTTGCTTGCTACAGGTGGGCCCAACGTCCTAGCTTGCTTTAGGTGGTTGTTACAAGTATTTGTTGTAAAGCATATCATTTCTCGTTTATTTGTTGACATAATAATTTACATGACTCATCAATATTTCAGCATTATTTCATTCTCAAAAGAAAATGTTTCAGCATTAGTCACACTGAAGCATCATCTCCAAAAGAATAGTAGGTGTTGGAACACGTCGGAAAATGATTTTGGTAGCAGTTCCATGCCTTGCATAATTTGTATATTCCATCGTTTATAGTTCTATTGTCTGATTATGTTACTCCCTCCGTCCAGAAATGTAAGGCGTATTTTGATTCGTTAAGACAAGACTTTGACCAATGATTATTCTATTAATATGCGGTTTATGTGATGCAAAATCATAATCATAAGTAAATACTTTTGAATATAAATCTAATGATAACAATTTTATGTCACGTAAATCGTATATTAATAGAGTAATCATTGGTTAAAGTATTGTATTAACGAATCAAAATACGTCTTACATTTCTGACGGAGGGAGTACTTCACAAATACAAATCGAGAGGCTAACGGTCCTAATTAATGAGCTACGCGTCCTGCACAATCATTATATGGTTTATGTGAGGTGATATAGTTTCTGTTGAACGTTGTATTCCATGGTATGACCATGTGCTATACTCCAGATGATGAGGTACTTCCTGATATGTAATTATCTATGTCTCAAAACATTTGATACATCTCTGTCTCAACATAATATAAACAGCCGCGCGCAGCGTAGCGCGCGATTCTACCTAGTATATAGGGATCCGTGGCATTCGATACGCATACATTTTTTTGGAGGAAATTCAATACGCATACATTAAACGGTAGAGGTGATATCATATGGCGGTGCAGCAGAGAGGGGCACAACTTACCACGCTCTCATGCTGAGCCCAGAAGGCCTCTCACGTTATCATCTTGAGGCCCAAACAAAGTACCAAGAGGCCCAATTAGACTTGCCGTACAGCCCACACGGCCCACTTGGACGAGGCACTCGGCACGCCTCCCTCTTGCTTCGTTAGTCAGTCCATCACCCGCCTCGAATACTCCCGGACCACCCTACCACCTAACCCACCGGACACCGGTAGGTCGCTCGCCCTCCTCTCCTCCGATCCCGATCCCCACCGACGCAACGCGATGGCCCGGGCGTCCGCCGCCTCCTCCTTACTAGGGGCGCTCTTCCTCCTCGTGGCGGCCGCCTCGGGGGCGCGCCTCCCTGGCCGCGCCGGTGGCGGACGCGCCGGCCGTGCGCAGCCACGCTTCGGGGGCGCGTCGGCCGCGGCGGTGTTCGCGCTGGGGAGCTTCTGGCGGTCGGAGGCGGCCTTCGGGTGCCTCCCCGGTGTGATCCGCACCTCCGTCGGCTACGCGGGCGGCTCCAAGACCAACCCTGAGTACCGCAACCTCGCCGACCACGCCGAGGTCGTCAAGGTAGAAGAAGAGCTCCTCCCACCCCATTATGGTAATCTCGATCTCGCAAAGAGTAAATGACTGGCTGATTCCATGAAATGAATGGCCGATTCCATGACGCGTTGTACTAATGCTTTTTTACTTTTAACTAGGTTCGTAGTTTGATTGGTTATTACCATTTTACATGTGAAAGTGAAAGTAGAAACCACTCGCTAGTTGAGCATCTTGGCTCTTGTCTTCATCCTGCTGCGTTTGATCGGTCCCAACTAGAATGAGTGAATAAATGAATGTTCTAGTACCTAACAGTCAAACAGTGCGATTTGATCCTGTCTGATTTGTTTAGTGCGCGTAGTTGTGTGCTTGAAGCAATTGGTCATGTTTTGGTCTTGGCATACATGATCGTTCTGCATTTCTGTGCACTATAAGTTCTGAAGTGGTAGTAAGGACTAGGTACTTTTTGAGCTAGAATAACTGGCTTTGACTCCTGCTCGCCCTTGAACCATTTAGGTTGAATATGATCCCCGATCAATTCATTACAAGCAGCTCTTGGATGTGTTTTGGGCAAGTCATGACCCGCGGGAGGTCTTTGGGCAAGGACCAGATGTTGGCAACCAGTACAGGTAACTGAAATTTCCTTTAATTTGTTTCTGTTTTCAGTAAAATCGACTCCTTTACTACCACAATGTTCTTTTCTTTGCATGCAGTACCCTTTTTCATGCTAGATGAATTCTATTTACAGTTTAGCATATGATATGATCACAACAAAGCCATCATTTTTTCTTCGTTTCATGGCTCTGTCGAATTGATCTATATTGGTGAGTGTGAACTATGGAGTAAGGTGTACATTTCATTATAATGCCACGGATTTATAACCCATTTGACATACTGGCTCAAACAGAACCTCTGTGTGCATAGCAAAATGTTATATGATGACCTTTGTAAGCAAATAATCCTGTCATCAACATCATGATCACTAATTCGTTGACTCACTTGTCTGGTCATAGATCTATCATCTTCACAAATGGAACCATTGAGGCTAGATTTGCTGCTCTTAGCAAAGAAAGAGAACAAGCTAAGGATCGCAAGAGCGTTATTACCACACAGATCCAACCACTAGGGACATTTTATCCGGCTGAACCAGAGCATCAGGTAGCTATGGCATTATACTTCCTCCTGAGACCTACAAGGCAATTGGTGTTTTACGGGGGTTTTCCCTTCTCTGTATTTTTTGTACTTAAGTGAAATCGATTTCATGCTAGAAATTTGAGCTGAAGCGCAAGCCATTCCTTCTGCAATTGATCGGGAACCTGCCAGAGGAGGAGCTCCTGTCATCAACACTAGCTGCAAAGCTGAATGCATATGCTGCTGAGCTCTGCCCTCCAAACACCCAGAAGAGAATAAACTCCAAGATTGATGAAATTGCTAAGAAAGGATGGCCCATCCTGAAGGACATCTAGCTCATTCTTGTCCCGGTTCTCATCCATTGTTCCAATCCAACATAGACACAAGAGAGCTGCATGATTTTGCAGGAAAGTTCGTAACAATGTTTTAGCAATTCACCTGTTGCGAGGAGTCAGCTTGCAGTGGGTCGTTCTTCACTTGGTTACGAAGATTACAGTGTTCATAGCATCTTCTGTTGATTTCGACATTTTCTCTTTAGAAGCTACATGTGTATCATGGTCCAGGCTTACTGAACATATGGTCAAGTTGTAAGATGTAACTTCCGTCGCTTCATCTGTGAAAAATATATAGATGCATTCTTGTTCACAACACCAATTTACCACAAACTGCAGTACTGCCCGTCATTTGCAGAGAGCTCAACCATAATACGATAATGATAATATATTGGTCATCTTTAAATTCTTTGCCTCTTTTATTCGTGGGTAATTTCCTCCAAGCGACAGGCTTGGTTAGCTACCTCAAAATTGAAAATCAATGATAATGATTTGGCCGTGAGTGCATGATTCGTAGGTAGTTTTCATGATTCCGCACGAAGTGATTGTTTTCTCGTAAAATTCTTATGAATTAAGGAGAGCATTGGATGTTCTCTCCTACGCTGAAAGGGACTAACACGCATAACGCCGATGGTCTACGACTAAGGAGTCCCTGCCGGAATCCCATGTTAAGCCAGCACGCATAATAATAGAGAAGATAGACTTTTCTTACATCTCTTCTCGTCATTTAGAGATGATAATAAAAAGATATAGGGAAACTCTCCCGATCGGTATTGCCGATGGAAGGCAGCCCATCGGCATGCCATCCAGCCATTGACTCCCATGGGCTTCATCTAACAATAGCTTTATAGGCTATAAAATCTCCTGATCCATATCTCCACCAGTTAGGGTTTCCCTGTCTCCCATTTCTCACCTCCGCCACCACAAAGCTGTAGTAACTGGGCACGTCAGGGCTGTGGTGACGCAAGTTGGATCTTCTCGCCGCTGCCACCACAAAGCAGCAGCTGGGCATGCTGGAACAGCCGCGGCACAGGCTGGATCTCACGCTACTGCTGTTGCAGCGGGACCTCACGTCGCTGGCCATGCCGCTGCCGCCCCCGCTGTCCTCCGCATCGTCATCGACATTCTCGTCCAGGTCATCGTTGATGGCGCACCGACCTCGCCCACCTAGGCGGGCTCTGCGCCGCTTGCCCCGCTGCCACTTACGGAGCTGGAGTGCGTCTGCCGCATTAGCAGTGGCGCCAACGGGATAGTCTAGATGGTGCGGCACTGCCCAGTGGCAACTACGATGAGGCCATGTGGCGGCAGATCATGCATGAGATCGGCATCATGCACTCCGTCGAGGGCCTGGGTGTTGTGCGCTGCCACGGCATGTACGAGCAGGCCGGAGAGTTCCAGATCTTGCTCGAGCATCGCGTTTGATGACCTTCCTCGCCGACGTCTCCCCGGGAAATAAATTATTGTTGTGTAGGAAACAAATTATTGTTGTTGTTGTATTGTTTCAACAAGTTGTTACATATGTTTTAACTATATATTTTCGTATCACGACTACAATGTTTTCTCAGAAATTGTTTACATTGTACAATGATGTTGTTGTTGCATTGATTTAACAAGTTTGTTGCCTATGATTTAACTATATGTTTCTGTATCACAACAACAATGTTTTCACAGGTGTCTGCTCTAGCCAATCCAATCGTCCATTGAAGCAACTAAATTCAGAGTTTGTTTCCTGAAATTTTGGGATCAGTTTCCTTAAAAATGGATCTACGCCGTGTGTTGCATTGGTTCAACAAGTCTGTTGCATATGTCTTAATTATATATTTCCGTATCGTGACAACAATGTCTCCATGGACGTTCATTCTAGTCAATCCACCGTCCATTAAACCAACTAAATCTGAAGTTTATTTCCTAAAATTTCAGAATTGGTTTTCTTAAAAATCAGATCTACTCTGTCTGTTGCATGCATGTTGTTGTTTCATTAGTTAAACACGTTTGTTGTCTATGTTTTAACTATATATTTCCGTATCACGACAACAATGTTTCCACGGACGGCCGATCTGGGCAATCCAACCGTTGATTGAACCAACATCCGACGGCTACGTAATATGCAGTAGCTCCCAAAAATATGGTACAATGATAGAGAAGATTGTTTTCCCTTATATTTAATATTGATGTTTTTAGTATTCTTAAATTTAAAGGTATAAGTCTTATCCTAACTATTCCTTAGCTAAGAGAAAACAAATTTATCTCTCTTCACTCTCTTTCCTTCATGTCAATAAAAATTCTATGTAGCATGACTAAGAAAAGAGTGCCGTCATGCTATTGAAAATAGCTTTGTTTGTTGAGAAATACATACATGTTACATTTATACTTTATTTATTTAGGCATAATACACCTGTTACTGCATGTTTTACGATGCATCCTTATATTATTGCCTTACTAACTATTTTATGGTGGGGGCCCATTTTAAATTTAACTATTCATCTAGGTTATTTTGTCACTTAGTTTAGCGTTTGTGCCATGGCCGACAAATAAACACAAACGGGGATGAATATTATCTCTCTCTCTCTCAGACGATAAATCGAAGAACCAAATACGAGGGCTAGGGTTAGGAGATTTCGGGCAATCCGTGCGCATTCTAGTTGTGTACAGCTAACCACCGATCGGTCCCGGAGTCGGCAGGGAGGCGGCGATCGCGATGCCGGGGAAGAAGAATGCGCAGGCGCCCGCTGTCCCGCTTCAACGCATGCCGGTAAGCGAGCTCCCTGGCCCGCCTATCTGGAAAGTTCTAAAAGCTGAGCGACCCCCCACTACCCCAGAAAGGGACACCAGTGGCGGGCCTAAAAAGCCCAGTAGTGACGAGCGGGCCGGCCCGTCACTGGTGACCCGCCACTGGTAACTGGTTATCAGTGGCGGGCTACCCGCTCGTCACTGGTAAGATAGTTACCAGTGATGGGCGCGCATGGGAGCCCGTCACTGGTAAGATAATTACCAGTGATGGGCTATGTGTTCTGCCCGTCGCTGGTAAGATGTACAGCAGTGACGAGCTCTTCAGTCGGCTCGTCACTGCTGTTATGAGAGGCCCAAGCACGGTGCTGCCGCGGCAAGAAAAACAGCCCTTTTGGCTGCCGCGGCAGCCAAAAGGGCTGTTTTTTCCTGCCGCGGCAGCAGCCATTTTGGCTGTCGCAGCAGCCATTTTGGCTGCCGCGGCAGCAAAAACAGCCCTTTTCGCTGCCGCGGCAGCAACAAACAGCCATTTTCGCTGCCGCGGCAGGATCGCGTGAACTGTGGCGCTCTCCAGCCCCTGTGTACTGCAGGGGTCCTGGAGGGGGGTGTACCCCTTCGGTCGCCGTTCTCCTAGGGCGTGCCGCTGTGGCCTAATAGCGCTTGCGGCGTTGCCTCGTTGCGTCAGCATCCTACGTGCCCGGTATGCTTCGAAGGCCACCTCGCTCGCGCTCTCGGATGTCGCACACGATAAGTACATATGTCAAACCGACTACGAAATTAACAAGTGCCAATACGTAAATATGTCCAGAAACGTACAAAGTAGACCAGTTCGGGAATACACGACCACAAACACAATACATATGCAATGTTTTTTCCGTTTCGAAGGGCCTATCTTGATGCTTTTTTCCCTCCTCTAGGGCCTAGCTGCATGTTGGGGCGCGAATGGGTCTTCGGTCGGGATTTGGCGAACTCGCTGCTCTGTGCGAGCGGCGTGTTTCCTCCCTTGGGTCAGTGCCGGCGTAGAAAAGCCCCGTATCGGAGACGACGTCCTTGTTGATGATATTCGCGAACGCATTCTGGAGGCGTGCAAACTCTTGCTTCCAGTCATATGGCTTGTGCTCGAGGTTATTACTCCACTTGCGTAAGTCGTCATGCTTGCGAAACGTGTTCCGCGCCCGTACAAAGTCGTCCATGTGGCAGCAGACGTAGTAGCCACACGTCACACTACCCTCCGGCTGCTGTCTGCAACACCAATCGGTCACGTGTTTAAAGCGTGGAGCGCCACTTCTTTTTACCATAGTTGCTCCTCCTCCCTTCTGTGCATAGTCAAAGATAGCATCATCCAGAACTTTCTTGAGCAGGGTGTAGTCTTTCTTCACCCTCTTCATGGAATCAAAATAAACAACCTTGCTTTCCTTCGGCAGTAGCACTAAGAGGATCCAGTGGTCGCTGCGCAGACATGTGAACAAACCAATATTAACCCACGAAGTTGGCTAGGTGCACAAGCAAAAGAGAAATTTACGAAAGCACAAAGTAGAGAATGACTTACAAGGGATTGTAGGGCACGAATAGGTAGTCCTTGCCCTTATGCGCTATTATCGCACTCACGAGGTATTCTTTCATAATCTCTCTACCTTCTTGGGAGCGAACGTTGTTCTCGTGCATGTGAAACGGATCTGCTATTGCAACGTCGAGAATCTTCAGGCGTCTGATCTCTCTGGTTAGGTGAAGCGCCCATAGCCTGACGAAGGATGCTTCGAGCCGATAAAGGTTGAACATGCCGAAGATCTCCGCAAAGTCCAGATAGAACTTATCCGCGGGATACTGCTCGACGAAATGGAAACCCTCTGGCACCTTCGCCGTGTAATACAAGACATTCGTTTCATCGGGTCCTAATTCAATGTCTCGAACGTTCTCATGCAGAATCTTCATTTTGTTCGGGAGGACGTCGAACTCATCCTTTGGTACCATCGGGTGACCCGGGACGTGATAGGGCCGCCATTGACGACCCGTTGCTCGTTGTCCTGATTGGGAAGATGCTGCGTACGTTAAGGATTTCTTCAACCTTGCCCCACCCTGTCTATCGTAAGTACCGGTGCTAGCATGTGCCTTCTTCGCCCCTTTTTTGCTCGTGCACTGCGTATCCAGGGATACGGCCCTCTGACCGGCCATCGCTTCTTTGGCTGCGCCCACGAGTGTTTTAGGAGTCAACTTCGTGTGGGCTTGCTCGTCATGCTTGGGTGGCGGCGTATCTACAAATTCTCGTGCCTCTTCGTCACGAGGCATGCCATGCTCCCCGCCATGCTCCGCGGCCTCCTCGGCATCCTCCATCTCGAGATCCCTGTAGGATAGAGGTGCGGAAATACCCAAAGGAGATGGTCTTGCTGATGGATTGTGGGTGTGGCTCGGCGAAGGTGCTGGACGATTGGAGGTCTCAATCAATTTAATCGCGTCCTTCGGCCACCTAAGAAAAAACCTCTTGCAGGCTCCTAGCTTCTCGTATCCCTCTTCAGGGGGGTCATTCAGAACCAAGTCCTCAAAGATGCCGACCACCTTAGTCAACTCCACCCTCGCCATGTTTGGTGGTAAATCCACTCAGTGCATCCTGTTCTCCGGCGTTATTGGGTGGACTCGACCGTACGCGACCGTCACCATCGAGCCGAGCACTTGGGTCTGCAGATGGCACGGAGTTATCACCTGCGGAACATACGTACGGGTCATCGATGTTAGAGTCCAAACAACAAAATCTGTACGACACCCTTACGATTTGTTGAGCCGACGACGCTTACCGTTAGGCCGTCGAGCGTATTTGGCGACCCGGGGCCAACGCCCGAGACAGAGGGGCTACTACTCCTTGCAGCAGTGAAGGGGGGCGGCTGCGTATCCAGATTAAAGGGCGGCGGCTGCGTATCAGGATGTATGGGTGGGCGTCGTAGTTGATCGTATAGAGGCCCTAACAGACGTCTCACAGCCGCCTCCACTCGCGCATCGAATTCTTCATCTTGCTTGGCTTTCCTCCTCTCGCGGGCAGCCTCGCGGGTTTGGGGACCGTAATCAGCCCATCGAGCCCCATACCCGACGCCCATGACGCGGCCACGAGTCTCCGGCTTCCCGAGAGCCTTGTTGATAGGGTCTTGCCACCTCTCGGTACCGACAGAGTCCTGGGAGCTCTCAGGTTGCTGGCTCAGCTTTCTCTGCAAGCAACATGAACCGTTCAGAAACTTAATATTTAGGAAATTAATCTACGTAGGACAAATAAAGTAAAATGGGTTCAGAGGTTACCAGTTCTTCTCGTGCGTGAAGATCGGTTCCCCCGTCGCCGGGTCAAATTTTGCGCGGGCCCTCACAAAATCCTTTCCACGCCCTTCCTGGATGTCCGAGAAAGGGGGTTCTTTCCCGGCCGCAATCAACCTTGCGTCCTCCTTGTCCCATTTAGGCCTCTTCCCTTGGTAACCACGGCTGCCGAGTCTGTGGTCACCCACGATCTTGCCCCGCATGTCCTTCCCCCAATCACTCTTCCTCCTGAATTCATCGCCGGAGCGAGTTTGAATGAACTCGGTCCAGTCCGCCTCATCTATCGTAGGCCATTTCGGCTTTATCACGGTCTCAAAATCTTGATCCTTCATCTTATTGGCATGGTATCGCCAGGTATTCAAGGATTTGGTCATCATGCTCAGGGCTTTCGTCGCCACTCTGTTTTTGTCGGCCTCCGGGACGGAGTACCTGCTGAATAGCCTGTCCAGGAGGAGAGTTCGAAGATGCTCGGTTTCTCTCGTCCTTATGTCGGGGGTTGTGATCTTCACGGTTTTCACGCAGGATGCAGCCTACGACGTTTTGAGTACCCCTGTGCAGCTTTTACAGGACTGGCTGTTTACCCAGATCGTCCACTCGAGTGACCACGAAGGTGTCCGTGCTCAACTTGTTAGGTCTCCTAGGCGCGAGCCGCCTTTTTCGCTTGGCTGGTGGAGCCCCGTCCGCCTGTTCTTCTTCAATAGCGGTCTCGTATTCACGGTCGGTCCCTTCGTCACGATCTGTCGCGTCTTCAGCACCGCCGGACTCTCTCGTGGGACGACTCGTACTCGTTGTTATCCCCGGTAGCCCCCTGAGATGTTTGTTCGACGATGGCGGCCCCTTGAGATGTTTGTTCGAGGGCCAGGTCCCGGGGAGCTTCCGCACGCCCCTCGATATCTCGGGACGATGCCGGGACATCCGTTGGTGTCCGCGATGAAGAGGGGGTACTTCCGGACATTTTCGAACGTACTGGAAACTTATTGAAGACAAAAAATGGAAATTAGACTTATGAAAACTTTCATGAGAGTAAAAACATTCATTATAGTATTGCTAATATCCATTCATTATAGTATTTCTAATATCCATTCATTATAGTATTTCTAATATCCATTCATTATAGTATTTCTAATATCCATTCATTATAGTGGCAGGTTATTGAAATAAATTAATAAAAATTCAAAATTTCGGCATGACCTTTGCCAAAATTAAACAAAATAGAGTATCGAATGTTGACAAAACATTGACGAAGCAACATTTTGCCAAAACGTTGAACTCAGTTTCCCTGAAAAGATAAACAGAGCAACGAACGTTGCCTCGGCTCGACGGCCGGTACCACAAGCATACATTCTATACATTTCACATGTCACATTCATCCAATCTTTTAACATTCTTTATAGTATTTCATCTCACAAATATAAATTTTGGCTCATTATTTTGAAATAGAAGAACTAATTATAAAGTCAGTCATGCTAACATCATTGAACATCTTGAAGGCCCTTAGGGCATGAAATAAAGAAGGCCTTGAAGGTTGGGAGAATGCACCACGAAAAGTGCACACCTAAGCAACATACCAAATCGCCATCACCCGCCTCTTTAACCCCACTGTCTTTGCTTTCTTTAAGAGCTTATTTAAGAACTAAACAACACTGAGCAGCTTTTCAGACTAAGACAACAACTTAACAAATAAAGCACATTGACATTTTAATAGTTTTATTAGTGAATAAGTACGTGACACTATTACATCAAAGATCACCCGATATTATAGAAACATATTGTTCAGAAAATGTTATTGAAGTGAACGTGGAAACAATGTTACCAACTGGTATAAGTAAAACCCTATATCACAAATATAGGGTAATTAGGTGTTGTATAAATAGATCGTAGTAAATGACATGAAGCAGCTTTACACGGGGAGTTTACCTGGAGACGGAGGAGGAGACGGTGGGCAGAGGAAGAGCGGCAGCGGCGATGGTGAGGAAGAAGAATGCGGCAGGTGGACGGAGCTTCGACGGCGGCGGCCACTGGACGGAGCTTCGACGGCGGCGGCCACTGGACCGAGCGGCGAGGGCGGCGTCCGGTGAGGGAGGCGGCGTCCGGCGAGGAGCGGCGGCGGCCTGGCGGCATCGGTCGCGCGAGGGCAGTTGGGTCGCTTTCGGGAATTAGGGCAGGCGCGGGATTTGGGGAATATTTCCCCAAGTCCCGCGTGCGAGGAGTTTATATGTACAATTTACCAGTGACGTGCGATCTTCAGTGCTCGTCACGGGTATATTTACCAGTGACGCGCTACCCTATCCGCTCGTCACTGATAAGTACTATACCAGTGACGCGCTACCCTGTCCGCTCGTCACTGATAAGTATTATACCAGTGACGCGCTACCCTAGCCGCTCGTCACAGATAACTTATCTAGGGTTAGTTAGGGTTAGTTAGGGTTAGTTAGTTACGGTTGTTAGTTAGGGTTAGTTAGGGTTAGTACTTAGGGTTAGTTAGGGTTAGTAATTAGGGTTATTTAGGGTTTGTAGTGAGGGTTAGTTAGGGTTAGTTTGTTACGGTTTGTTAGTTAGGGTTAGTACTTAGGGTTAGTTAGGGTTAGTAATTAGGGTTATTTAGGGTTTGTAGTTAGGGTTAGTTAGGGTTAGTTAGGGTTAGTTAGTTAGGGTTTGTAGTTAGGGTTAGTTAGGGTTAGTTAGTTAGGGTTCGTACTTAGGGTTAGTATATCGATATAACTTTCTTAAAGAATTATTTACGAGACCGTTTGTTTATTATTTGCGCGCGCAATGATTACTTCGTGCGTATAAATAGAATTAACATAAATACCATTATTGTTATATACATAAATTTCACAAAAGTGTGCTATACATCATTAATTATCTTAATTAAATTACGACATTCTTCGACAATCTTCTCACTCGTCGACAGTCTTCTCAACGGTAGTCTTGGTCTTCTTCCTGGTATAGGTTAACCCCTCGGAGTGACTTCGTCTTTTGAAGGGACGCACGGCGGGACATGTAGTATTTCTCCGCCTGCTGGGCCGTGGCTGATTGTCTTCCTCCGTATCCGGGTCGTCAAATTGGTCATAGTCGTCTTTGTCAACGACACCATCGATTCCAACGATACTCCTTTTGCCCCTCCTCATGACATGACGGCTTGGCCTCGTCGGGTCGGCTATGTAGAAGCATTGGGCCACTTGTTTAGCTAATACCCACGGCTCATTTTTGGCACTGATCGCTTTCACATTTACTGTTTCAATAGGAACTGCTTTCGGTATGACCATGGTAGTGAAATAGTCTTCCGTTTCGACATTCTTCGCCCATCTTACCCGGAACATGGGGATCTTGGTTACGGTGTAGTCAAGTTCCCAAATCTCTTCCAGCCTACCATAGTATCTGTCCTTTTTCTTACCGGTTAGGGCCTCCATCGTCACCCCAGAGTTCTGGTACACACTCTTCTGGTCTTGTGCCTCTGTATAGAATGTGTATCCGTTGATGTCGTATGCTTGGTATGTCCCGACATTCATCAGGGGTCCCTGTGCCACGTGGAACACCGTCCGTGCTACGTCATCATCTTTGAGAAGCTATGTTCGTTGAAGTAGTTTTTAGCCACCTGGCGAACGTAGCGTTGTGCTCTTTCATGAGAGCCGCCTCGGTCTTTCTTGTGCCGTGCTTTGTTTTTAACATTGCCATGTGCTGAATAACATAAGGCCGGACCACTGACAGGTGCTGTAACACTACCGTGTGCGCTCTGACGTAATCGTCTGATCGGTTTGGTACGTCACTATGCACATGTAAATCCTTCTTCCCGCGTCGGTGACCTACGCCATCGAGCCTGCCAATGTGCCGATTAACAGGCACGCCTATAGGTTTGTCGACTTTCATGTAATCCGTGCAGAATTCGACGCTCTCCTCCGTGAGAAAGCCCTGGACGATGCTCCCGTCCGGATGAGACCTATTACGAACGTATCGCTTGACGACCCCATTGAACCTTTCCAACGGGTACATGTTGTGTAGGAATACGGGACCTAGGTCGATGATCTCCGGGACGATATGGATCATGAGATGAACCATGACGTCGAAGAATGCAGGCGGAAAGTACATCTCGAGCTCGCATAGTATGACAATGATCTCCGCCTGCAGTCGCCGGCATGCTTCTTAGTGATGGACTTCTGAGAGATAACGTCAAAAAAGTTATAGAGGTCAAGCAGTGTCTCGCGGATCCATGGCTCCATTAGCCCTCTAATTGTAACTGGAAGTATCTGTGTGATCATCACGTGACAGTCATGAGACTTCATACCGATTAGTTTGTGGTTCTGCGTGTCTAGAAATCTCTGTATGTTTGCCGAGTAGCCGGAAGTTACTTTGACACCTCTGAGGCATTTGAAGATTTTATCCAGCTCGTCTGTACTTAGAGTGTAGCAAGCGGCGGGACAGTCCGTCTTGATTTTTGTAACATTCCTGCCCAACTTGGTCTTCTCCTCCTTGGCCCACAGCTCTCGTCTTATCCCCAGTTCCTCATAGTCAGCTCGTGCCTTCGGCCCATCCTTTGTCTTGTCTGCCATGTGGAGCAAGAGACCGAGCACACTCTCACAGAAATTTTTCTCAATATGCATGACATCTATGCAGTGGCGCGTCTCGAGAAAAGGCCAGTAAGGCAAGTCCCAGAATACAGATTTCGTTTTCCCACACGCCTCCCAGCGGCTTTACCTTCTTCTGCTTCTTTCCCGCCCTAGGGCACTCACCCCAAGAGTTCAACATCTCGTATATTTCTTTCCCACTCCTCTTACGTGGTGGTCCTCGGGTCTCAGTCGTATTGTCGAACTTTTCTTTTTCTTGTCTCCACGGGTCGTCCTGTTGAAGCCATCTTCGGTGGCCCATGTACACGATTTTGTGAGAGCCCGGTAGGTGACGACTTGTTGTATCTTCCATGCACTTAACACATCCTTGGTATCCGTGGCAAACCTGGCCGGATTGATATCCATAAGCGGGATAGTCTTGCACCGTTGTGATCATCATAGCTCTCATGTTGAAGTAGTCTCCTTCGTGAGCGTCCCAGACCCGGACCCCTGGTTCAGCCCACAGTGTATCTAGCTCCTCCTTCAGTAGTTGGTGATACACGTTCAGATCGTTCCCTGGTTGCTGTGGCCCTTGAATTAGCATAGACAGGTGTAGGTACTTCCGCTTAAAACAGAGCCACGGAGGGAGGTTGTACATCCATACGACCACGGGCCAAGTGCTGTGCCTGCTGCTCATCTTTCCAAAAGGATTGAGTCCGTCCGTACTCATTCCAATTCTGATATTCCTCGGCTCTCCTCCGAATTCGGGGTATTGGTCGTCTATTGCTTTCCACTGGCAACCATCCACAGGGTGTCTCAGCACGGCGTCATCTTTCCTTGGCCTCTCGTCGTGCCAACGCATGAGCTTTGCCTCCTTCTTGTTTGCGAATAGACGCTTCAAACGGGGAATGAGTGCAAGGTACCATACAACCTTTGCAGGAGCACCGCTCTTCACTCCGTTCTCACCATCTGGTTGGTAGTTCTTTCCCCGCTTGAATCGGGATGCTTTGCACTCGGGACACTTGGTTAGCTCCGCGTACTCGTTGCGATAAATGATGCAGTCATTCGGACACGCGTGGTATCTCGTCACCTCTAATTCAAGAGGGCACACGACCTTCTTGGCCTCATCGCAGCCGCGAGGCAGCATGTTCCCCTCCGGCAGAACTTTTGCGAGATACTCCAATGTCTCATCGAGGCTTGTGTCTGTGCTGTTGTGGAGTGCCTTGAGTCTTAGAAGTTCGAGCGTGACTGAGAGGCGGGTGTGCTCGGGATTGCAACCGGGATACAAGAGAGTCTCGGAGTCTTTCACCAGTGTCTCCAACTTGGCAGCCTCTCTACGAGCCGCACTATCGTTATTCGTCTCTTTCACAACTGCTCTTGCACATGACGGTCCTGGACCATTCCGGCCAAATTGTCCCCCGTGCTTCGCGTATCCGCTTCGGCCTCTTCATGTCCTCCGGCATCTTTATAATCCAACCGTTCTGCTTCCGGCTCCCCATGTCCTGCTTCTTCATCTAACCCTTCGTCGTCGGCAACAACCTCATCCTCCTCACCGTGACTTGTCCACCGTGTATAACCTGCCATGAAACCCCATCGCACCAGGTGCATGTGCAAAAAAACCAGATTTCCTTTCGTACATCTTCAGGTTTTTGCAATCACAACACGGACAGCATATCTTCGTGCCACCCTTTCGCACCATATCTCGCTCGACGAAATCAAAGAACTCATTCAAAGACGTATAGAAACTCTGTGTGTTCCGATCGCCGTCATACATCCAACTTCGATCCATCGTTCCTTCGATCCCTAAGATATACGAAAATTAATTAGTACCAACCTTTCATGAGAGGCTAAAAAATTAATAAAAGTTTTCTTTGCAATTGAGATTTTGAAATATTACATAAAACATTTCAAAATTTGGCAGGTTATTGAAATAAATTGTTGAAAATTCAAAATTTCAGCATGACCTTTGCTAAAATTATGCAAAATTGAGTATCGAACGTTGACAAAATATTGACGAAGCAACATTTCGCCAAAACGTTGAACTCAGTTTCCCTGAAAAAATAAACAAAGCAACGAATGTTGCCTCGGCTCGACGGCCGGTACCACAAGCATATCTCACATTCACATATATGACGAAATACATTTCATGCACATCTAAGAAGTTATAATACATCACATTTCTTACATTGAGAGTCTCACTTACTCGAGTCCTATGCTACAAGCACTTGGGTGTGTGCAACATATATTTTATTGCATCGATATATAGTACTACATATACATTAAATACATAATCAGAGGTTCTAAAATTTGTGAGAGAGCAATACACAAATCATGCATGCATTTAAAAAAGAAATAGAGGTAGCACCCCGGTCTTTGCGTCGACTCATGCATACACATCCATTAATTTTATTGATCAAAGTTGTTACACAAAGTTCATCCACGGTGGAGAATAAGAAGTAATACACTAAAATGATACAAAATGGATCAAATATTTGAATTGGGGGAGAGCAAGCTAGAGAGAAGTTCATGCACGGTGGAGAATAAGAAGTAACTAGATCATTCAAATAATACAAGAGAAACTCACCTGGTAAAGCAAATTAATTTGAATTGGGGGAGAGCAAGCTAACTAGAGGTGATGATCTAGCTAGATTTGAAGGGAGAAAGAGATGGCAAGGGAGCTAGGAGAGGTGGGAGAAGATTTTAGAGGGCTAGGAATTCTCCTAGGGCGTGAACGGCAGCGGCGGACGTCAAGGCGATCGGCGAGCTCGCTGCTGGCCAGTGGACTGGCCAGCAGTGAGCTCGCTGATGCTTTTTATAGGGCAGGTTACCAGTGACGGGCACATAGACAGGCCCGCCACTGGTAAACAATATACCAGTGACGAGCCGAACCTTAGCCCGCCACTGGTATGCAGGCCAGGAGCAAATTTGGCGGGAAATATTATCGGTGACGGGCACGTTGGTTAGCACGTCACTGGTGTGTAATATACCAGTGACGAGCTTCTCTGCGAGCCCGCCACTAGTAATTCCTACGTTACCAGTGACGGGCGGTAATGGGTGCTCGTCACTGGTAATTATTTACCAGTGACACGTGACAATTGATGCCCGCCACTGGTAACTTTTCGGTTTACCAGTGACGTGTTTTTTTGGTGCTCGTCACTGCTATCATGCCTTCTATAGCTGTTTCTGCAGTAGTGCCCATACTTGTGCCCTAGTTAGTACGTGTTAAGTACGCAAGAACTGTAATTTACTCGCAGATTTGTTACCCCATGGCACCAAAATTGCAGTTTGGATGTGTATTAGGGCTAATTCTGCTCAAAAGATCTCTAATTTTCTAGGGTCACTAAATGGGGAGATTTGATCATATCCCCAAAGTGGGGTTTTCCCCAGTCATATTTCAGTGACTCTTTTGAGTAGATAGTTCCATTACGCCCAAACTCACTCACTCAGGTCTAGATGTACGATGAACTCACAAATTTCGAGAAAAATTGCATGGATTTTTGCGGCTTGTGAAGGTATTTCGCTTGAATGATGAACGGGGTTGGGACGATTATGGAGCCGGCCATGTTACCATCGATTATCTCGAGGTATATGCTACTTCACTATAAATTCTCAATGGTTTCTTGAACTCAAATGGTCTTTCAGTAATGACACATACATTGTAACATTGAGCTTATGCACAAGTGTTAAAAAATCTGGGGTTTTACTGACTTGGACATTATAACATTCTTCCTTTCTGTATATATCTTGCAGGGATCAATGGAAGAAGTTGTTCTGGCTGTTATAGACACAACGAACGACGAAACGGTGCTTTTGCACCTCATCACATCAGATTACATCTACAGGAAGCAGGAAGGTGAAGTAGATCGCTACCCTTGCTTTCTCCTTTTCTTTATGTTCTTTCACAGTTTCAATTTTTCTTTGTTGCCTTCTGTTGAATGCCATCATCATGATTCACTCGTTTTCTCTGACAGAGACGTTCGTGGTGTGATCCCGGAGCCAGAATGTGACTCTCCTTGAGCTTTCAAGATGCTGCAGGGTGCTCCCATATATGGCCCCTTCTAGACGGCTTCAGTTTGTGCATAAGCTGATTTAAACTTAATGGCCCCTAGAAGCTCCGGTATGGAAAAGCCCTAATAGCTCTTGCTCCGCTTCTAGACAGCTTCTGCAATTTGAGCTTAAGACAGAGGTGAATTGTAAAAGTCTGTACAACCCTTTGATGAGATACGTGAACTGTTGTGCTGCTTGTATAACTTGATGTTTGATTCTTCTTGCTATTTTGTTTGATCCCGGAAGTCTAGAATATCGAAGCAACTAAAAGTGGTGAATTGCTAGTACATTTATGAATTAGAGTAAATTGCCTGTTGGTCACTGAATTTACACCAGAACAAAAATTCCTCATATTTCTCCTACATTGAGCATTTCCCAAACAAATAGAGCTACATTTATCTTGCTAATCTGAAATGAAAACAGTTGAGCATATTTGTGAAGATTTATCACCAAATTTACACCCAAGACCAAGAATTCTAATCCCAAAAAAACATTTTTGTCACCCATTGCATTTTCAAAATAAGAAAAAAAAACCAAGAAAATAAGCATCCAGAGCACGTCAACGTTGCAATAGTTGTCTAGGCGCCGGTTGAGTGACCTCGCTGTATCGGTCTCAGCGACGGGAGGGAGCTGGAGTTGGGGGGTGGGGGGCGGCCTCTGGACAAGGGGGACGTGCTGGAGGCGGTGGGAGGCAGCAGGAGTCGGGGAGAGCCGACAAGATCTGGGGGAGGCGGCGGAGCGTTGGGGACGCGACTGGGAGGCGGCAGGACGTGCAGGAGCCGGGGGAGGCAGCGGGAGGCGGCGACCACACGGCTCGGGTGGCACCTCGGGAGGCGGTGACCGGGCGGTTGTTGGCGGCGGTCTAGCGACCCCGGGGCAGTGGCAGCGACGGAGGTCGGCGGTGCGGATCCCGGGGCGGCGGAGGTCGGGGCATCGGGCGGATCCAAGGTGGCGGCGGACGGGCGGAGGTCGGGCGGCAACAAGGAGCGCGTCATGGAGCTGCATGTGGGGTTCGGGAGCGGTGCACCGCCGAACACATGGGGCGGCGGTGGAGGGGGGCGCGACCTCGGGATCTAGCGGCAGGAGGAGATGGATCCGGTGGCGGATCTCAGAGGGAGGGAGGGGGCGGCGTAGATCCAGGGACTTCGGGCCGACGGGGAGGGGGGCTTCGGGTCAGCGGCGAGGGGGAGAAGGAGGGCCTCGGGCCGGCGGGGAGGGGCTGCTTCGGCCGATGGGGAGGTGGGGGAGGGTGGGACGATGTCGCCGATCTCGAGTGGGGAAGGCGAATCGGGGGAGGGAGGGGACAGGGGAGATGGGGAGAGGAGGTGAACTGTGAAGAAATTTTTTATATATAGTGAATGACATTTGCGGGTAAATATCGTGAACTAACGGGGATAAGATGGTAACTGTGAGACGCTGGTGCTAGGAGAAGCTCAGGAACCCTTATTTTCAAGGCTTTCTTCTAATTTTAAGCTGAAGTTAAACTTTACTTTTTAGAGGGTTTATGGCTTTCTGTACCCATAAATCCTGTAAAGGGGGCCATGGTATATTAGTAGGCGACCGCTACAAATTGGCATGCCGATTTGTGCATTTCATCGACACAGTGCACAGCCGTCGGATTAGACGGTAAGATTAGCAATAAACATGATTAGCTAAATTTACGGGAAACATTTTTAGTGACTATAGGAAACGATTGTAGTAATAATATGAAACATCGTGGGGTCCTTCTGTTAATGCAACATGGAAACATTTGTATATCGAGAAGGAAATAGTTTACTAAACCTTACGCAACAAAATTTTCGAACCAATACAACAATGGAAACACATGTTGTAGATCCGATTTTTAAGGAAACTGATCCCAAAATTTTAGGGAACAAACTGTGAATTTAATTAGTTTAATTGACGATTGAATTGGCCAGAGTAGATATGCGTGGAAACATTGTTGTCGTGATACAGAAACATATAGTTAAGACGTAGGCAACAAAATTGTTGAACCAATGCAACACACGTTGTAGATCCAATTTTACAGAAACAAAATTGGTTTAATTGGTTTCTTTCATCTACGTTTTTTGTCTCCTATACAACAAAAAAATGCTTCCTATCCAACAAAAATTTGTTTCATCTGCGTGTTCTTGGTGATGCGTGCGAAGAGGATGGCGGCGAGCTTCTCGGCACTGCTCGAGCTTGGGGAAGAGGAGAATAGCCGGTGGAAGAAAGCTTGGTCGGGGAGACTTCGCTCGTAGCTTGACGCATGGGGAGGCGAGCTTGGCACGCCGGAATTGAGGAAGGCTCCAGCGGGGCGGTGAGGCGCTCGGGTCCTGGTGGCGTCGCCGTTCTCGTTGTCAGGGAAGACAAGGCCACGGCGGGCGGCGGGCGTGGCGGCAGCGCTTGGCGGGAAGGGAACTGGTAGGGGAGGCGGAGGAGCTCGCGAGGTGGCGGCTTGGTTCGACACCGGCGCGGGAAGAAGCCGATGAGGGCGGCACTCAATGGGGCTCGGGCGCCGGGGCGGAGGTAGCGGAGCTCGGGTCCGGAGGGGCGGCGACCGATCCGGTGGAGGCGGCGTCGATGCAGCAGCGGAGTGCCGGGTCCGGCGGCGAGGCGACTCACGAGGAGCTCGGGGCGAGCGCTCCGGTGTGGGGCGAACCCGGGCTTGGGCCCGTCGGTCTTGCTCGCTACAGCGCCGGAGCAACGAGGCTTGGGAGCGGACGGTGGCGCACGGCGTGGAGGCGCTGCCATGGGCGGGGTTGGAGAGAGTCCGGTGGTGCAATGGAGAAGAAGGAGGCGGCGGGGGCTTTTCATTCCATCAGCAGCGAGGGATTATATAGGTTAACTAAACACCGTTAGATGATTAGTCTAGATCGGACGGC
Organism: Stipa capillata; assembly: GCA_019208055.1. NCBI lineage: Eukaryota > Viridiplantae > Streptophyta > Magnoliopsida > Poales > Poaceae > Stipa > Stipa capillata. Next base: position 863,630 of record JAGXJF010004005.1, read on the forward strand.
TCCACGCTGGGCCGACGGGAGCTGCGAATCGGGATGCCGGCATGTAGAGTTTTCCATATTAGTATCACAAAGAATGCTGTTGATGCTTCATTATATTTTAAGCTTGCCGTATGCTCACCTGAACATTATGGTGGAATTTGTTTTCCGCAGGGACACAATTTGCAAAATGCGGAGAAAAAAAAGGCTTGGTCTTCCGGATGACAGAGGCAGTGATGGTAGTTGATCAGATCTCTTTTCTGTTTCTTTCATCCCTAGGACAAGAATGTCAATCTAAAAGAAGACAAGATAGCGTGCTGATCAACTCACGAGTAATTTCTTGTCACACCCCAACTTTTCGAAACCTGAAAATTAGGGCCAACAAAAACTTTTTCGCTAATAATGTCAGTTAAAATACAGCAGAGTAAAACCTTTACTCAAATCATGCTTCTGCTAAACCCTAAAGTGAGTCAAACGAAAATCCTTCCACCTCTGTTCCTATCTTCCTTAACCTCTGCTCCGTCGAAGCCCCGTCCGGCAAGGTATTTAAACCCTGCTTTCCACCTTGTTTCCATACGCGGCTACTCGTCTTGCTTTCCGCCACGAGCACACCTTTGGCATGCCTCCCCCTTCTATCTAGCCGGTGCAACCTAAACCCACATCTGCCGCTAAGTGCCCACTCGGTACTTATGCGAAATTTAAACATATATATGCCCTGAACCTTTTCCGAATGACTTGAAATTCTACCACCAACTTCGCCATGCCCTATCATGAGTATGTGCTCATATATACCGCTTTTATGTATACGCATATACGCCAAACCCTAATCCATTCTTCCAAGCTGCGAATCAGAACCCTAATTCCTCGTTCAGCTCCGCTACCATCCTCTGTGTATATATGAGTACGCCGGTGATATTTCCCAAAACCCTCACCCTCCACAACCTTCTATGTCTAATCTAACTCCGTCGCCACCATATATATATGCTTAAAATTTCCCAAGTGTATATGGACACATACACTCTAAGCCTTGGTTCACTCTCCTCGGTGAAACCCTATCCACCGTAGTGCTTCTTCTTTTACCACATGACCAAGAAAATATCTTCAGCCGTTCTACCACCTTTCTTTACCAACATATGTATATACACTTCTTTTCATCCTTATCCCTTATTCTTACCATGTCACCTTTTATCTTTTTGCATGGTAAAACCCTAAGTACCTGCTTCACCATGTTTATCCACGTCTCCGTAAATCCTCACAAAATTTTAGAAATATCCTGAAACCCTCCCTAACATATTTCTATAAAAATACCTTGAGGTCCCGTGCAAATATTTCGAACCATTTCACGTTTGAGTTCAAATCGAGTATTGAGCCTTGGACTACAACATTTCCAAATGTTTCTTAGAAAAATCTCCGGAAATCGCACAACCCTCCCCAATGTTCCAGGAACCCAAATATGCAAAAATATTTGCATCACTAGTCCAAAATCCTGAATGAACATTATCAAATACCTTCGTGCTAAAACTTTTCTCCATAAACTCATCACCAAAACTCGTGGTAAGATTTCGGGAAAATCTCAGGTGCACCTCCCCACCACAGCCTAGCCTGCTTCCCTCATCTCTCTTTCCCTACCAAGCTACCTCACCTGCCAAGTTTATTGCCCCCACAAGGTGCCAATGGCTGACCCATCAATATCAGCAGCAGATGTGTCAACTCTTTGCCGTGCAACAATAGCACCACTCACCTGCTTTTCCCTCCCCAATACTCTCCCTTGCCCCTCTTGTTCCTCTCCCCACTGGACACTGCTCTTCTTCCCCACGCGACCCTTCACCTGGCTTCAATACTCCACCTCTTCTTCTTATTTCTTACCTCTTCTCCTTGCTCACCCGTGTGCTTCACGCCACCTCCTCTCTATTCACAGCAAGTGGTACCTAACAACTTTAGTCCTTTACAGCTTCCTCCAACTCCCCACGTCTCCAACCTGAGCTGCTCTTTACCTACTTTCCCCACCACAACCGAGTATCCATTTCGCAACTCCTTTCTTCCCTACCCAAACCGAGCTGCCTCCCTTCCTTCTACAAAATGTCTCCTCTTCCCCAATACATCCCCAAAGCCGAGCTATCTTCTCAGGCATTGTGCATTCCTCTCCGCCTCCTCATCAACGCCCTGAACTCCTTCCCTTAGAGCTAACCCCAGCCCGAGCTACTCTCTAGATTGCCCATCCTCCTGAAGCCGGCTGCAAGCAACAGAGCACGCCCGAGCCCCACCGACGGCGACCACCTATCTCCACCACCCCTTGGACCACCGGAGTCTTAGGCCTCACCACGGCCGTCACCGGACACCATCACGTCGCCGGCTGCACCGGAACCCTTCCTCTCCCCGGTCACCAGCAAGCCGAGCTCACCTCAGGCGCACCAAGGGAGTAACCCGAGTTGCTGCTGCCACCCCGCTCCTGCCGCGGCAGCCCAAGGCATCTGCCGCCGCCACGGCCGAGCTGCCTCCATGCCGCCCCTCACGCTGCCGCACCGGTCACCGCTCCGACTAGCCCCCGCAGCCGAGCGAGCCACTGCACTCCATCGCAGCGGCCACCAGCCCACCGCCTAGCCACCGCTCCATTCCTTCCCTCCCAAGCGCAGTCGCCGCCGGCCTGCCCCAACCCGAGCCACCCCTCTCCTCTCCACAAGTTTATCACTAAGCTTGATAAGGTGCCGAGTAGCGGATCAAGCTAAAACAGCCCACGGCCGGATCAGTGAAGGCGTATTCCGAAAGTATGCTTCCTATTTCCGAAAAGCATAAACCATTCCGAGGACTTTCTCTGTTCCGTTCTCAGAAGCCGAAGACGTATTTCCAAATTACTCCTTCAATCTCAACATTAAAACCAGGCTCCACTAGGCAGCTAAACCCCTCTACAAAGTCATCTTTCCTGCAATAATTTCTTTAGAACTACCACTCCAATTTAATCGATTCCTTTTCTTGAATTCTTAAAAAAAATCATAGACCTTCTGCTAGTTTATTTTTATAAACTTTGAAATTATTTGAACCTCAACTTCACATCTAAACTAAATTTGATGGTCATATGTGTATACTTCCATGTATGTATATAAATCCATAAATAGCCCCCCAAACAAAATACCTCTTTTGCTAGGACCTTCCGAAGTCAAATTTAACATGTTGATTTTAGTGGAAGGTTGGAACTCAAGTATTCTCTTATAACATAAGGAGATATAGAACCCTAGAATATACCAGTCACTCAAGTGAATTTGCCTTGGCATATTGCTTCCCTAATATTTTAGATTAAGAGCCCCAGGGAGCTATCAGAGTTACTTCCTAACGCCTAGTCTTCTCGAAATCACAACAACCCTAAATACCCCGACCTTAGTAGTAAAACCTTGCCTTACCTGCATAGAATAAATCATTATTTCATGCAAAACCATCTTGGAACCTCCCTGTTAAAACCTCTAAGCAGGTTAGTTGCCCCAAGTATTTTTGGTTCAAGTGGCTTGTATTGTTCTTTTGGTCTTGTTAAATTCAACCTCGCATCGTGGTTTATTCGGTGTGTTCCGACGTGTAGATACGACATTACGAGTTACGCACAGAGGATCTTGGACCATGGTTGTATCACACTCGATACCGACACATGGCCAGTACTGCCAGGCAAGCTCTCCACCTTTGATCATGTTGACTCCCAAGTTTACGAAATACTATTTTGATTTCGAAACATGCATGCTATGTTTACAATTGTTATTTTATGTAGTGAAGTTATAACCAATGTTTAGAAAACCCTAGTCCAACCCTTAACACCTTGTCACCCTAAGGACTACGTATTCCAGAAAAGTTATCGGAAGCTTAGGGTAGAGTATGTATTATGCTTAGCCCTGCAGTAGCAAAATTAGGTTTTTCAAAATAAAAAGAGAACACTCCCATATTTCATGTGATGAAAATATGAAAACGGACCGTCGTGTCCAAAGGTGTATGAAGGTAGTATATCCATGGGTTGGGATATTTTACCATGAAAAGGTTTTGTGAAACCGAAATGAAAATGGAGAAGATTTTGATCTGGGTCGGAAATGAAGGGTGAAAGTAGGAAGCTTGTTAAAGTACGAGGTAAGGCCCGGCGTGGTTCTCGCTGCCCGTTTACGGGAGTGGTGTGAAGTCCCTCTCGGATCATCTAAGGACCGAGCTTAAGTGCCGTTTGGCCAAGTCTTACCGTACGTCCACATGTCCTTTATGGGAAGGACTTGATCTAGTACCCGGCCTGAACTAGCATGAACCGGTAGGTAGTGAGCAGTGTGCAGATGAGGTTGTAGCATCTGTAGAGAAAAGTTTTCGCGGGAAAGCGATGGCTTGTTCGCCACAAAGTTGGAACACCAACCTCCTTGCAAGCGATGATACTGACTCAAGCTAGGTTTGGAACATGTCCTTCTGACGGGTTCATGGCTGGGTTTACACCGGTGAAGAGTCTCGTTGTACTAGTTCTGGTAGCATGCGGTGCGCAGTATGCCCAGGGTGAACTACATCGTGTGGGTAAAGCCGTACCACCTCTGCAGAGGGATAAAACCTATTCGAATAGCCGTGTCCACGGTCATAGACGAACTTGGTTAGGCCACACTAAAGTAGACTGACTTTCACAGTCAAAAATGGGTTATGTGTTTAAGGACGCGATCCGCCGAGTTCGCAGGGTTACATGAGAATTTCCCGTTGTAACGGGAGGAGTGAAGAAGGGATTTCCCCATTGAAGCGGGCAAACCCTAAGATTCCCCGTTGTAGTGGGCAATCACTATATCTCCGTCATAGCGGATGAGCGTAAAACTCCCCTTTAACTCGGGTGATAACAAATTGCTTCCGTTGTAGCAGAAAGCGCAGGTACGATCTTCCCGTTGTAGCGGGAAAGATGACGAGACCAGGTATGCGTCTCGATGCTCCGAATCAACTTATGAAAACTGCTTTTACAATCTATGTATATATTTCAGATGTAAATTTATTTTTCGCACAACATGAGACATAGGCTAGAGCCCGATTCTTGATATACCCTTGCATGCATATATCTGTGATAAACTCCCAAGCGGGGAGCTTGCGAGTACATTCAATATACTCACATGGCTTGTTGATTTGGCTAGACCGAAGGATCGACAGCTCGAAAGCAACGACGATATCCGCGAAAGCTAGGGCGTAACCCCAGTCAGTTGCCTGTCGGGAATGGCATATTGTTGGGCCTCCACCGTTTGATTTCCGCTGCAAGATTTTTAGCCGTTGGGCTAAAGGTATAATTTTTTGATCTCGAAGATCGATTATATATATATATCATATTGTAATAAGTGCATGTATGACCTTGATATACAGGTTAACTTGTGTGTACCGGCTACTGATCATGGGACCGGTACAGTAAACACAAGGGTTTATCTGGCCTTAAAACCGGGTACGCCACATTTCTTCTGCAAGGAAGCTGGGGAATTAGAAAAACTGCATACTCTGTGAAGTGAAGCAGAGTAAAACATTGGTCATCTAGACTTCAATACCTGAAATCAATCACCTCACAAGTTGGACAAAATAAATGTTCCTTCTCCAGGATCCAGTGAATGCTTTTGTTCACCGTGCCATGTGCAGAATGCACGCCTTTTATTTCCGTTACTAAAAATAGACTTCAAGGAATAAAAAATATGTAAGTCAGTTTTTGGTACTGAGTTGCAGCAGCGATGTTTTATAGTTAACATAGGTAACCTACTACTGTGGAAAGTGCATCTTGATCTTCTAAATGAGTTTTAATAATTAGTTATAAAATAATTAAAAGACTAATGTTTGCATTAGTGTGACATTAGTGTGATCAGGTATTTAGTCTCAAAAGCAATGGTAAAAATAGTGTTGACAACCTCTAAAAACTTTTTAAAAAGATGACTCGAATAAACAAAGATTAAGGATAGCTTTCTAACTCTTTTTGTGGTTTAAAGAATTACACTGAGTTGAGGAAATCCATACTATTAAAGGGGTTGAAAGCTGAAAGCTGATCAGAGTGTCTTGCTAATGCTCAGTTAGGAATCAATTTCTAAATTCAAAGAGGCATTTGAAAACTCTTCATACTCACATTTTCTAGAAATGTCGAAACCTTTGACTTGGTGTCAGAACCTCCAAATTTCACTTATGTGTGAAAGAGTCAGGGAACTCGAATCCTCCAAGTTGCCCTTCCTATCTGTTTTTTTTATGTCTAAACATTCGAGAATTTTCTGGAACCTCCAAGTTATGTTTCTGTAAATGCCTAAGGCTTTCTATCTTAAAAGTCGGAGTTACCGGAAATTTCATAGAACATCCGAGAATCTATTTTGGACTTATCTTTGGAATCTCTGAGTGTCTGAGTCAGAATGTCATAACCTCTAAAATATGTTTTGTCTATCCTTAGTTGAGATCCTTTAAAATCTCGAAAGCTCCAAGTGACATGTGAAAATGCATCTAGACCCGTTAAGTGGGTTTTGATGATTGACAACAAGTGATTAAGGGACTAACATGCTTAATGAGTTTATGAACATGTGTTAGTCCCTACAAAAGAATCAACCAGCACCGATGACCCCTAAAACTGAAGAAAAGAAGTCAGCATAGAATCATTATCTTGAGTAATCTATTTCACATTTTATTTAAGTGATAGGAATGCCGTACTATTAAGAGGGGTGCATCATAGATGCTAGTTGATGTGCTTAGTGCTCTGAGATCATTGGTCAATATTTTGAGGGAGCCAACTCTTCTACATGAACACAAAGATGATTTTTAAAATAGCCACATCAGTTATTCTGATTGGAATACCGGAGGTTCCGGTAGTTTCGGATGTTCCGAAGTCAACTTGGTTTTGAGGGCTCTAGAAATATCGAAAGTTTTGACTCCAGGATCGGATGTTTCGATATAGTCGAACGTTCTGAAGTAGCCTGTGTTTTAATCGTTCTTGAAAGGATCATAGGTGCCGATTAGAGGGGGGGGTGAATAGGAGGCTAACCAAATCTTAAACAAATTCTTCTCTTTATCTAGATTAAGGCTTAACAGATCAAAAGGTTGAGCTAGCTGTGTGACAGGTCAGCTACACATGCAGTATTTGATATGTAAATTAACACACAGCTGTCACACAGGTGGCTAACATAGGTAAACAAATAGCCCTAAACAGATGTGTTAGATAGATGGCTGTGTAACAAGTTACTGGCACAGATAACAGATAAGCAATTCAGCAACTGTGACATAGCTAGACTAACACAGGTAAAGAGAAAGGATTGCAACTAGATTGAGTATAACAGTAAATCACACAAGCATGCAAATCAGATAATCAAGCAAGTACTGAATGTAAAGTACATATGGTACGTCTCTGTTGGAGAGGCTACTCCGAAGAGATTGCCAGCACTAAATCGTGCTTGTTCTCCGAGTACCTGAGCTTTCAAGTTTCTTTCTCTTGCTTGTGGAAGTCCTTTCGTCTTGCAGCAGGTAGACTTCAAAATCACCCTCACAAACTACTGCACTAGCCCACACAAGCTTGGGTGGTCACAGCAACTCCTACACCCGTCTAGGAGTAGACACTCCAAAAAAGAATCTGCAACAACAACTCTTGGAGGAACCAGTGCTCTCTGCTCAAAGCTCTAACTCTCTTGAACTAAGACTTAGGAAGATTTGCTCCTGTTCAGGAGAAAAGAGGTCTGCAACGGTCGAAATGGATTGAGACGGTTTGGCAAAGGTTGAGCAAAAGGTTCTGCAAAGGTTGAGGTTTGAGACCTCCCCTGGTCCTCTATATATAGAGTCCACAGGTACCTGACCGTTACACTCATGCCACGTAGGACTAAGTGGCTCACCGGTGACAGGCACCGGTGACACAGCTAATCACAATGCACAATGGTAACCGGCTCAGGCAGACCGACACCTGTGTCACCGGCGGCTGACACAACCCAGTTTCACACTTGTGTCAAACTGTTGTTACAGGGTCACTGACCTCAAAGCATCAGTGCCACTGTCCAACACTCTGAGCATTAAGCAAAAGAACCTCCAATAATCATTGGTACTTCATCTCACTTGATAGTACGGGTGTTTCCTAAGGACTCAAGAAATCTAGCAAACCTAGGCTTCAGCTTCCACCAACTGTAGTCACGGCCCTTGACGCATCAAGCCACCATCACCTTGCTTGCAACTCCTTGCACAGCACCAGCTTCTTCATAGCTGTGGCATAGCTGCCTAGCGCAGCCATCTCCTTGTCCTGGAAACCACCTTTGTACTTTTGGGTGGTCATCCTTTTCTAGATGAATCCTCTTCCTGTAACCAACTTATCCTGCGTACACTCATTGTAAACATTAGATTTCAGTTTAGGTTGCCATTAACCATCAAAACCATCTTAGGGGCCTAGAAGCTCTTTCAATCTCCCCCTTTTTGGTGGTTAGTGGCAACCCATTCACAGATACCAATTAAAGATATGAATCAGTAGTACTTGAGCAGGTTGTCAGAATATACTCCCTCTGAAGCTGTGCATAAAAGATTTGCTTTTGGAATGCAAATGCACAGGTCTGAATTAAAAACTTGAGTAGTATATTCTCACAACTTGTATTTCATTAGTTCAGAGAAATAAATGTATCAGAGCATAATAGACTGAACTGAGTTGATAATGATGCAGCTTTAGAGTTTCTTTTAAAGCATGTTCTGAGAATTCATTTGATATATGTTGTGATCAGAGCAAACCATTTGATAGGTGTTATGATCAGAGCTAAAAGATCAGAGCAAAAGACAATATTCTCCACACATATCAGCATATGAACATGAAGTAAACTGCATCATTTTAGAAGAGACAATGTGTTCAAGACATAAGAAATCAAATTAAAAACAAGTCTTGATACACAGCAAAACTCTCCACTCCCCCTATATCTCATCCTTATAAAAGATTTTCTCCATCTGAACCTCTTCTTCTGAACCTCTCCCCTTACATCTCTCCCCCTTAATATCTCTCCCCCTTTGCCACTAAGACACTAGAAAGGGGTAAGGGAACAGATGCTTCAGGTGGACTTGGATCTCAAAAACTGAAGAATCTCTGAGAGTTGAGCCTGCATTTGATCAACCTTGGAGTGCAGACTGCTTACTTCTTCTCTGAGCTAGGGATTCTCTCTGCGCAGAGCAGCAAACTGAGTTGGCATGATCTTGAGAGAGAGCCATCATCGGCTACCTGTGTCACAGATACCAGCTCAGCTGGGTCAACTGCAGGAATATCAGCTGTGACACCGGTGGGGACTTGGCGGTGAGAGCTGGAGTCTTGAGGTGGCATCTGAGTTGTTGTTGGAGCAGCTGTGTCGCTAGGGCTTGGCACAGCTATATCTGAAAGATCTCCAAAGAGAGTAGGAACAGCAACTTCATCTGGATTATCATCAACCTGAGGTCTGAGCTGAGTCTTGGATGTCTTGACAGAGATATCAAAATCTGACTCAGATAGACCTGTCCTCTGAAGAATCATGAACATTATATATGAGCCATACCTCATCTTTGCTTTCTTGTCCTTCTGCACTGCATCTATTTCATGAAAAATAAATCTGGCAATGTCAAAATGTTGATTCTTTGCTATGTGGACTAGCACTTGTCAGACAGGAGAATAGACTGCATCTGTGTTTCCTCCTTTGGGTTGAATGGTAACATTGAGGATCTTCACGAGATGCTTTGCAGCGACCGTAATGCCCTTGAAGTATACATGATCTGCTGGGGTATTTGCAGGGAAAGAGAAGCTCCTTGGATAGAATTTCCTTCTTGCTTCATTTGGAACTGCCTCCAATCTGAAAAGATTTGGCATATTGGGCTCCACTGGTGCTCTAAATAGACTGTTGAATTCTGGAGCAGTGATGGAAATGAGCTGGCCTCTTGTCCTCCAGATCATGATATCTTGATTTTCCTGTTCTACACACACTGTGGCATAGAATTCTTTGATCACTTCTGGATCATATTCTTGTTAAAGATTGGTCAGAAACTCAAGGCCTGCTGCTTGAATTAAGGAGGGAAGAGCATGCAGCCTAGAGTCTGAAAGGGCATCCCAATCTATGGCTTTGCAATCAACAAATCCTTTAGCTCATATGATCTCATGATAGACCCCCTTCTGTTTGTCATTGTAGAATCTGGGGTCTAAGCAAGCTGACACAATATATTCCTTGTCAGCTGAGAAGTAGGAACATGTTGATCTCATCTTGATGTAAGCAATTGAGCTTAGAGATGCAACCTTGCTCTTGGACCTCTTAGGGTCACACTTGGGTAGCTTCTTCCAAGTAGTTTTGGGCAGAAAATCCATTTGTCCTTGTTCAGTTCTCAGAGTAGAGGAGAATACGTAGCTCTATTTTGATTCCAAGTCCTCCTCATCATCTAAATTTTCAGGAGAACTGTCCTCTTGCTCTGCTGCTACCTCTTGTTCTGATTCTACTACAGCCTCTTGTTCTGACTCTGAGCTGGAAGAAGATTCTTCAGCAACATACTCCTTGTTAGATCTGATTGAGGTTCCCTTGCTTTTGGAGGGGTCACTGAAACACCCCTGCCATCATCTGATATGCTTTCAGAGCTTTCTTCTGCTACAGCTAGGTCACTAGCCTGTGCTACAGGTGAGGACTGTGTTGAATGAGCAATAGGTGAAGTGACCTCTGTGTCAGCTGGCTGTGACACAGATGGCAAAGGCAGTTGAGCAGCTTGCACTACGGCAGCTGCTGCCTGAGACACAGCTGGTTGGGACAGCTGTGGAGATGATGCTTGAACAGCTTCTGAAGGCTTATCTGTCCCAGCCTTGGGTGATGAAGAGGGCTCAAGGGCCTTTTCTGCAGCTTGTTCCTCTGTTTCAGAAACCAGGAACTGTGAAGGGGATATAGGTCTATGCACATCCAGCGATGAAAGAGTTTCAGTACTGATGGAACTGGAACTCTTCTTCCTTTTCCTCTGATAGGTGTGTAGACTTGATTTAGCTGTGTCAGCCACCTGTGCCACAAGTGGCGACATCTCCTTCTTTAGCTCCTTCAGAGCCTCCTGCTGTTGAACCAGCTGTTCTTTCATTGTTGGTTTGGAGCTCTGTGAGGTTTCAGAAATGATTGCAACTTCTGATTCTGATTGCTTCTTAGCTTGAGGCTCATCAGAGATCACCACTGTTGTAGATCTCCTTCGTGTGATGCGGCGATTTTGCATGCCTTCTTCAGATTCTTTTCTAAGCTCAGGAGACAGCAATTGTTGCTTGATTCTTAGTTGTTCCTTCAGAGCATTCTTAGCAGGTCCTGAGGGAACATTCTTCATTGTAGCAATCAGTTCAGACATTTCTTGAAGAAGATGGTGATCCCTTGCTCCAGTATTGCGAACCTCAATGAACTTTGATCCTGAAGCTGGTTGAACTCTCTGAGAGTTGTAAGAGAACTGCTTCTACTTCTCAAGGATCAGCTGTCTCAAAACATTCTTGGTAGATTCTGAGGTGGTTGCCTGCATCTGAAAATACAAATCTGCAATTTCACTCAAAAGGACTTTATCTTCATCTGTTGGCTCTGGAATAGCATAAGATATAGGCCTAGAGTTAACTGACAGCTGAAGATTCTTAGCAAAGAACAACTCAAGAAGTGCTTCTTCACTGTTGCATCTATTTCTACACAAATCTGTTCTGAGAGATTATCCATCTCTTCTAGAATGACCCTATCATTTTCAATAATGGCTTCTTGGACAGAAGGATCAACTTCCTCAGCCTGAGCCTCTTGAATAGATAGAGTGCCCCTTGGTAGCACTAAATCTACAACAGAGGTCGTGTTGACCTTTCTTATTGCTTGTCTGGGCTTCTTGGCTGCTGACTTGCTCAATGCTAACTGACCAGCATCAGATGAGGATCTTGTCCTCTTGGATGAAGCTGGTTGAGCTGAACTGGATTGACCAGCTTTAGATGCTATAGCAGCAGCTTTCTTCTCAGCAGCTTTTCTTTGCCTGTAAGCTTTCTGCTGAGCTCTTCTTCTCTGGAGAGCTTCTTCTCTCTGCCTCAGCCTCTCTCTCTCTTGATCAGAGTCAGAGATAACCAACTCTCTGCTTGACTCTTCTGGATCAGACCATTTGAGACCACTGTCCTCTCTTTCTAAATCTGAAGACATTTGTAGAAACGAGAAAGATGAAGAAGAATAAGGAAAGAGGTGCTCCCAAATGCGGAAGATAGTAGTTGTGTTTGCCACCTGTGTGAGACAGAGGTAACACATGTGAAGACTTAGAGCCAAACTAAAGATCTCTGCCCATTGAATAGGCATGCCTATGTAACAGGTGAGATCATAGCGGTGACACAGCTACGCACGGAGGCGGAAGGCTAGCACAACCTGTTTTCAAGTAACCTGATTTCCGAAAACCTAAACCCTAATACGCATATATGCGTATACGTTTCAATCATGTTGCGTGCTTATTTGGATTTTCAATACTTCTCAATGCATGTCATTATATGAAAGCACCTAAGGTTCCCTCATGATCGCATGTGCATAAAACCCTAAATCAAACACACGCACTGTATACGCACGAGCACTTTCCAAACCCAAACCCTAGCGGCAACTCTACCAAAGCTATTCCCCTCTCTTCGAAAATGAGTTGCAAAACCCCAACTACCACCCTACCCCTCTTGCCGACCCTAAGACTCTCAAACCCTAATCCCTCGGCCATTCCCCTAATAAGGTTTCTATTCAACAGAAACCTAAAATCCATATCGCATGTGTTTTCTTCCACCCAAAAATTCTGGAAAAATCTCAAAAACTTCTTGAAACTATTTTCCACTCATTTATAAGAAAACACTTGAGGGCCCAGTTCAAAAATCTTTGATTACATTCAAATTTAAATTCTGATCAGATTTCCACTTTGAACTGCAACCCATACAAATAGAGCTCAGAAAAATCCTAGAAAATTCTACAATACTAATTCAAGTACCAGTAACTCAAATATGCAAAAACATGGTTATGTCCAGTTCAAAACTTTGGCAGGAATCCTATCGAGCACCTTTGCTCTATTCTCCCTCTCTCTTGAAACCAGGGTTCATCTCTCATCCAGATATTTCCAGAACCTTGCCAACACTTCTACCCTAGCTAGGGAACCCTCCCCCACTATCTTTACTTCAGTAAGGAATCCTGCCCCACAGTGTTCAACCCTAGAGTCACCTCATGCGATCAATGGCAGACCTCTTGGGTGAGCTTGCTGCACGTTTTCCTTGTAAACTTTCCCTCTGTTACTCCTCTCTGGTTACCTCCAACATCCAGGACATCGCCGTGTTCCAACCAACACGCCAGGGAGCGCTTGGGAGCACCCATGCCACTGGTGCGCACAGGCGTGCTCACGCTCTGGACATGCACACCGCGCCCAGACATGCCGCTCGTCGGCATCCACACGCCACCTCTTGCCTCCGGACCACTGATGCCTTCTGCCATGCGCCACCGCGTCGGTCGCATATGCCGCAACCTCAGGACCCCGCGCCCCGACTGCCGAGGCATCGCGTCCATGGACAAGGCAGAGCACAGCGGGCGCCAAGGCAAGTCCCCGTGTCCGTGCCTTTATAAGGGAGCCCAGGAGCTCGCCTTCCCCCTCATCAACCCCTCTCCGCGCTCTGGAACCCAAGCGGCAACCAAAATCTACTCCTAAGCTCGCCATTGCCAACCAAGCTCAAAGCTTTTCGCCGCTTCTGAGCCAACCCTACCGAGCTATATGGGCAGCAATCGGAGAACTCCTCCCCACCCCTAACCTCACTACTTCTTGCCGAGCTGATTCCCCATTTCAAATACCCTAAATAGCCACCGTGGCCGGAAGCCCTAATACCTCGCCGGAGATAGCCGCCGGCCTCGCTCCACCCCGAGCTTGGAGCTCTCGGTACCGCCCGTGCTGGTAAACTGGTAAGGTAAGCGGCCGGGCCACCGACAGGTGGGCCACGGGCCCGGCCGGATAAGTGGTGGCGCCTCGCATCCAATCCCGCCTGCCCGCTCGGAAGGCGTATTTCTATTTGAGTGGAAGCGTAAATTCCAATTAAACCACTGGTTCATTATTCCAAAACCGTTCTACTTTGGTTCGGCCGGTTCACCTAGAAATAATCCGGTTCTCAAGAAACTTCCAAAATAAAAGTTGATCCTAAAAATATTTAGCAACTTTTGGTTTAAACAAAATTTCAAAAACTCAAACTTTTCTTGCTGTACAGAGGGTAATTCAAATATCCCTTTGAACTTTTGATCCATTCCAAAATTCTAACATGTTAAAGCTTTAATCTTCTGAACCTAGCATAAAAACACACACACACACACACACACACACATATATATACATATACATATGTTGCATGGTTCAAAAGGTGAAGAAGGTGTATGTGAACCCTAAAAACCCTAATGCCGGTAAACACATGCAACATGACGGCATCATCTTTTTCCTTCCTCTACATAATCTTGCAAGCATGGCATATGTTCTATACTGATTTTCCTTTCTGAGGCTTCATGTCATTTGGTTCTTATTGGTGTTATTTGACACGTGTAGTTGACGGTGTGAGGTACGTTCGTCAGGAAGAACCAGAATCATCCCCGCGTCCGGATCAAGACCAGGAACTGCTAGGCAAGCTCTCCACCCTTGATCATGTTGAAACCCAAGTTTACGAAAAGATATTTCGTTTATGAAACTTGCATGCTATGTTTTACGACTTGTTATTTTATGTAGTGAAGTTATAGCCAATGCTTAGAAAACCCTAGTCCGACCCTGAACTCCTTGTCACCCTAAGGACTACGTATTCTAGAAAGGATAACGGAAAACTTAGGGTATAGTATGTATGTATGCTTAGCCCTGCAGTACAAAAGATTAGGTTTTCAAAAGGAAGGAATACTCCCATATTTCATGTGGTGAAAGTTTGAGAATGGACCGTCGTGTCCGAAGGTGTATGAAGGTAGTATATCCATGGGTTGGGATATTTTGCCGAAAAGAGGTTTTGTTAAAACCTAAAAACAAAATGGAGAGGATTTTGATCCGGGTCAGAAATGAGGGGGAAAGCAGAAAGCTTGTTATATGCGAGGTAATGCCCGGCGTGGTTCTCGTTGTCCGTTTACAGACAGAGTGTGGAGTCCCTCTCGGATCACGTAAGGACCGAGCTTAAGTGCCGTTTGGCCAAGTGTTACCGTACGTCCACATGTCCTTTATGGGAAGGACTTGACCTAGTACCCGGCCTGAGACTAGCATGAACCCGTAGGCAGTGTGAAGCATGCAGATGAGGTTGTAGCCTCTGTAGAGAAAACTCCCGTTGTAGCGGGACCATATTCGCCACAAAGTTGGAACACCAACCTCCTTGTAGCGATGTTACTGACTCAAGTTAGGTTTGGGACATGTCCTTCTGGCGGGTTCATGGCTAGGTTTACTCCGGTGAAGAGTCTCGTTATACTAGCTCTGGTAGTATGCGGTGCATAGTATGCCCAGGGTGACCTACATCTTGTGGGTAAAGCCGTACCACCTCTGCAGAGGATTAAAACTATTCGAATAGCCATGTCCACGGTCATGGACGAACTTGGTTGGGCCACACCATAGTAGATTTGATGTCAAAACCAAAACTGTGGTTATGGGTTTAAGGACACGATCCGCCGAGTTCGCAGGGTAACATGAGAAATCCCCCGTTGTGGTGGGAGGGGTGAAGAAAGGATTCCCCGTTGTAGCGGGCAATCACTATATCCCCGTCGTAGCGGGTGAGCAAATGACTCCCCGTTGAAGCGGGTGATAATAAGATGTTTCTGTTGTAGCAGAAAGCACATATATGATCTTTCCGTTGAAGCGGGAAGAATGATAAGATCAGTTACTTGTCTCGTTGCTCTGAATCAATTTGCGAAAACTGCTTTTACCATCTATTTATATATTTTATGTGAAAACTTACTTTCCCGCACAATATGAGATGTAGGGTAGAGCCATTTTCTTGATCTGCCCTTACATGCTCAAATCCGTGATAAACTCCCTGGCGGAGGGCTTGCAAGTACATTCAATGTACTCACCTGGCTTGTTGATGTGGCCAGACGACAAGGAGGAGTACCCGACCGAAGATAGCGACAGTGACTTCAAAGCGTAGGGTTTCAACCCCCAGTCAATTGCCTGTGGTTTGGTATACCGATGGGTTGTCTACCACGTGTTCATTCCGCTGCAGTTTAAATTCGGCCAACAGGCCTGGTTTGTACTAATTAAGACCAAATATGGCTATTTGTGTAATGAATGATGTATTGTATGCCTATGCTATCAAGTGCTTGTGTGTGCTAGCCCCTGATCATGGGACTAGCACGGTAAACGCAAGGGTTTATCCGGCCTCAAAACCGAGTACGCCACAAAGGCAGATTCATGAAAACTAGGGTTTAACAAGATTTTACCCCTAGGTTTCGAGCTACATGAGTTCAGAACCAACCTTAATTGAGGACAATGCGCTACTAGATCATGCTTTTGAGCAATTGCATTGACAAGAAGCTAGGTTTAAGCAAAAGAAGGGATAGCCGATGCTTACTTTGATCGAAAACTTTGCAAGGCGCAGATGAAACTATGCAAGAGCGCCTCAGAAAGCTTCCTTGACAAATTTAGAACCTTTGGAAGGACGAAAACCACGATTTCGACAGAAACTCAAGAAATTTGCGCTCAGCAAAAGTTTGGGGTTTCTGTGGTCGAACAGGGTTTTCTGGGAACCGCTGGTTTCTTTATATAGGTGGACGGGTTATAAAGTGGCTGTGTCATAGCTAACAAGATGACCTGTGACACTGGTGAGTTAAAAACAATCCTATGGCCTATGAAATTTTAAAGGAGTTCACCTAAGACACAGATGAATAACTCAGGTGACAAGTTTTTCATTTGGAACACCAAGATAGCATAAGAGCACTATCAGAGGGTCCTTAGGAAATCTTCCCAATGTCAGTTTGCCAGAAAATCAAAGAGGCAAAGCTAAAACTGACAAGAGTTGATTTAGAAATCCCAGATAGGATAGAAAACCTGCAGACACAGGATGTGCATAACTAGCTCATCGAAAAACTCTCAACTCAATACATACCTGTGACACAGGTAGGTGATACAGATGAAAAACATGAATAGCATAAATAGTATGAACATATGAGCTAGACACCAAGCAAACATTTTATAGCAAGTTTGAGACATCAGTGATATTCAATTCACTCCTCAGAGCACAGAACCTAGTCTCATCTAAAGTCTTGGTGAATATATCAGCTAATTGTCTTTCTGTCCTTACATAGCATAGATGTATATCTCCTTTCTCCACATGATCTCTGAGGAAGTGATATCTCACTTCTATGTGTTTGGATCTTTGGTGGTGTACTAGGTTATTGGCTAACTTGATTGCACTTTCATTATCACAGAAGACGGGTACTTGATTAAAAGATATGTTGAAATCTTTCAAGGTCTGTCTCATCCATAATAATTAAGCACAACAACTACCAGCAGCTATATACTCAGCTTCTGCAGTGGAAAGGGCTACTGAGTTTTGTTTCTTGGATGACCAGGACACTAAGGAGTGCCCTAGGAATTGACAAGTACCTGAGGTGCTTTTTCGGTCAATCTTACACCCTGCATAGTTACTATTAGAATAGCCAACTAGCTCAAAGTTTGCACCTTTGGGGTACCACAAACCAAACCATGAAGTTTGAATTAAATATCTCAGAATCCTACGTACTGCCACTCTGTGATAGTCCTTTGGGTTAGCTTGGAATCTAGCACATATACATACACTTAACATAATATCTGGCCTAGATGCACGTAGATATAACAAGGAACCTATCATGGATATAAATTCTTTCTGATCAACAGATTTACCTTCAATGTTTAAGTCTAGATGACCATTAGTTTGCATGGGAGTGTGAATAGGCTTTGCATCCTTCATACCAAACTTGGTGATGATGTTCTTGGTGAACATCTCTTGTGAGATGAATGTCCCTTCTTTGAGTTGCTTGATCTGAAGTCCTAGGAAGTACTTGAGTTCTCCATCCAAAGACATCTCAAATCTCTTGGTCATCATTTTGCTAAACTCATCACTAATTGAACGGTTAGTACTACCAAATATTATGTCATCGACATAAATTTGGCACACAAATAAGTCCTTTCCATTTTCTTAGTGAATAGAGTTGTGTCTACTAAGCCCATTTTAAATCTATTTTTGATCAGAAATTCTTTCAATGTATCATACCATGCTCTAGGTGCTTGTTTTAGACCATAAAGTGCTTTGTGCAGTTTGTAGACATGATGTGGTTTCTTAGTATCTTCAAAGCCAGGTGGCTGCTCAACATATACTAGTTCAGAAAGTTTACCACCTTTCACTTGAGTGAAGCCTTGAGCAACTAGTCTGGCTTTGTTTCTCACCACCAGTCTATTTGTGTCTTGTTTATTCCTGAAAACCCATTTGGTTCCAATGACATTATGGTCATGGGGTCTTTCAACCAGGGACCAGACTTGATTTCTTTCAAACTGGTTCAGCTCCTCATGCATGGCATTTATCCAATCAGCATCCTCAAGAACTTCATTTATGGTCCTGGGTTCAACACTGGAGACAAAAGAGTAATGTTCACAGAAATTTGCAATACGAGAACGAGTAGTCACTCCCCTATTAATGGCACCAATGATTTGGTCAACAGGGTGATCCTTCTGCAGCCTACTGAATACAAGGGGTTCGGGGTCAACCACCTGTGTCACAGCTGTTGGTGTTGCCTGTGACATAGTTGGTTCTTCCTGCGACACAGCTGGCTAAGACAGGTCCTCTGCATCCAGTTGATCATTGGCTGGGTTGTACTCGAGCTCAATGTCTTGCTCTCTAGTGTCTTCAACCAGTGATGGAGCTAGTGGTTCATGATCACTTGGTGAGGCAGATTCCTCCTTGACAGTAGGTTTGATCTCACCAGTGGATTTCTTGAGAATATCCTTGCTCCCCTGAAGTATGAGACTGTTGATTTGGAGTTGGTGAGCAGCTCATAAGGAGTCTTCTTGAATAGTGGATGTAGATATATCCTATTGATGGAGTGGCAGGCAGTGTTGACAGTTTCAGCCCAAAATCTTGGTGAAGTCTTGTACTCATCCACGAGTGTTCTTGCCATCTCTATCAAGGTTCTATTCTTCCTTTCCACTACACCATTTTGCTATGGAGCATATGGACTTGAGAATTCATGCTTGATTCCATGTTTGTCCAGGAATGCCTCCACCATAGAATTCTTGAACTCACTCCCATTGTCACTCCTGACCTTGACCAGATTTACTTTCCACTCATTTTGCACTCTGACTATGAGATGCTTGAATTTCTTGTAAACCTGTGTTTTCTCCTTCAAAAAGAACACCCAAGTATAACGAGAAAAATCATCTACAATAACAAAACCATACTTGTTACCTCCCAAGCTCTCATATGTAGTAGGACCAAAGAGGTCAATGTGTATGAGCTCGAAAGGAGTGGTGGTGGTCATGATGTTCTTGGGATGATGGGCAGCTCCAACTTATTCACCGGCTTGACATAAACTGCAGGGCTTGTCCTTTTCAAACTTCACCTTCTCCAATCCTATGACATAGTCATGTTTGCTTAGCATATTGAGAAGCTTCATCCCTGCATGTCATAGCCGCCTGTGCCACAGCCAGCCGACACTGGACTTGGCCATGAGACACCATGGAGCTGCTGCAGGCTGTTCATTGAAATTAACAATGTACAGTTTTCCAGACCTGCATCCTTTGAACACTTGTGAATTATCAGATAGTTTAGAGGCTATAACCTCATCAGGATAGAAAGTAACTTTCATACCTGTGTCACACAGCTGTGACACAGACATTAGACTATAGCCTATCTGATCCACAAGCATAACATTTGATAAGGAATGATGTTCAGATATGGCAACTTTACCAATGCCATTTATCTTTCCCTTGGAGTTATCTGCATAGATCACTCATTGTAAACATTAGATTCCAGTTTAGGTTGCCATTAACCATCAAAACCATCTTAGGGCCTAGATACTCTTTCAGTTCTAGAAAAACCTCTGATTGGAATATCGAATGTTCCGATAGCTTCAGACACTCCGAAAGGCCATTGTTTTAAAGCTCCAGGAAATATCGGAAGTTCCGAAATGTGTATCGAAAGTTCCGATATTGACTTGTGCAGTGCAAATAAAGGGTGGAAGTAGCCGTTGGATTTGAGCACATTAGAGGTTTCGATGTTGACATCAAAACTCCCGATGTCGGTGTTTTCAGTGGAGAATGGCTAATTTTTGGGGTGTGCTATTTATGGCACCCTCACCCATTCCACCAACTAAAACATTTTGCAAATCTATTTCCTGCACACACACCAAGAGCTCTCACCTCTCCTCTCTTAAGCCCAAAGGTCAATCTTTGTGAGAAAAAAAGAAAAGTAGTGAGATTTGAGAATTTGAGTGAAAAGATCGAAAATCTCTTTGAGCATTAGATTCACCTCCAAGCAACATTGACGCGCTTGTTACTCTTGGAGGTTGGGGACTCCTAGACATTTAGGAGTTGCTCATGAGCTCCTACCCCATACGTGAGCCGTGGGAAGTCTATGAAGGTCAGAATTCACCTCCGAAAGGGAAGAATCACCAAGAGGAAGTCAAAGAGATGCAAGACTGTCCTCGAGGGATGAAGGCTTGAGAGGAAACCGGCTCTTGATCACGAGTAATCGAGCTCCCCCAAACGGAGGCGTAGGATTCCCTCAAGAATCCGAACTCCGGCAACAAACATCGTGTCTCCACTTTGGTTATTCATTCTCGCATTTACATTTTGCAAGTTTCACTTATATTGACATATATTGTTCTTGCTTGTGAAATAGCTAGTTCATCCTTGTGATCATATTATTCTTGCTCTAGATAATCATAATCCTGCATAATTGCAAAAATTGCTACACGTTGAGTTAAATTGATTAGTCGCCTATTCATCCCTCCCCTCTATGCCGACATCTTGATCCTTTACCATGTCGGAACCTCCGGGAATCGGTTATGTCTTCACCTCTTTGAGGTTCTTCAAATTCCCGAAGGGTCTGGGTTCAAAGTTGAAACCACCAGCATTTGCTTCTCGCCGTTGTGCTCTGAAAGTCAGAACCTACGAGTTCTTATCAGAAGTTCTGAGATCTATTTGCACATCTAACTCTTTACCCATTCATTCATCTGCTCTCCTAAGTGTTCTCCCACAGTTCATCAAGCTAAAGCTTCATTCTTTATAACGAAATCTTTGTGTGTGAGAAATTGAGTCATAGTTGAGCACCAAACAAAGAATTTTCTCTAAGCTAAATCGATTGCAGCCTGTTACTTTTAGAGATTGATGTCTCCTAAATGACCAGGAGTCGCTTGGGAGCCTTTAAGAAGATTGTGAAGAGCATCAAGAAGTTTGTAAAGGTTCAGAGCTCGCTTACCACAAGGTGAGGAGATGCCATAAGAGAAGGAAAGCTTAGTATTGACAAACTTTTTTTAAAAAGAGCACGATTCAATGCCAACTTTAATCTAAGATCAAGCTTCCTCAATAAAGATCTAGAGTCTCTTAAAGATTCGAACTTCGATAACAAATCTTTGTGTCTTCTGTATGGTCATCTTGATGCCCATCTTTATACTCGTTTTCATACTTACCTTGTTCTCTTATCTGCTATAGTTTGCTCAAGATTTTGCCTTCTAGTTCTCATACTTGTGCTTACTTTTGTTCTTAGCTTATATTGATCACTAGTATAGTAGGTTTTGTTTAGGGTTGCTTAGTGTTATAGAGATATTACGTAGAAAGTAATTTCAAGATAAAGTTTATATAATCTCATATTCATTACCCCTCCAGTCAATTCCCTAAGTCCTTCCAACTGTAGAGAGAGAGAGCGCGCGCGAGAGAGAGCGCGCGAGAGAGAGAGAGAGAGAGAGAGAAGATGTAACCAATGACAGCTTAGTGCAAATGCATGTTTATATATACACACGACTTCACAGAAGGGAGAAAATTCGTTCCACAAGAGCTATTGCTACAGAAACATCCTGAACCATCAGAAAGACGCAGCCAGGTAAAGATCACTACGGTTGCTTCTTGATTCGTTTCGAAGCAGTTTTCGCCAGAGCATTGCAGATCTCTCGCTTCCTCTTCGCGTTTTCGTCCGTCTTGCCAGAAGCAACGTTGGCCTGCCGTTCCAATGCTTCCCTCACAAAGAATTTCAGCCTCCAGAGGGTTGTCTCACTCTGCACCCACACAGGAAGCATGGTTAAAATAATAGCCAATGTGATACATGCATTGGTGTTAGGGTTAGCACATGGAAATTTACCTGAGCATCCATATCAAGGTCCACTTCTTCTGCTGTACTTTGGAAGGCAGGATTGTCTTGTGCGACCATCTCTAGTGCCTTGTTAAGATCTTCTGGAGACAAGTGGCAAAGACCTGCACCCAGTTTTCTCTTCTCCTCTGTGGTCATTTTCCTACAATATCAAGATTTTAGCAAACACATCACATACATACGCTCAGCACTGATGTAAACATATAGCATACAGTCAAATTGATAGGCGCGAGATGAACATTTGTCAAAGGTACCTGCATCTCTGAACCACCATTTTTCGCAGATCCTCCAGCTGCTTATTGATCTCATTCAGCTGGAAGAAGAGAAAGAGAAGGTACTGAATATCTTAACAAATGTCAGTGCAAGGGAATACAGGAGGGTTGCAGGCATTTTCTGTGATTGGCTTCTGAATATACAAGGCACATCTTAGGCCAGAATACACAAGGCTGTTCAGGTTGGCCATATCTCTTAGTCATGAATGGAATTCATAAAGGTCTATAGACAAATAGAAGTGAACAATAACAAAAAACACATCTATACAAGATCTGAGAGTGATTTTTTCTGCACAGTTTATACTGACGAGAGTCAAAGTCATTACATATTGCTTGTGAAACGACCCACCACTAAAGCTGCAACCAATATCCCAACAATAACAAATAACAATCAATGAGAGGGCCAACCTCATCATCAGTATCTTTTGCTAATTTTGCAATGGCTGATTCGGGAGAAGTGATTGTGCTTGGAACATCATTTGATTCCTCCTTCTGTTTCTTTTCCTAAAACAAAAGGTTACAACTTATTATCGTCAAAGGCTAAGTAACCCATATCCGTATAAAAATAAAAAAGAAACGTATATGACTAAAAATATCCACCTCGTTCTCAACTTTAGGAAGAAGTTGGAGCCATTTCTCTTCAAATTTCTCAAGCAATAATTTGGCCATAATGTGAACATCATGTTTTTCATCATTGTACGTCATTGCGTTGGCAAAAATTAATCTAACATCAGAATATATTTCTCGGACATTGTTATACTTGGTACCATCCTTCCCTTCCATTTTGTTTTGGATGGTCGAGAAGTCCATAGGTTTGGTAATAATCTGCAAAGAATAGAAATTAAAGACAGGAATCACTACGAACAAGCTTCAGGAAGACATAATGAGCAAACATTAATGTCCCAATCAAGACCATTTGATAAGGACCTAATAATAACGAACACCAAAGCAGCAGCTCAGCTCCATCTTATCAGGATACTAAGTATGGAAATACTGAAATAATGAAATTTATATTGCTAAATTTGAAGCATACAAAAGAAGGCAAAGAATAAGTGACCAAACCTGTTAACGAGGGGAGGGCATTTGGCTTTTCGGTTAATTCAGTATATTTGAAATTAGGTTTTTGACAAATGCAAACCAAAGAAGCTAGGGAAAATAGGACAACCAGACACCAATTTATTCCGTTCAGTTTTTCAGTTAAACTGAACAAAACCGGATGATGGTGGCTTGGAGCTCTTATCCTTTGGTAATGGTGGTCGCCGTCTCACCAGTCAGCAACCATGTCACTGGCTAGACGCCTCACGCGACGCCTCGGCCCTTGCCACCTCACCCCTTTGCAGCGGCACCCTGGTAATTGGCAGGGTGGCAGCAGCTAGGGAGTAGGGAAGGCTGGGTAGGAACAGGATAGGGATTGACGGAGGTCAAGGTTGGGACAAAGGGGAGGGAGAACGACTGGATGAACATCACCCAAAGCCTTCCATGATTTGAAGATGGGGTTGTCAATTGCCACGATTTAGAGATGGAGTTGCCAAACGCCATTTGTTTGCTCAGGAGGCTAAAGTTGAGGAGTGAGCCACAGTCGTGGCGAAGATGGGGTTGGGGGGAGTGAGCTGTGGTCGTGGTGAAGATGGGGGTTGGGGGGAGTGCGCCGCGGTCATTGTGAAGATAGGGTTGGGGTTAGCACTTGACGGGTTGGGGGTGCACTAGTGGAGTAGTGTGCTTGGGATTAGCCCAAAGAAGCGATGCACTCCGCTCATAGGTCGCGCTACTGAGATCAAAAGACATCGATAAGTTCGGTATTTCAGTTTCTGGGTCCAAACACCGAACTGGAAACCGAATACCGGATTAATAAAAAATGGAAACCGGAAACAAAGCCGAACACCGAACTAACCGAGAAATTCAGTTATGAGTTCGATGGGGATTACGGTTTTTATGCCCACCCTTACAATTAACAGCTAAAAAGATAAAAAGATAACCAAATAAGCCATGCTTTCCTTCTATAGCTAAGGGATGATTATGGTATTTGGAGTTCCGAGCAAGGGCTCCATCAATTTGAAGCACACACGAAAAAGAAGGCAAAGAATAAGTGACAAACCAATTAACAGCTAACAAGGTAAACATATAACCTAGTAAGCCATGCTTTCCTTCTATAGCTAGGGAGATTACTGCATTTGAAGTTCAGAGCAAGTACAGGAATTTATTTATTTTGCCTTTGGCATTGAAATTCTCATTATAGGCAATAACAAGGTCAGTTGAAAGAAACATGGAGATATAAGAACACAAATCATTGCGCTAGTTACATTATTGAAGGAAAGAGCCCCTTCCTGCAGTGACTCACAGGTAAGAAGATATGTACAGTGTACTCA
The DNA here is from genome assembly GCA_019208055.1 of Stipa capillata. Taxonomy (NCBI): domain Eukaryota; kingdom Viridiplantae; phylum Streptophyta; class Magnoliopsida; order Poales; family Poaceae; genus Stipa; species Stipa capillata. Next base: position 888,463 of record JAGXJF010004005.1, read on the forward strand.
GAGTTGATGCACATTTTTTAGAATTCGGATTGCTTGCCAACATCAGGTAACACTAAAACATGAAGTAACATCAAAGCTGATTTACATTACTAAACTAGAAATCTATCCTCTTTAATTAAAATTCTTGTATTAAGAACTCAACTCCAGCAATCCAGGATAAAATGTACTAGCAGTGTTACCTTATAATAGTCGTCAAGCTGAAGACCTACAACATCTACCGGCTTCAGAAATGGCTCCGCCCATTCATGAGATGTGATCTGAAAAAAAGGAAGATAATGAAGATGATCGAGTGCCAAATTGCAAAGGATAACTGTAAGCTTTTCATATGGCAAACTGGACCAATGATGCAATAACTCAATAATAATTTGACCCGAGAAGAAAACCAAAAATTGGTTTAAGTATTTGGCCATAAAGAAACTAGAGAAAACAGGGTTTTCATATACAATGGATAGAATTAATCTCAAAGTATAGCCAACGGAAAAGGTGCATCTACACTTCATTACAAGGCTGTTTAGTTGCATATCACATATTTAGGCTTATGTAATTCACTACTCAAGAACTAGAAAATGGACTAGAGCCACAGCCCACAGGAACTAGTCTGTAAGTTCTACCTATGTTTAGAAGAGCAAAAATAGATTTGAGAGCTGTTCCAAACTTCCAGTAGAAATCTTAATTCCATTCTACATCTTTATTAATGGAAGGAACAGGAGCAATATGTGCAAGCAATCGCTACTAGCAATGGGAATTTCTTGGATCAGGTAGAGAAGTCTTATAATGTTCTAAATTAACCTGCAATTTACTAACTTTAGCACCAAGCCGGCTTCTAAAACATGCTCCAGGATGCAAGAATATAGACCGACTAACCAGGCGAGCAAAAACAACATAAATCAACGTAAACAAATTACGGGACATGGTGCAGCTCGAGAAAGATCACCTGGCGCACGATCAAGCCCATCTGGCGCATAAGGTCAGGCATCCCTTTGCAGTTCCCGCCTTCCCTTCCACCGTACCCCGCATACCTGCTGCTACCTCCAGCCTTCCGGCCTCCACTGCCATGCTTCTTGCCGTCATAGAACCCTACCACCTCGTTCACCCTCTTCTCCAGCTGCAATACACACACCACACCACCATCCAATTCCAACCTGAGGCCACTGTGCCACAATTCTTGTGCAAAATAACACAAAATCACGAAAGGAAATCGCCAGAACTGACACCTAATCCTGCACTGACCAAAATCCCCAAAAGCGCGTTCTTAGAACGAACCGCATCCTCTACGCATAAGCGAGACGGGTTACTACGGAGGTTAGGGGAGCGTTACCACGTCGGTCTTGGAGACGAGGTCGTCGACCTGGCGCCGGAACGCGTCCACCTCCGCCGCCGGGGCCCTCTCCGCGGCGGCGGGCTCCAGCGCCTCCTCCGCTGCTCGCGCGCCGTCCGCCGGCACCATCTAGGGTTCGTCGTGCGGGCGCGTCTCCGGCGGCCGTGTGAGCGACAAACTGCGGCTGCGGCATATGATGGGCTCATGGGCGGCGATGGGCCTCTAAGTGGGCCGTCCACACGCCATGGCATTCGAAACTGTGCGGGCCGCGTGCTGGGCCACGTGGGATGGATACTGTGCGCACCACAGATACGGGAATCCTATTCCACCAGCGTCCTCATTGGAAGCGTGTATCCTATATATACCTAGCTACATCTCATTGTCCATTTTTCCTGCCCTCTCACACGCCCACGTCACCTTTAAATTTATGGTCGTTCGATTGCCTCTCTTCTACGCCTGAATCATTAGATTGCTTGTTCCTTAGACCACGGTCGTTCATTCCTGCATGTAACCGTTCCCTCCATCTCCCTTCTAATCAACTAAACAAGTTCACATTATTATTTTCTTGATCCTTACATTATCATCATTATTTAACATATATCTAATTTGCTTCCCGGCATTAGTTTCTGCATGTATTCCACCTCGATGCGATAACATCATCTACTTTGATAAACTACAACATCAATTCTCCACTGCAGGTACCACCTACGACGATACCTTTCATCTCAATTCTTAGTTAAACTAGTAGAGTACCCGTACGTTGCAACGGATACGGATTTTAAAAGGACTAACTCTTGTAATGCGCATTGCTCATTGCCATCCAATGATTAATTCCTGTAATGCACAAGAATTATACGAATATTTTGCATTCAAAAGAGTAAGTGGTAGGAGCAACATAAACAACTGTAAGAGTATCTTCCACTGACGGTAGGTAGACAGTTAATATAAAATACTTGATAAATGGATCCCTCCCCCACCAAACAACAAACCAACATTCAAAAATCTAATTACAGTGAAATAGTTATTATTGGTATATAGGGATATTAAAAAATACTCAAAGAACATAAGTTTGTAGTACACCCGACTGGATATAAAGACGTGCAGAATCATACATAGAGAAAATAGTTTCAGACTGCTGGAACTTTAATTTGTTTCAAAACTCATCTTCCAAATTGGATCTCACCCGGCCAGCTGCAGCTAGCTGATTAGAGTAATTAAACACTTAAGGAGGAGTATAAAAAGAGGTCAACGCGAGTAGTACTCTTCCTTCTCTATTGTGCAACAGTCCACATATACAACCATAAGCAAAATAGGAGGAAGAGGAAGAGCAAAAGAATAAATTGATCCATCATTCAGTTTTACCTCCTTCGGCACATCAACATTTCCCCTTAAGCAATCTATCTCCATTTGAATCCTGCATTTCATTTGTACGTGAGATATCATAATAGCAATGTAAACTTGAAGTCTTGTAACAAACATTTACTGAAAAGCCGTATCTAACTGTTTCCTATTTTTATTCACTTGTGCAACCAAATCAGTATAGCAGGGAGCAACCTAAACAGAGCTTAGAAGCATCTATACACGAGTGTACTGCTGCCGCACGCAACAATTCCTCCTACTGCCACATGCTGAGCCTTAGTCAGTTTTTTTATCTCTTCAGAGCAGCGAAACCCAAACAAACAATTTTATTGGGCAACCAGCAATGAATCAAGATTAATGCCAAAGGGGCAACTACTGTTTGTATAGGTGATGCACCATGCACCAGAACCATATCAAGCTATACCATGCACCAGAACAATCCCAAACTGAAAAAACAAATATGATGATTTAACAATCTAGCCAGTTAATACTTTGAAACTTTGGATTCAGTTTGTATGATGACCACATCAGTTTCTTTCATTGAACCAGTACATGATGCCATTGTTAGCTGTAATCTTGATTCATGTATCTGCATGTGTATTTTCGTTTTGCATGTAGTTAGATGTATACATGTGGCTGTTGTAGTCCGGCAAGGTGTATGTGTGATACGTACGAAGCTGGCGAGTTTTCAGTGGAGGCATGCAAGGCGAGATGCTTGAGGCGCCATGCGATGCGGCGAGCATGGCGAGATGCCGATGGCGGCGTGAAGCTGCGGTGCAAGTGCTGAGGCCAATGGGTTGTACGAGTCCTAGCCGAGTGAATCGGCGAGTCAAGTAGTTAGTGCATGCGTGAGTTGTTAGTTGCATGAGCTTTGAGGCCGAGTCTTGTGGATCCTGGAGCGATTCTAGGAGAGAGAGATAGGGTCATGAGTTAGTGCGTGAGTGGCACAAAACCAGAGCAAGTTTGTTGCTCCAGTTGCGTGTGCTATTTAAAAGGTTGTAAGCATGTTTGCTTTGACAAGGCAATAGAGAGGAAGAGAAAAGATGTTTAGCTGTGTGAGACAGCACGTCACCAAATTCTGGTTTTTCTGTGTTATTGTATGAGTTGTGCAAAGCAGGGAGGTGAGAGATTTGCCTCCAACAACCATTGCTCTTTTAGGGGAAATAGGTTCCATTGCTCTGAATCGTACATACCTCCTCCAGCTGCATGATGGACTGGGATGCACTTGCGGCATCGAGAGAGAGGATATTGAATGGCGCGTAGATGTCTTTCTTCTCTTACAAATCCCTATGCAGGCGAATAATCTACGCAGCGGAAATTCAGAGAAACTCGTTGCATGAGGGAACCTAGATATCAGGCGAGAAAGAAGATGATAATTAGGGTATAGAGACTGGAGCACGAACCTCCGGGTTAACTTGTTCAACCTTCTCATTCTTGTTGACGGCGCAGAGCATCTTGAAGAGGACTCCGGCCGTCTGGTAGGCCTTCCCAAGTTGAGCCCTGCAGGTGACAGAGATGGTGTTGCCGGCGGCAAGGTGCTTGTCGCGAACGTAGCGGCTCCACCCCTTGGTCATCATGTAGCTCTGGCTACTGCTCCAGTAGGAGTAGCAGAACCGCCACACCCTGCCGGTTGTTGGAAATATGCCCTAGAGGCAATAATAAAGTTGTTATTATTCTATTTTCATGTTCATGATTAAGTTTATGTTCTATGCTAGAATTGCATTGGTTCTTGAATATGAGATTCAGAGGAAAATCTAATTGCATGTGTGGAATAATAAACACCATTCAGATCCCTAGTCAGGCCTCTGGACTAGCTCATGTATTGTTGATGATCTTGTTTTCCTGATCATGGGCATTATTAATGTAACAAGGATGCCGGCAATAATAGGAACACATTGTTAGGGTAACAATGGTGTTGGATAGACCCCCTTATGAGATACTGCGAGATCACTTTGTCAATATGTTGTCAGTATCTTCTCATGATGTGTTAATGTTTACTTGCGTCCTTAGACCATGAGAATATCATAGACCCGGATACCGGATGGTTCCTTTGGGGTCATCAAACGACTTCCAGGTACACCAGAAAGTACATCGTGGTTCTAGATATGTCAAGACTGGGATTTGCCCATCCGGCGATGGAGAGATACACTCTGGGCCCACTCGGTATTACGGTGTCCAGCATCGCCTGGCCAGGTATTGTGACTAAAAGGTTAGTCACGGGGATACCGGAATACGGAAACGAGAAAAGAGTACAAACCGGTAACGAGGATAACTAGGTATGGTGATCAAGGAGTTGATCAGATACCGTCAAAGTCTCGCCTCGGGTTGTGTAACGTATCGTGAGGCAAAAGGAATTGTATGCGACAATACAAGGTTCGCCCAATAAAGATCTTCGATGATATGTGGGAGTCGTTATGGGTGTCCAGATCCCGCTGATGATTATTGACCGAAAGGTGTCCCGGACATGTCCACATATACTCGAACCTATAGGGTCACACGCTTAACGTTTTAGCGGCATTTAGGAATGCTACGATTTATGGAGAACGAGAGAGAAGGGTTCCAAAAGTGTTTCGGATGATCTCGAAAGTGTTCCGGGAGGTCCCGGATGGTTCCGGTGATGTCCGAAAGTGTTCCGGAAAGTATTGGAAGGTTCTAGAAGGTTCTGGAAGGTTCTAGAAATTCTAGAAGGTTCTGGAAGGTTCTAGAAATTCTAGAAGGTTCTAGCAGTTCTGGAAGGTTCTAGAAGGTTCTAGTGGAGTTGGACTCCAACTCCAACAGGGTGTCCCTGCTGGAGTAGGACTCCACCTGCCTTGGGAGAGCTGCCCCAACCCCTATAAATAGAGGGGCAGGGCACCTCAAAGAGATCAAGGCAGCCCCAGAAGCAGCTCTAAACCCTAGGCCGGCCATCTTTAGATTGGCCACAGCCTTCTTTTCTCTCTCTTCTAGATTGGATCTAGTACAGCTGCCGGCGCGCTGCTGCTTCTCCTTCTCGTAGATCCCCGCTGTTCTTGTGTGCTGGTCCACACATTACTGCGGTGTCGCTGATCCGGTACGCGTGGATACCCCGGAGACGTCGTATACTTCGGCGTTCGATCGGGCGAACTATTCGCGAGGAGATCGCTCTCGCGGCTGGGAGGTATAACCTAGCTGCGGGAGTCTGCGGACTTCATCGACATCGGTCAACTTCTCCGCTGCATTGACGTGATCGTCGAAGGTATGATCTCGTTGCCTGCACCTCGATAGTGATCTTGGGGTGGATTGTGCGCGGTAAATTTTTGTTTTGCGTAGCACGTTCCCCAACACCGGTATCTTCGCCGCCAACGTCGACCGGAGCGGGCGTGGCCGACAGCAGGAGAGGGCGAGCAGCGTACTACTGGGGCAGCAGGCAGCACTGTCCACCTGGAGCAGAGGGCGAGCGGCGGGGTGGCGTCCTATTGGAGCGAAGGAGCGGCGCGACAGGGACAGCACGACCAGCGGCGGGCTGGCATCTGGCCGGACCCGAGGAGGCGTGATGGGGGATGGGCGGCGGTGCCACGGGGGAGCGGAGGGGGCGGATCCGGTTGGTGGGCGACGAAGGGGAGTCGGTGGCCGGTTGGCGGGCTACGGAGGGGAGTCGGCGGCCGATTGGCGGAGTGACGAGGGCAGCGGAGGGCGAAGATCTGGTTTGCCTAAGTGGGGCATGGCGGTGGGATGAGGCCAGCACCGGGGGCGGCGGTGTCTGACTGAAGAGGAGGCTCGACGGGGGCGTGGGCGCGATGGCGGCGTCCGGTTGGGGCCGGGTGAGGCGTCGCGCACGACGGGGGGCGAGGAGCAGGATCGGGATGGAGAGGTGCACGGGGTTGGTTGCTGAGAAAAAATAGTTAGCTGTAGATAAAGATTTGATTTGTTAGACTACTGAGAAAAAAAAGAGATAGACGTGGACTTCGATCGGAATGCATGTGGATTGGTGTTAGTTTGTTATCACTTTGTTACATGTTTATTAGAGGGTTGTTAGAGAGGTAAAAGAGGTAATCAAAATACACGTGGATTGGTGTTAGTTTGTTATCATTTTGTTACATATTTGTTAGAGGGTTATTAGAGGGGTAAAAGGGGTAATCAAAAGTGTGACACTATCAAATATTATAGAATGGATAGATAAGTCAATGTTATTATTCACTAAGACATGTACGTAGATCATAGATAAGTTTTTGAGCTTTCGGGTTATAAAAGATAGATGCATGCATCTTTGCGTGAAGACATGTGGGGAAGTGATTCTAAAATCTCTTCCTTTAGCTATTATGCTTCACGGATTATCTCAAGGAAACAGTATTAATTCCTTTATTTTCTCTCATAGTTAGCGACAATTCAACTCTCTATTAATCCCTTACATTTTCAGTTTCTTTGCTCGCTTTCAAACCAAAATCATTGTCCATTTTCTTTATCTTCTTCTCTTTTTTGGAGAAAGAGGGTTTCGCCTAGATTTTCATTACTAGAAATCCAAACTTGCAGTTCATCTTTTCCCTTATTTGTATTGCTCGGATTGCAAGCTATGGTTATTTTTCTGCCTCGAAAGTTTGTAGATTGCTACTTGAATTACTAACAACTATCCGTTCCTGTGTTTTCATCTTTCATCTGGCTATATTCAAAGAATATTTTTTTTGCTAACAACAACCCGTGGGTATCTCTAGTTTTTTGGTAATTTTTTGGTATTTAGCTAACGCTTTTGCTAATTCTCTGTTGCACGAAATATTTATATATTGTGGTATTTTTTTTGCTAACAACAACCCGTGGGTATCTCTAGTTTTTTGGTAATTTTTTGGTATTTAGCTAACGCTTTTGCTAATTCTCTGTTGCATGAAATATTTATATATTGTGGTCATCTAAAACTGTATAATATTTAGTCTAAAATTATAGTCATAAAAGTGTGCAATTTTTAGTAAAAATTACTTTAACTTTTTGTTTGTAGATTCTATTAGAATAAGGCGAAGATAATGACGGTTAGAGGCTTTAAAAAGGTAACTGATACTTCAAAAAAATTCGGACAACCGATAAATAAATAGACAATCCCTTTAGCTAAACATGACTAAGAAAGAAAGAAACATAGCGGCTGGACAGGGCTTCCCGTACAAGCTCCTCCCTAGCACGTTGTGTGTAGTGATGAGATGCTGCCACATGGAGGAAGTGGATAGCATGGACGTTTGCTTTCCGTGCAGTCGTCTCCACCGTGATGCACCTATACACTCTACTACCACACGCTCCTGTCCACCGACAGGCCATCCTTTTGTGATTGCACAACGGCCGACGATTTCCCTACATCCATGGGATGTTGCATGCAACTACATCATCATTGTCGTTGTGAAAACTTAGTTTTTCTTATACTTTACTTTTCATTTTTTTTGTCAAGTTTTGGTTTCTCGAATTTTGAATTAAAAATTTTTAGGAGTTCGATTTAAAGGTTAACAATTATTAAATTAGATTTTCCTGTTCTAAATTTTTGGATTTTGGCTCGAAGATAAAAAGGAGGGGGTAGAGACGGAAACACTTGGCATAATTTACTCTAACTTAGGTGAGACCACGGATTACGAAAAAAATACTAGTAGTATCGGTACATAATATTCATTTTTTTCCCTATATATAATACTAAAGTGATAAGCGTGCTTCACAGTGCGGATGGCTCATCAGTATGATTCATTTTTCTGCTACTATACATGTCTTATTGTCGTGGGTTTGTAGGTCCATTGTTGCCTAGTAAGATGCGGCCGAGGCATCCACTAAATCGAAGCAAGAATGTGAGAACAATAAGAAATCACTAATTGAGAAATATGGTGTGACAAATCAGCTGATACCAAGATTAAAATCTAACCCTAACTTAACATGGCTAGAGTACAATAATTATTGATAACACTGCCAAATACATGAAAGGCCTGATATGGAAAGTCTCAAGAATATGATTCAGATGATCGTAGAGCTCCAGTCACAAGTACTGAAGGCCTGTAAGATGGTCCACTGAAGTTGGACTTGCACCATAGAAGCTAGCTGGGAGATTGAGTGTCTTAACCCCTATTAGATTGCCATGTTAGGATTGGCTTGGTTATGTTATTATTCTATAGAAGGCCACAACAAGAAAAAGAAATGATTCATAAAAGAGTCACAGAGTTTTAAGACTGCTCAAGTTTCCTATTTGAGGATTATGTCTACTAACTACTGTGCTATTAGAAAATCCCAATCTTAAGTGTGCTTCTCCATTACGTGTGGATGAAAGCAACGAGACACTGACAGGTGGGTCATACTAGTCAAATTGACGACAGAATTCAAAATGTGGAGTTGTGCGATACATTCTGTCCTTAAATGTGAAGTTTTGTGAAACTATCTCTTAAATGTGAAGTTTTGCGATAGTTTGTATAATATATGGAGTTTTGCAAAATTAACTCTCTGGATAATGAAGGGGGGATACGGCAATGGAAACATTCCTTCCCCTCGCATTTGACAAATGAAATGAATGTGCAACAGCCTTCAACTCCACTCAACATCATACTATTTTGAATGTGGGCGTTGAGCACGAGTTGCTTGCGGTTTCCACCCACTCTCTCTTGGTCAAACACAACGCACCCGTCTGATTCTCTTCATCGTACCGTACATCTTCTTCTCTACCCTCACCCTGCAAGAAGCTAAAACACCGTCTTTCTTCTCCTTCCTCCCTCTTCACTCGTCCCAAAGCTCCGTACAATTCCCTTTGTCTTCAACAACAGATGGTGGCGCATTAAGCATCTCGCCTTAATATGTATAATGAAGGGAGAGGCATTCGAAAATGGTAACATTCATCCCCATTGCAAAGATGTGACAACAACAATGACCAGTTCTGGCTCCGCTCTACAACAGGCTCTGCCTCCAGCCGCCGTGACAGGCTCTACGGCAAATAGCGACGAGCTCTAGTTTTCGATCCGAAACGCAAAAAAAATAAAGTATATTGTTTTATTAAAATTATAGTTACAATAATAATGCTATTTGTATTCCTAAATAATTAAATTAATATTATTTTAATTCAAAAGGTTATTTTTTTACACATTTTGGACCAGGCAAGGCTAGGCTCGAGCTTAAAATTTTTAGGTTGGACTTTTCCAAGCTCGAGATTTGCTCGGGTCTAGGTGGCAGTGACCAGCTTTGCTTCCAAACTTCACATTGGGTAACGCCTTCGGCTCCACTTCGCTCTGGCTCAGCTATGGCCAGCACGTCTAGCCACCGCAACACACTCCATTACAGATTGTGGCGCATCCCCTCACCTTAAAATGAATAATGAGGAGAGGGGACAAGTGGACATGATACCAACAATGACCTTTAAGGGTTATCAATATGAAGAGACTTCAAAATTGTAGTCCATTTTATAGCAGTAACATTACGATCTCTACAGTTGATTGCAGGATTTTTTTTCCTGAACATAAATAGGGTGACATGTAATTTTTTTCTTTTTTGAAAAGTACTCTACCATTTCGTGCACTGACAAGTTTCAAAAGCACTTTGCATCAACTGCAAAGCATCAGCAGGACGCAGCAATCAGATCCTATTAAGCCACACCACTACGCCCCACAAACACCGAAGTTTCTGATTTGGTACTTCTCAAACTACCATTACTCAACTGGGGAAGCACCAGTCAACACTGTCCAGAATGACATCATCACCTGATAGAGAAATTTTCATATTGCAGTCAGTTCAATGTATATAAACTTGACATCTATGACATGGTTAAATAGTAGCTGCTGCCAAAAAAATTGCATTGAAATATCAAGCATTACAAAGAGGGAGTAGGTTATACCTTCCATTAGTTTGTTCTTTGACAAGTAGGCCATGTAAAAAGGATAAGAGGACGGTGCAAAGTTGTCACCTGCAACTGCGAGTCCTTCAACGGGACCCCAGCTTCTCCATCATGACTCACGAGCACGTCAGTCACCTTGCTACCGCCACCACGGCCCCAACCCTGTCTGCGGAGGCACAGAGCGCGCCGGCGTCGGTTCCGCAGCATGGCTAGTGCGAATAAATCGACAACAATTTCCATCACGGGCACGTTGGCCACCGTGCTTCTGCCAGCAAGGGGATTTTGAATAACCACAAATTTTTGAACAGCGCATAAACTTGTTGCACACATGCTCATCAAAAACATATAAGGGACTTTTGGAAACCCCATTACCAAAAAACTTGTAACAAAGAACCTCAGATTTAGGGAAAGTTCTCAAATCACCACGTGCATCTTTGCAAAAACAATTTCAACACACCCATGGCTAAAACAACCTACATTTGTGGACGGTGGGACAACAGGAGTAGCAAATATGGTTCCCAATTCAATATTCACTAATGGGTATGTGAAGCCATGGAACTGAGTTGTTCTCATCTAACATGTCAGGTTGAACAAAAAGAGTTATTGACATACACAATTGTCATATAGGCGGTATGGCAGCGATCTAAAAGTGATAATGCTGTTGCTAACCTGCAACCACTAGCGCAAAAATCATTCTTCAGCAACCAAACCTACCATATCAGATAGAATAAAAAGAGTTTATGAGATACATAATTGTCATATAGGCGGTATGGCAGCCATCTAAAAGTGATAATGCTGTTGCAACCTGAAAACACTAGTGCAAAAATCAGTCTTCAGCTAGAACAGCTACTTTGCTGCACGAGAAATAATCATGACTCCCTTCCCTAGTTTGGCTTGTTTTGCAAACAACACAAGAATATGGATGCAGCCATACAGTAATGAATCATTGAACAACAAATGAGTTACATCATGACAATGGTGGACAGAAGATAATTTTGGTGCACAAAGAGAAAGTACATTATGGGAACAAGAAGGATGGCAAAGCAGATCAACAACATAAACTACCTCCTAACTGCTGAAAACAAAGGAAGGTTATGGTAGCAAGCTTACTACTTCATATACTTGGTGGTGAGAACAGTGGTGGGAAGCCTCTATACAGGTGAGCATGCACCATTTTGTGCTTCCTCACATACATCCTCTCGAGCAGCAATGCCTTGAGGTCCAGTGCAAAATACTCTATATCTGACCTCTGCGGCGAAGAGCTTCCAAACCGGAGCCAATCTAGTGGAATCCCTCTTAGGAGTAAATACTCCTCATCTGCACCTACGATGCGCCAGTGATAGTCAGGCAAGGGGTGACTTATTGTGTCGTGCTGCCACTCTTGGGTGCCTTCACCTTTGTTTTGAATCTTGTAATACAAGTCTAATGTGTGCCTGCCAATATTTAACAACCCAATCCTGCCTTCTCCTACCTTCGCAATGGCGAGCCGTCTCTCATCACCGCCCGGTGGGAGGTCAATAATGGAGAATTCCATCACACATGCGTCGAGCATGAGCAACTTTCCCATCCATTCCAACACCCAACAGAAGTAGCCTTGTACGTACTGGCGCCGTTCATACAATGTATCCACAACGTCATTGGACAAAGCATTCGAGCCGTGGCTACGCCATTTAGCAGTGCATGAAGAGAAGACGGATGCGACAACCTTATATTCGCACAGCACCTTGCAGATCACTCTAAATGGCGATCCCTCCTCCTACAAGTCCTCGCCACTGGCTGGAGCGAGGAAGGGCTCGAAATCCAACATGCTGCCATGCTGGACGGAGGCTGCTAGGTCTTCAGGGAAGGGCGGGATCAAGACGTAGCGCCGGGACAGGGGTCACGGACCACGAGATCCACGAAGGTGGTGGAGGTGGCACCTGCGAAGTCGACGCGGTCTTGGGAGATGGAGACGGCGGAGAAGAGGACGCGGCCGTCGCGGACGTCACGGGGGCTCCAGCATGCGGCGTTGGGGGAAGAAGGAGAAGGTGAAGTCGGCGGCCGGGGCGGAAGTGTGGGGAGGCTGGGCGGGGTAAAAGTCGTCACGGAGGAAGCCGAGGATGGGGGCTTGTGGCGGAAGGTGGTGCAGGCGGTGGCGGCGCGGGCGAGGTCGGCCTTGGTGGGGAGGCGGAGGAAGATCTCCTCCAGAAGATCGTCGGGGAGGGATGCTTGCGGCTCCGGGGGCGGCGGAGGGGCGGCGGTGTCCGCGGGCGGCAAAGGGGCGTCGGCGTTCGAGGGCGGCCAGACCAGTCCATTGTTTGGCCCGAGAGAGCTTCTGCCTTCCTGTGGGTTATCATTCCGTTAGTGACGTTTGAAGCGTGAAATGACCAAAATGCCGCTTGGTCCACATGTCAGGATCCATCCCTCTCTCATTGGTGTCTCTCATCCTCATGTCAGATTCATCTTCCTCCTTCCCCTTCGTCCCTAGCTCTCTTCCCATCGGGCCATGGCTGCTCCTCCCCTACCTAGCGTCCCTCTCCTCTGAGGCCCCCTTCTGCTTTCACGCTCCTTCCCTCCCCTTCAATTGCCCCTTCCACCTCCCAGCCCTGCCACATGCCAGCCTCGGCAAGCAAGGGCGCAGGCCGCTGGGTAAGGACGCAGATGGGGATGATGCCCACCATGCTTCTTTGTGGCGGGGCCAGGCGGATATGTGGGGCTTGTTGTGGTGCCATTGAGGAGTGGGGCGGGACGAGCTTCGAGGGAGGAGTGTGGCGTCGCGCAGGTCATGTTAGGTGTGTGCATGTGTGCCCTGTAGATTCGACGAGCCCCTGTGGCGTCCGGGGAGACGCACTGCAAGTCGAGGTGAGGTGTGCCAGCGTGCTACAGCAGGGGAAAGGGGCGGGATAGAGAGGGGAAGAAGGACAAGAGGGTAGTTTGGTCCTTTAAAGAAAACTATGACAAGTGGAGCTCATCAAAGAGGCAATTGCCTCAGTACCACTAAGTGAGCTACAAAACTCCAAAATACCACTCAAACACTAGGGCTATCCAAAATAACACTCAATTCCATCTCCATCTCTCCAAAATAACACTACCGTTGCCTTGCCTCTTGCTCCCGTTAGTCCACCTGTTAGTCAATGCCTTGTGCCCCAAATCAGACTCAATCCCTAATTCATCTCCTCTTTCTCCCCCAATTGCAGCCGGCGGTGCACTCCTCCCTCATCCCGTCCGGCGGCGCGGTGGCTGTCCTCCCGAGCAGGCGCGGCAACCTGCCCTCCCGAGCACAGGACGCAAAGGCGGGGCGGGCTCCCTCGCAGGCCCGGCGGGCGGCGGTGTGCGGCGGCGTTCCACGCGGGCGAGCGGCAGCGCGGTGGCATCTCCCGAGAACAGGAGGTGCGGTGCGGCGGCATCTCCCGAGCACAGGCCCGGCGGGCAGCGCGGCAGGGCGGGCGCGGCGCAGCAGGACGGGCGGCGTGGCAGGGCGGGCGCGGCGCAGCAGGACGGGCGGCGCGGCAGGGCGGGCGCGGCGACATCCCTCGCAGTCACCGGCGCAACACGGCAGCAGGGTGGGCTCGGCTGGCGGTGCAGCGGGGCAGGCGCAGTCACCGGCGCGGCAGCTGCTCCCACGCCTCCCCCGCAGGTGCTTCTGCTGATGTTGTTTGTCACGTGCTATATTTTGTAAGAACTTGTTCATCACAGGCATGAGAATAGTAGCTCAACAATAGTAAGGAGTGAAGAATAACTTCTGATTCTGCTCTGTTCTTGACAATGGTTGGACTGAGAGCTATGGGCAAATTGCACTGATGATATAGCATGCATAAGAAAATGAATAAGTAGGTCAAATGAATAGCAAAAAGGTGAAGTTAACATTTCGCCTTGTACTTCTAGCATGTACTCTGTAGTTGTCATGCAAGCAAATACATCTCATTACTATTAGAGTTTCTACCCTGAATATATATCACATGTCTGAATTGTAATGGGACTATTTTCTTTTACTCCTGCAGCTGGCCCAAAGGACACACCAATTGAGCATGTGCTGGAGAAGACCTATGATGCCAAAGCTGGAATTGGTATGCCTGATATGTAGAGAAGGCCTCCTTTGTTTCGAGAGAAAGAGAAAGAGTTCAGCATATGTGACCCATCCATCATAGTTAAGATAGTAGGAAGTCTGCAGTTATGTCAGGAGGCACTCAACATGTATTCACGAATAAAACTAGCATGTCTGTTGTCTTGGCTTTGTTAGAATCTCCTGTGTACCAGAAATGTGTTCCTGAAGATTGAAGGATTTGTATCGTGTTAATCAGATATTCATTATGAAAGAAAGCGATAAATTGAACCAGCTCCTTGTTAACCAGAACAGTTCTTCAGTTTCACTATACAGTATATATGTTGTTTGAATTGTGCTTGAACATTTCCTAGACATTCATCACAGGAATGGAGGGTTAATATTACAAGGAAGATATAAAGGGTATCCAGGAAAGAGAGAGATGATCAGATGTGTACAGGGATGAACACTGTCAATAAAGACTTTATAATCTGGTCCAACTAACTTAAAATAAATTATCATATAATGTATCGAAGCTGCACAGAATTAGACAAAAAAAAACTCCTTCCATCCGCATGTGTGATGAGTCAATCTACAATCTACCATTGGAACACTTGCTTGATCATCTCATCCTCACCTCTTCCCCTATTTGGTTCCATCTCATCCTCACCTCTTCTTCTCTTTATGTACAAAAAATCAGCAGCATTTTGCCTCTATTTGGCAACATCTTCACAACAAGTAAATAACAATTCAAAACATAATATAACATCACTAGACCACATACCACATTACCAACAGCTTTGTCCAAGTGTTCATAGTTTACAAGCACATAACAGACCAAAATAACTAAGAGGAGTTCAGAAGTACAGAACAGTCCATATTCATAATTGATGCACTACTTGTTCTTTTGATGAGGACTAGCAGCAGTCTTTTTGCTCCTAGTTGATGCACAAGGAGGTGTAGAACTACTTGCAATGGCTGCTGCCCTCTGCCTTGTCATTGGGCTTGAAGTACTAGCTTCAGTACCTTGCTGAGTCTGTGTGCGAGGAGGTGAAGTTTCAGTTTTTTTTCAACCTTTTCCTGCAAGAGAAGGACATTAACACAAGGTAAGAGATATGTAAGTCTAAAAGATATTAGCAAACTGAACCCAATACAAGAAACTACCTTTTGGTGGGTTGTGGAGGAGGAATTGTCTCACCATCTTGGTCAGCCTCTTTCTCCTTGCATCCTTTTTGGCGATGCCCAAATTGTCCACATCTTTTGCATTGATGTTGTCTGCTAGTTGGATTTGACTCAGTACTGTTCTTTATCCTCTTGGTTCTCGGACGTCGAGCACTTCTAGTCAATTTGGAAGGAAGCATTAAGAAACATGGGTCTACCTTCGGCCACTGAGCCTTCCCTCTAATTGGCATGAGAACACCTTGGTATGCCACTTTGAATCTTCCAACTGAGAAGTAATCATCCACGTAGGACTCTATCTTGGCCTTTCTAGAGAATATAAAATGAAGAGCATGTGTGCAAGGCTTACCACTAATCTTCCATTGCCGACAAGAGCACTCCTTTTTCTCCAAGTCAACTGTATGCCTCCAACCATTTCCTGATATCTCAGCTAGTAAAGTGTTGCCCTTGATTCTCCATAGTGCAAGGCCTTGCTTTTCTGGTTTAACTCCTTTATCACGCTAGGTAGTATACTACCCTGCAAACTTTCTGCAATTGATCTCCTCTTTTCTCGCATGCTCATTACCATCTCTCTAATTTTGTCAACAAGCTCAATGATTGCAAGTTGCTTGACCTCCTTATCCAACTATTGAACACCTTCGCCAAGTTGTTGTTGACATATTCAACTTTGCACATAGCTGAAAACTTGCTTCTCGTCCACAAATGGCTATGCTCCCTTCTCAAATAGTTCATTGCAGCTGGGCTTTCAGCTTCTATCTCTGCCATCAATGCCTCATGCTTCTCTAATTCATATGTCCATGATGCTGGCCACATATTTGTCAGTATATCACCTTTGTATTTTTTAGTGAAATTAAGCATTAGATGCCTCATGCATTCTCTATGCTCAGAATTCTTGAACACCTTAGAAATAGCATTCTCCAACCCCTTACATGCATCTGTATGTATTGCAAGCCCATTTGGTTCTCCAATACAATCTCGGAGTTGTTTCATGAACCACTCCCAATTTGCTGTATTCTCCTTGTCAAATATCCCAAATGCCACCGGAAACATCCAACTATGTCCATCCACAGCAGTTGCAGCAGCTAATTGCCCCGTATATTGTCCAGTAAGAAAGGTTGAGTCAACCGACAAATATGGCCTACACCCTGCCAAGAACCCATCAATGCATAGCTTGAAGGCGACAAACAACCTGTTGAAGTATACCTTCCCACTAACTGTCTTGATATCTATTTCAAACACACTTCCTGGGTTGGCTGCCAATATTTCTTCCTTAAAGTTCCACAACAACTGAAAACTGTCTTGATAGCTACCGTGCAATTCAGCTAGTGCACGGGCTCTTCCTTTCCAAACATTATTGTATCCAAGTTTGACATTGAACTCCCTCTCCAACCGTTCTTTCATAACTTTAGTACCCAATGTAGGCTCCTCCCTCAACATCTCTTTCCCTCTAGTATCAATCCAATCCTTGTTTGCCATTCTCCCCAAGTGTTTGCTAGCTGTACCGCAAGTATGAGCACTAGGAAGTCTCTTTACCTGCATGCCAATAGACGGAAATATGAGTACAATAATTAAGAATCTTTCCATGCATACAAGCACATGTAATCCCTCAAACATAGAAGTAAAGATACCATGAAAGTCTTGCATCCCTGCAACTTGGAGGCATGTATCCTCCATGGACAATTATCATCTGAACAACGAGCCCGAAATCTAGTTGGCTCACTATATTCAGTGGAGAAGTGCCACTCTTCTCTAATTGCTAATTGCCTCAATGCTATCTTAAAAGTTTGACTGTCAAGAAATGTGGCACCCACTTTAAATGTCGGGCTGTTTCTATCATGAATGAACGTGGGAGCCATGTTCATAACTATGTTCTCATCATCACCTGGCACATATTGTGGATCATAGCTATTGTCAACGTCTTGCCCTCCCAATGGAGCCACTGCCTCAATCACATTCAAGTGGACTAAGAGAGCCACTGCCTCCTCTCTCATTGCCTCCTCACCCTCTGCATTGTGTTCAATAGGCACATCATCCTCAAACTCACCCTCATAGGACTGATATGGCCTTGCAGAAAATGGAGCAGCAATAAGAACTTCTATAGGTGCATCACCCATGAGTTGAGAGCTTGAAGTGCATGCAGGCATATCATTTGGAGTCTCCTGATATACATCACATGGAGTTTCCTGATATACATCACTTGGAGTCTCCTGACACACCTCATTTGGAGTGCTTCCAAAGTTTTGATGCTTGCTCTCAATGGTGACACCTAACCGCACTACCCTTGTATCCACGTTTCAATCAAACAATTGTGGTATCTCTGATTCAGAAATTAAAGGGATAATATCGCCCTCCAATGAAGAGTACCACACAGTCATTCTCTGATTATCAGACAAATTGTAATATCCCTCAACAGCGCGCCTCACATCCTTCATGGAGAAATCACGACCCACAGCTATGCTCCATGTTCTACCTTTTTGATACAATTTTCTACCATCTAAAATCTCACTATATGATTGAATGCTCATTTCTACTTGGAACACATCCATCGGCATGCTCTTTTGTCCCTACTTTCAAATGTGAAATCCACTGCAATAAAAACACATCAACCAACCATTGAGAGAGAGCACTACGTACAGTGTATATCAAAGGCTCTACATACCTAATTTCATGTGTTAGTTGGCCCCTGATCTGTATAGACCACACACTATCCTTACAATACTATCGAATCCATGATGCAATTTGGTTAACCCCAAGTGCACACATATCAGTACTCATATTTTCAAATATGAACCTCTATATATTTATGCACCAGTCCACAATAAGCTAGTGCATCAGTTACATCTGCCCTAAATATCAGCTAGATCATTCTTGCAAACAGGAAGATCACGAGATGTACTACAAGAGAACAATATAGTTGCCACTTATTGCTGCTTATTATCCACAGAGAAGAAACATATCCAAATGAACAGGGCATATGCAAGCATACTACGATGAATGGATATCACAGATGAACTACATTGAAAATAACCTTTATGCAACAGAATCCATTAATAAGGGGGTAACTTTTCACAAAATTAGCACTGCTATTGACAATCAATATAGAGCAATCCAAATTATACATATATATAAAGCTGCATTCGTGACAGAGCATAACAATACAGAAAGAAGAACCTCCAGCGGCGGCTTCGGAAGGTTCTGGCCGAGCTGCTCAGGCGGGGGAGGCGTGGGAGCAGCTGCCGCGCCGGTGACTGCGCCCGCCCCGCTGCACCGCCAGCCGAGCCCACCCTGCTGCCGTGCTGCGCCGGTGACTGCAAGGGATGCCGCCGCGCCCGCCCTGCCGCGCCGCCCGTCCTGCTGCGCCGCGCCCGCCCTGCTGCGCCGCCCGCCGGGCCTGTGCTCGGGAGATGCCGCCGCACCGCACCTCCTGTGCTCGGGAGATGCCGTCGCGCCGCCGCTCGCCCGCGTGGGACGCCACCGCACACCGCCGCCCGCCGGGCCTGCAAGGGAGCCCGCCCCGCCTTTGCGTCCTGTGCTCGGGAGGGCAGGTTGCCGCGCCTGCTCGGGAGGACAGCCACCGCGCCGCCGGACAGGATGAGGGAGGAGTGCGCCGTCGGCTGCAATTGGGGGAGAAAGAGGAGATGAATTAGGGATTGAGTCTGATTTGGGGCACAGGGCATTGACTAACAGGTGGACTAACGGGAGCAAGAGGCAAAGCAACGGTAATGTTATTTTGGAGAGATGGAGATGGAATTGAGTGTTATTTTGGATAGCCCTAGTGTTTGAGTGGTATTTTGAAGTTTTGTAGCTCACTTAGTGGTACTGAGGCAATTGCCTCCTCATCAAAAGGACGAGGGCATTTACAAAGGCATGATTCGCTGTTAACTCTTTGATCTCTCTATGCTATCTAGAGTTGACAATAAAAAATAGCACATACAAAGGATTATATCTTAAGTTGAATTATTACTAAATATAACAACACATAAAGGTAATAAAATTGATTCTAGAGTTATCAATTTTTTGTAGGGAGTGATTCTTCACTAAGAGTCGGTTTTATTCTCTTTTCTACTCGTCTCTCTTTTACATCAGCAATTATTCTATGTGACAAGACGAAAAGTTAGCTCAAGTCACGCCTAATGTTACCCAGAATGGTAACTGACATGAATGGCAAAGGCTGAGTAACAGAAGACTAACTGGTGGCATCTTTTTAGCAAGCCAAAAAGGTAAGTTTATTGTCTGAATTGGCCCCTGGCAAGCATGTAAAATCTCCTTGTATCAGGCTACGTTTTTATATAGCGAGAACTATAAATAAAAGTTCAGCTGAAGAACTACCCAAACAATTGCACTGCTGTAAAAATATATCCAATGTTCATCTAAAAACAGTTATGCAAGCACATCGTACATAAAGAACTCAGACCAGCAACGTATCCTCTTCAGGTTCATGAGAACTGAAAACTGGGACTCACTATTTGTGGGATGATTTAAACAGCTCCCCTTTACATTATATGTGAAATTACAGTTCTCGATCGATACAAATCATTGAGCACCATACTTCAGAGGAATGACCATCACCGTTGAAATGAATTTGGATTATTGTCTCAGCAGCCAAAGATGATCAGGCTAGAATTTCAGACACTACTTTTGGCCGCTGTAGGTAGATCTGCCATCCCTTCAGCCTGCCAACTTATCAAAAACAGCACACTCGTTTCCAAAAACAAAACAGACAGACACACACAGAGGAAACAAACAGAAGGCAATATGATACTCTCACCATGCTTGTTCTTTAGCCAAAATTGGAATTGGACGCATATTGACTTTGTATCGGATCAATCATGACGCCAATTGCATAATTCAGGAATAATGGCCTTATACTCAGGACAAAATGCCCAATAGCAAATGGGCAAGAAGAATGCAGAGTTCACAATGGACAGCACTTACATTGACCAGTCATAGAGCTTGAGGGCAAGACCCCCATTGAACTGCAGGGTTAAGTTCAACTCATGCTCTCCACTTATGAGAAATATGGGCAACAAATTCAAATTTTTTAACTATGTATTAACCACATGTTTAGAACTGTACTGATTTAAATATTCCACTGCAATGTGCCAAGATGCTGCTGTGAAATGCTACTAAGATGGATGCCCAAGATACCAGCTTAAACAGAGATTCAGACTGTATCCATACAGAAAGTCTGCTATCATAATCCAACGCGGATGATTTTCCTTCAAAATGGCGTCGATTCATTAATTAATTTGAGAAAAACGTATAACATAGTAACATGTAATCAAAGACACTAAAGGATCAAACTGCAACCCTCCTTATTTCTACCCTGAGATAAACAACAATAACTTCAGCCAACCTCTACTGCAATAGCCACGGGCCACACTGTATCAGCTTCTAGGGAACAACCAGAACTGAGCTCCAGCGATCAAACCATCGCCACCAATTCTACGGCTGCTGCTTGGGATCACGATACCCCGCATCCACGAGGACCTTCTCCTTCTTGGCGAGCTCAATGTCGTTATCAACCATCATCTCGACTAGCTGCTGGAAACCAACCTTGGGCTTCCACCCGAGCTCCCTTCTCGACTTGGATGAATCCCCCTGAAGGCTGTCCACCTCAGCAGGGCGGAAGTACTTCTTGTCAATCACCACATGATCCTTCCAGTCCAGCCCGGCGTACCCGAAGGCAGCCTGCAAGAACTCCTCCACGGTATGGGACTCTTCGGTGGCGACGACGTAGTCACCGGGCTTGTCCTGCTGCAGCATGAGCCACATTGCCTCGACATAGTCCCCAGCAAAGCCCCAGTCCCTGGCGGCAGAGAGGTTGCCGAGGAAGACCTTGGTCTGGAGGCCGACCTTGATGCGGCCGACAGCACGGGTGATCTTGCGGGTGACGAAGTTCTCGCCACGGCGGGGGGACTCATGGTTGAAGAGCACGCCGTTGCAGGCGAAGAGGCCGTATGCCTCGCGGTAGTTGACGGTGTACCAGTGCGCGGCGACCTTAGCGGCTGCGTAGGGGGAGCGGGGGTGGAACGGCGTGGTCTCACTCTGGGGCGGCGGCGTGGAGCCGAACATCTCGGAGGAGCCCGCCTGGTAGTAGCGCATGGGCTTGGTGGAGAGGCGGACAGCCTCGAGGAGGCGGAGAGCGCCGGTGGCGGTGACGTCGGCGGTGTAGTCCGGGATCTCGAAGGAGACCGCGACGTGGGACTGCGCGGCGAGGTTGTAGACCTCGTCGGGGAGGACGTGGTCGAGCGTTCGGCGGAGGGAGGAGGAGTCGGAGAGGTCGGCGTAGTGCAGGCGCATCGGCGGGCGCGGCGTGGAGGGCATGGAGTGCGGGTCGTGGTAGATGTGATCGAGCCGCTGCGTGTTGAAGTTGGAGGAGCGGCGGATGAGGCCGTGCACCTCGTACCCCTTGGAGAGGAGCAGCTCCGTCAGGTAGCTACCATCCTGCCCAGTGATGCCGGTCACCAGCGCCACCTTCCGCGGCGGCGCCAGGGACCGGGGCACCGACGGGGCCTCCTCGCCATTGGAGTGCGGAGTGGAGGAGTCGGCCATTCTCGTTAGATCTGGGGAGAGGAGGAGGGGGGAATTTGGGGGGAAGAGGGCAGAGAGGGCCCGGCGTATTTGTAGGGCCCGAAGACTTGCTTGGGTCTGGGTCTCCTCTTCTGATCTGAGCTTGCAAAATATTAAACACTCGAAAGAAATTCCTTAGCTAATTCCCGGTTGTCTAATTTTTTTTAAAAAATTACTCACTTAAAATTATATATTATTTAGTCTAAAATTACAGTATTAGAAAGTGTATAACTTTAGTGAAAACTTAGTACAATTTTTAGTGACATAAAATTACACACCACTTAGCCTAAAATTGTAGTATTTAAAAGTGTGTAACTTTAGTGAAAACTTAGTGCAACTTTTAGTTTGTATGTTATATATGGAGTGAGGTGTGGATGGGATCATTGAATGTTGATCCAAAGGTCTAAAAAGTGATTAAGATGTAAAAAAAAATTCAGACAACTGATAAATAGACATTTCCGAAGAAATTTGATGTGCTATTCTATTCAATCAAATTTAAAGTACCATCTACTACTTTCTCTGTCCCAGAATATAAGACATATTTTATTTAGTTAAGACAAGATTTTAACCAACAATTACTTCATTGATATATGGTTTATGTGATAGAAAGTCACAATCATAAACAAATATTTTTGAATACGAATCTAATGACATCAATTTTATACCATATAAATGATATATTAATGGAGTAATTGTTGGTCAAATCTTTATCTTAACCAAATAAAATATGTGTCATATTTTGCAACTGAGGAAGTATTGTTTTGTTGAATTCAGCCTTTAAATCTTTTAGTTTTGTTTGATCTCACCTTATGTTAGTTTTGACCGACGGTATACTGACATAGGAATCAACTCTCATCAGGTCGCGTCACCTGATATAAGCAAAGGTTGCGCAGGTGCGCGCAGAGTGGGCTCGGACTAATATTGTGAAGGAGCAAGGAGTTAATATGGAAGATAATCTGATCATGACGCACATGTTCCTTTATAATACACACTGGATCCAGATCTGCTGCATGGTGGAGAATTACAGGCTCAGGGCCTCAGGCAATTGCAGGTTGCAACTTGGCGATAGTCCAGTCTCTTGTGTGATTGGGATCGTGTAGCCGTGTAGGGGAGTACTGTTTTGGACTTCTGGTGAATCGTGATCACAGTTTGTTTAGTCGTGTGCACGACTATACAGGCACCCACTTGCACCATCGAGCTTACATATGTGCGAGACATGGAGGCACGAGCTGCCTTAATTTGACCAACTCCTTGGAGCAACGGTCTGGGTCATCGCTTCTTTCGCTATCTCCATGACTCCATACATTGACCTGGGGCTAACTTGTACTTTTGTACTTCTTGGAATTCTCCAACCCAGGCCTGGATCCTATACTTATATTATCGACATGGTTAAGGATCACTAATCTGATTATAGTGATTAAATTACTGAGTCGATCGGATCTATTGGCAGTCAAACAAGATGGGGAGTACAGGATTCTAGAACCCTTTGTCCACTTATTACTTCAGATCCGGAAGCGATCAACTGAGATGGCAGTCGTAGAAGCCAAAACAAGATCCAACCTTTTTTGTGTGTGGTAGAGCGAGCACAGGAAGATTCAGCATTGAGAGCACTGTGGAGACAAGTCAGGCTAAGAATAAGATAACAAAAGTAAAACCACGGTGCCCTCTAGTAAAAGTGTCGATGCCATGAAAATGGTGAGGGTGTTTAGTTGTTTACTCTTGATTCATAAAAAGCTCGCAAAAGTCGGGAAAGTCCAGGGTGCACACGGGGATATGTGCACCTATTATTTCAAAATTTCAAAAAGCACATATTTAAGTTTCAAACAAATCTGAAAAAATTTATACATGTATATTATGGAGTGAGGTATGCATGGTTAAATTTTCGTAAAATAATATATCCATTTATGACCTGTCCAAAAAAAGCAAGAACACCCTGGAGGAGTTGTAAACAGTAGTGAACAGTACAAAACCGTGAATAGTATATATATATATATATTTTTTTTACACAGGTTACAAATAGGCATATTATTTTACGAAAATTTACCTGTGTGTACTTCATTCTACCATAAACCGGTATGAATTTTTCCAGATTTTTTTGAAACATATACGTAATTTTAAAAAATCGAGAAAACCCTAATGGGTGCATATGCCGCCGTGCGCCAAAAATCTTCACCCGCAAAAGTCGTCATGGTTAAGAAGCTGAAGCTCGTATGTGTGTTATATATCTCTTAACGGCATCATAGAGACACCTTTCAAATTTAAAATACCTTTATGGCACTAGTTGTCACTAATCCTAGCTCCCATAATAACTAGGGAAATGCCAAATGCACATGCTGGTTCCCATAATAACTACGGAAAATAGCAAAGTGCACATAGGTGCGTCCATATTTTTTGGAAATGGTAATGTCGGTTTTGGCTAATGGGTGAATCTTCACCCCTCTTCCCCTAGTGCATGTGCTATTTAATTTGGATAGCTTAACTTCGGAAATAGATGACATAGAGGTGTCGAAGTCAATATTAAAATTTAAAAAGTCACTGCTTTAAGCCACGATCTATTTTAACAAGAGTTTCAAAACTGGGCCCATTTTTCATATGTGTCAGCAATATTTTTTGTCTACTGCTCATGTGTTTAAAGATGTACTGCGTATTTTCTTCTACTGTATTTTTTGGTAATCGTCTGAGGCATGTTTTTCTACAATCAATTACCTACGTTTTAAACCATCCACAACATATTTCATTTATTTTATATTTCGGTAGTTGTTTACTACATGTTTTTTTATAGTCGTTTACTGCATATCCATGTATTGCATAACGTCCACTGCATTTTTCGTCAATCATCTATCACATATTTTTGGGCCGCTGCATTTTTTTGGCCGTGGTATACTGCATCTTCTGTGCATATTTATTTACTGTAAGGCTTTTCTAATACATATTTATCTTCTATGCAATTTTTCCCGTTTAGGTATTTCTCACCCGCCTCCGTCCTCTCCTAGATTTTTTTTGCTAATTAATCTTTTTTAATTATATTTTTTAAAGTTAACCCCTTCAAAAAAATATTTTTAAATCTAACCCTTTTGACGGTGCCGTAGGAACATCTGCGGCGCTACAATCCACGGCGCCGCAGACCATGGGGACGTGGCACCGCAGACCATGGCTGCTAACATGGCAGAGGCTGCAGCGTCAGGGATCTTGGCGTCGTAGCCTGCTAACTTTATCGGGCCATTTTCTTTCCCGAGCCGCCACCTTCTCTTGCCGCCACCTCCCCGCCGCTGCGCCTCCCACAGCCTCGCCGCCGCACCACGCGTCCCACCACCGCCCCCACCGTCGCCGGCCACCTCCACCTCCTCCTTTCCCTCCCCCTCCACCTCCTCCTCCTCCTCCTCCTCCTCCTCATCCTCCTCCACCTCCACCTCCACCTCCACCTCCACCTCCACCTCCATCTTCTTCATCACCTCCTCCACCACCTCCACCTCCACCACCCCCTCGACCACCTCCTCCTCCGCGCTGGCCACCACGGCTTCACCTCCACGCGAACGAAAGGTATCCTCCTCTTCCTCTGGGTATATGAATTTCATTGGATATTTATTTTGGTATGTAGATAGTTTTCGTATATGTAATTGTAGTGAATTAGATCATATATTAGATCAAATATGGAATTAGAAACAAATAAACATTTTGGGAATTGTACGGCGTATACATAATTTTATAAGTGCGAATTATCCAATAAGTCAATATCTTATTGATGAATTTCGTATACCGTCTCACAATGTAGATGGATAGAATTGTTAGAGTATACAATTGTTCAGGAATATGGGAGAGAGACAGTAGGAACATTGACTTTGAGTCTATGGTGGCGAGGGTAGTTATATTTGGGGAGGCACCGACCTTTAGTTGTTAGGCAGGGTTGATTATGAACTTGGACTGTCAGCAAGTTCGATTCAAGTGGAGGGATGTTATGATGCCGGATTTGGTTTGAAGAGGTACCCTCTACTGATGCCCATTCGATCAGCTCGTGATTGGGACACTTATAGGGACATTGTGTTTGGCATCGGACGTTAAGTCACTGGAGTTGTGCGTGTGGGGAGAGCAACATTGTTGTGGCGATTCAATAAATGCGCCGGAGCCAAGTCCAAGTCAAGAGCAATAGTTTGTTATGGACATGCCTGAACCGCCATTTGAACCCATATCTCAGATAACCCCTGTTGAGCTAGCTCCGGTAGTCAGTACAGTTGATGTGATTTCCGATCAGTTGGTTGGACTGTCCGTATGTCCAATGAACCTGCCACGAGCTGGGAGTTCAGCCCATCAGATTGGTGAAGATGTCATTACACAGTCGCACGATAATTTTGATGCAGCAGATATGAATAATTTAACAGATGGTGAACCTGGGTTGGATGACACTGATGACTGCCTGAGCGACTCCGACGAGGAGTGGAGCTCGAGCGAGGACGAAGGGATGGAAGATTGCTTAAATCCTGAACAAGCTGGAGTAGCCAGAGAGGTACTCGGGGAAGAGTTCACCGGCCATGGTTTTGAGAATGTTAAAAATGTTGGCAAAGCCATTTGTAACGATGGCTTGCTAGGCAGTTCTTCGGGCATGGCACATATAAGGAGAGACGAGGACGGGAAGCCGATCCTTACCAAGGGAATGCAGTTCAGAACTCTTGTAAAGCTAAAGGACTTCATTGCTGATTATTTCGTGAGGCACCACCAACTTTTTACCATTTACCACTCTGACATTAATAAGAGGTACACGGTACAATGCCAGAGAGGTTGTCAATGGAAGGTGTGGGGAAGGTTGACCCGTTACAAGTTGTGAAAAATCTCTCGGGTGAAGGAACCTCACATATGTGGTACGTCACAACCGTCCGGGCTGCACCTACAGGTCATGGCAAGGTACATAGCTACCCGCATCACCGGCGTGGTTTGCGTTGACCCAGATGTTTCCGTAGCTTCGTTAATTGAGATGATATTTGCGATGATTCGTTACCGAGTGAGAGAGGTATGCATGTAACCACGTGATTCTGTCTCTTCTTTTTTTAAAGACTTGTTCATTGCTTATGTTACTTAAGCATGTGCTGTAATGCTCGCAGGCACTGCCACCTTTACGGCTGCGAGAGCACGTGCCTGTCCCGTGGGATGACTGGTACGAGCCATACCTTTGTCCCACCGGCTTCCTCCCTCTAGCACGCATGCTCAACAAGGGTCGGGTACAGATGGATGGCGCACTAGTCACGGCTTTGGTTGACTGTTGGAGGCCAGAGACACACATGTTTCACCCGCCCTATTGGGAGATGTCGGTTACCCTACAGGATGTTTCAATGATCTTAGGTTTGCCCATCGACGGGCAACCAGTCACGGTGACACCTCTAGTGAGGGGTGGCGTGACTGGGTTGAGGTCTTTTGTGGCCACCGTCCAGACGAGCCACAGTAGGGTGCTAGGGACCAGAGGACCGTTGGAGTCCTACGTTCTTGGATTGCCGACAGGTATGTGCATTTTCCGTTTGTCTATTTTCGAACATTAGTCGTGATGTATCAAATTAAGTAAGACAGTTTCAATTAAACTTTCTTCAGGTTCAGCGGCTGCCCCCAGGAGGCAAATGAGGCCACCGTACAAATTTTTGCAAGAGTTTGGCTCTGGCACCTACTTGGGAGCTTTCTTTTTCCGGACGCCACAAGCGATAGCATTTCATAGATATGGATTCCCATGCTGGCTCAGTACGAGGCAATAGGGGGGTACAGCTGGGGGTCGGCAGTCCTCGCATGGCTATACAGAAAGCTGTGCAACACCTGTAGGCAGTCAAGGGCGAACTCAAACTTCGGTGGCTGCACGTTGCTACTGCAGGTGTGGATCTGGGAGCGGTTCCCAATTCGATGTCCGGACAGAGTTTTGCCACAGGTGAGTGCAAATATTATGATTCAATGAGTAAACATGGACGGACTACGAACTGGGTGCATTCACGTCGCAGGTTGATTGGGATGACACCGACCCTGAGGATTTGCCTGTCGTGGGTGATCTTTGGACGGAGGTTGGTCCACCTACGGGGCGGCCTAAGGCAAGGTACATTATGTACTTGAACGAGTTCGACGTGGCCACACAGCACCACGTAAGTCTCAAGAAATATTTGCTCTCTTCCATTACTTCGACATCCTTACACTAATAATAATGATGCAACAGGTGACCTGGCTGCCTTTCGAGCGCCTAGAGTATGGAGATATCTTGCTCAACCCTGTATGCAGAAGGGACGAGGACCTATGGAGGACACGAGCTCCTCTCCTCTCATTTGTTTCCACCTGGTGGAGTATCACATGCCGCATGGGGTGCAACGCCAGTTTGGGAGGCTACAGGAATTGCCATCCCACCCATGGAGTCCAGCACATCAATGGAATTGCACAAGTAAGGTTATGTGCAGTTCAATGTTCAAGTGAAAGCAACTTGTTGCTTACGTACGATGTTCTTGTACAGTTCCGACCGGATGAATCACTACAGCAACAACAACTGGGCACATCGGCACCGACTATACCTCGAGGAATGGGTGCAGCGTTGGCAGCGATTGCACATTGTGCATGCGGCTCAGGAAAGAAAACGGCCTAATAGAGTTAACAGGCTGTGGCGCCACAGGTCATGGCGCCACAGCTGCGGCGCCAAGATCCCTGGTGCTGCACCCTCTGGCACGTCAGTGGCCACGGTTCTGCGGTGCCACGTCTCCACGGTCCACGGCGCCGTGGACCGTGGCACCGTAGAGTGTTCCTGCGGCACCATGCCTCGTGGCGCTGTTAAAAGGGTCAGATTTGAAAATATTTTTTTAGAGGGGTTAACTTTAAAATATAATTAAAAAGGATTAATTGGCAAACAAATTCCCTCTCCCACAACCCCACCTAACATTGCCCGGAAAAAGATAGCACTGTGTAAATCAGAGTGAGAAAGACAGTGAAAGCCCAATGGGAAAAACCAAAAGGGTGGGAAAAAAACTAGCAGGGAAAACACTAAAATAAAACCTGAATGGAAAAAAAATAAAAAATAAAAAAGAAAAATGGGAGAAAAGGGAATGACTAATTAAGAATTAGAGAAATAGAAAAGGACACTGTCTAAAATAGTGTCCAAAGGCGAACGCTATTCTTCATAGCATCTAGGTTAGGACGCTCTTCTTCTTGGCATCCATGTCCTAACCCAAAGTCTCAAACAGGCAGGCACCAGCGCAGTGGTCCCGGATGCCGCGGCGAGGCCACGGTCCGCGCTCACCCCAGTTCACCGTCCCTAGCGCCCTTGTCGGAAGGCTCCTCATCTCCTTTCCGAGGGGTATCGAAGCCTAGACTTTCTTCTCCTTGCTTCCCCAATTATTGAATTTACTGCTTAGGGAGAATTTTTTTCACAAAATGATCTTTTTTAATTATATTTTAAAGTTAACCCGCATTGTAAAATATTTTCAAATCTGACTCTTTTGACGGCGCCACGTGACATGGCGTCATAGGGACACTCTGTGGCTAAAAAAGGGATTAACTGACATAAAAAAAATTGCTCGGGGAGTGGCGGAACGGTTGTTTTCGGGCAGCTAAACTTCTCTTCCCTTTTGATCTAGGCACTGTGATGTGACCACTGGTGCCATAGACCCCGTTCCATTACAAAGTAGTATTGGTTCTACAATTGCTACTGTCTGACGAGGTGCCAGCGCAATTTATATTAATTGGTTCCATCCCTATTCAGATCAGAGCGCCGGAAGAAGCAAAACCAATATTTAGGACGCCACGCACATGTGTATTAGTTGGATCAATTCCAATCAAGTTGCAGCGGGACAAGTCGTGTTTGTTGGGTCCGTTTTGCAAGTCAGAAAACAATCTGGAGGGAGGAGTTTAACGTGCAAGGCAGCCAAGTTAAAAGAGCTATCAGTTTGAATGCAGAAATTAAACTACCTTTCTAAAAAGTCGTGCTCCCTCCATCCAGAAATGTAAGACATCTTTTGATTGGTTAAGACAAAATTTTAATAACTAATTAATCTATTAATATGTATATTATGTGATACAAAATTATAATCATAAATAAATATTTTTGAATACGAATCTAATGATATCAATTTTATGTCACATAAATCATATATTAGTAAAGTAATTATCAGTCGAAGTCTTGTCTTAACTAATCAAAGTACGCTTTACATTCCTAGATGGATGGATATTAGTTAAAGAGTCCTAGTATCTTTTTACGGTACATGTGTGCGATTTGATTTTAGGGAGTATTAATTCTTTCCGAGATGTAAAACAAAAGGTTACCATCAGGTGGTATCAGAGCGCTAGGTTGCTCACGGTGATCCGCAATGTCGTCAATGGAGGAGAGCCTCGACATGCTGAGCAACAACTTGTTGAGGGAGGAGAAAGGCTTCGGCAATCGTTTTCTCTTTCACGCCCGTTACGAAATAAAGTTCAGAAGTGCCAACTTGACGATCGACGAAGGTTCATCGGTCAATCTGGTGAGCATAGAACTTGTGGAAAAGATGGGTCTGGGTACTACATCACTCAAAAGACCGTACAGGTTGAAGTGGTATCAGAGCACGATGTTGCTCACAATGTTGTGCTAATCAAGATATCGGGTTCCTTCAACAGAGACAACCACGGGGCTGTTGTTCCGGAGGAAGCCGTAGGACCCGTGTAAGCTAATGGTCTTTCTCAGGATGTGCGTGATGGTTTCAACCTCGCGTGCAACTATGTCAAGCAATGTCATGACTCGCTAGAGGAGAAGCTAGGGAGAAGGATGGATGAATTGGTTACCCGGTTTGATGCGTTGGCCGACCTCATCAGCAACCTATTAGCACTAGAAGCTCCACTACCACCACCTGCTCAACTACGTTACGGGCCACCACAGCATGACAGACATGCTGATGTTCGTGATCGCTGTCTAGTGGCATGAGTGCACTTTGAAGTTGGCGACTCGGACGATGACACCGATCACACAGTAGGGTACGCACCACGACATCGGTACTATAACTCCTGTCTAGAATTGGAGTGGAAAATGCACGTCGATCAAATTTTTTACGCATGTCACTACACCGAGGATAAGAGCTACAACTTGCTATAATTGTTTTCACTAGCTACATGCTAATCTGGTGGAATTAAATCTATCATGCTAGACATCGTCCAACGACACGGAGATAGATGAAGGAGCTTATGAGGCGACGCTTTATTCCTAAGCACTACAAAACAAATTTGTACAGCAAGTTATACCACCTCTCTCGAGGTAATCTACGTGTTCATGAATATTTCAAGGAGATGGAGCTATTTATTATCTGTACAGGAACAAAAAACATGAGGAAGCGACGCTAGTGCATTTCTTTAACAACCTAAACATTGAGGTGCAGGATCGCATGGATATGGTGAACTATTACATCATACAAAATCATGTGCACCAACCTGAGCATGCAGAACAGTAGGCCAAGCGACATCAAGCCAATGATGTTTACGGTACCACTTCCAACATATGGCAACGTCCACATCGATACTAGCTCCAAGATGGTGGTGTCGAGTCGATCGAACGGTTCGTATAGAAAGAACCCTCAAAATTAGGAGCATGGAGAGCTGATCTAGTGTGCACTCCACTGTGCGTACTAGTGACATAAAGTGCTACAATTACGTCAGCAGGGGCATATGATGTGCAATTACCCTAATGAGAAGAGAGTGTTGCTTACAAAAGATGACTATGCATCTACTACCGGTGGAGAGGAAAATACCGACAATTCTAGTAAGTAATCTGATGATCTAGAAAATATGATAAGTATTGATGCTGCTGATTCATATCCGGCTATTACAGTGCAACGAGTGAAAGAAGATAGAGTTGAAGACAAAGGACAATGCTGGAATATTTTTCAGTCCAAGTGCAAGATCAACAACACTAATTGCAAGCTGATCATTGATGGTGAAAGCAAGGGGTTGGTGGATGCTTTGGGGTTGCCTGTGCGGAAGCACCTGCAGCCCCACTGTGTTGAGTGGATGAATCACACTGGAAAATTGAAGGTTACTTATAAGGTACGTATTAATTTTTGCATTGACGACTATACTGATATAATGATCTACGATGTTGTGTTAATGGATGAGTGCCACTTTTTAGTAGGGAGGCCTTTGTAGTATGATCATAGTGTCACACATAAAGGCTGAACCAATATTTACTCATTCTAGGATGCCGAAAAGCGTTGTGTATTTGACAGTGCAATCAAAATAGATGCTAAGGTTTCACCGCAGAAGGTCACAAAGAATATCGTGACACCAAGCTTGAAGGGAGATGAGATAATGTGGCCACTAATGCCATATACCTCGTTTCATTACAAAGTAATATTGGTTTACAACTGCTGCTGTTTTGGGTGCTGAGTCGGAGGAGGTGCCTAGTATCACTACTACAGAATCGATTTGTCCAGACGGTTCGGAAACACCGGGCGGGACGGTTTTTCGAACCGTCTGGACGAAACAGTCAGGACAAATCATTTTTGTGCAGACGGTTATTGAACCGTCTGTACAAATAATTAGTACAGACGGATCCACACACGAACCGTCTGCCTAAATGCACTGAACAGTACCTCAAAAGCATTTGTACAGACGGTTCCATCCACAAAACCGTCTGCCTAAATGCACTGAACAGTACCTCAAAAGCATTTGTACAGACGGTTCCGTACCCAGAACCGTCTGGACAAAGAATTTGTACAGACGGTTCTACCCCTGGAACCGTCTGTACAAATGCTGTGGCAGGAAAACAATGCTGCCGCGGCAGCGGAAACAACCATTTCTGCTGCCGCGGTAGCAATGCGGTTGTACAGACGGTGCTGCCGCCTGCTGCCACGGCAGCATAAACATACGTTTCGGCTGCCGCGGCAGCCATGCGGCAAGGCGGTGTTGCTGCCACCTGCTGCCGCGGCAGCGGAAATGGCTGATTCCGCTGCCGCGGCAACAGTGCGGCAGGGCGACGGTGCTACCGCCTGCTGCCACGGCAGCGGAAACAGAGGTTTCGGCTGCCGCGGCAGCCGTGCGGCAAGGTGGCGTTGCTGCCACCTGCTGCCGTGGCAGCGGAAATGGCTGATTCCGCTGCCGCGGCAGCAGTGCGGCAGGGCGACGGTGCTACCACCTGCTACCACAGCAGCGGAAACAGAGCTAGAAACAAAGTGACATAATGGCAGGCATAGCATGCGCAGACACACAATGTACTCATTGATCTTAGACATAACATTCAGAAATAAACATTAAACGTCAATCTCAACCACAAAGTCATTCACATGCATTATTAGGGAAAAAAACTCTCAAGTCATTGAGGAGGAACATTTTGAGGACAATGGAATTCTTCGGTTTCCTTCAACACCTCTCTAAGTATGAAAGCTATTAACTGTTTTTGAATAAACCGGACGCCCTCAGTGTCGAGCTCATCTGTAGGGAACCTAAAACTCTGCAGAAGGAAATTAAATAGCTAGGTTAGGCACGACGTCCGAACGATGAAAAATGGAACTACATAGTGTAATGACACTAACCGCCACATCTACCGGACTAGAGCGAACGATCTGCGTCATGTATGTCGCGACATAGTATCCACAAAGATTGTTGCTCGGCGGCTGCTTGTGGCACTGTAGAAATCATGGTTACGTGCAGGGTAATTTAGTTTTACCGAATACATATTAGAACGTGCGAGGTGATTATTCTTGGGCGAGGGAGGAATTATTACCAGGAAATGAAATCGGTGGGTCGGTTCGGTGTGTGTTGTTTTCACAAGCCCCCCTTGGCAACATACTTCTTGAACGCCCCGTTGAGCACCGTCGTCAAATCTGCGTAGTTCTCTGGTGGGTAGTCCCTGGAGTCGAAGTACGTGGCATGTAGATGTTGTGGCTCGAGGCAGACGAGCATCCAGTGGAATCTATAGTTGTACGGTAGAAGAATGACGCGCTTAGTAGAGAGAAGGAGCATGACGTCCGAAATGTATTCCTCGACCTCGTTCGGCTGGAATTGGACCATTGTGCATATGACCACTTGTGGATCAAGGAATCCGATATTAGGATTTTCTGTCCTAGCCTCTTGAATCATATGTCTACACATAAAAGTAATGTCATTGAAAGAGCGTATCAATAAGTTAGGCAATTCATTTAGCTTAAACAGTGATTGAGAACACTTACAGTGTCCAGCATCTTAATAGGCTGACATCGAGGGCGTCATGACGGTAGAGGTCGGCTAAATCCGAGAAATCGATAGTAAAGGTTCCACCTGGATGGAGGAAATGTTGCCGCTTGTACATGGCGCTGATATTTTGAGGAAGTGCTGTCTCCTCGTTGGACCTCTTCATGTAAAATTCGTGCACAATCTGAGCTGCCCAACCAAGTCGTTCTAACGCCGCCCGTGTCACTAGCGGCTGCCTTTCCGTGTAGACTCTTATCTCGGGTTCTTCGTCTACCTCTTTGCCCTTGGCCGACTTCGTGCTATTTCTGGTGGCCCTACGCTGAGCTTGAGGAGTCGTTTTGGCAGTCTGCTGGCTAGATCTGCTAGATTGCTTGGATTGTGCTGAAGCGGATTTCACCTTCGGTGGAGGAGCACGGATTGAGAAATCTGGACCGTAACGTACCGGAGACAGGGGCCGTGCAGGAGGTGGAGGGGCAACTAGGGAAATGTACTTCTTCGGCCACTGGATGAACGTGTTGACGGCCTGCCCCAGTGTCCTGACGTCGTCCTCCGGCGGTACAGGAAGTGTGAAGGAGGAGCAATTCGCATGCACTATGTCCACTGCCACCTTAGCGTTACCCGCCGCTAACGGAACTCCGTGCACCCTCGTGTCTGCAATATATGGAAATGCTAACCCCGTGCCAGCCTCAAGCATGTCAGTGGGGCCAAAACAGCTGGGCACGAGGAGCTTGCAGCTAGTTACCACCGCTATGTCGTCGACAGGGAATCTTTCGCTGACATCGTCTTCAGGAGGAATCGGCTCGACATGAAAGTCGTCGGCGCGGTCGTCATCCGGATCGTGCTCATGAGCGGCTTGTTCGTGGATGTCTTCCACGGATGCGCAGCTACTCCTGTGCCGAGCATGTGGGGATGAGCCTGCGGGGCTACATTCGGCCGCGGCGGCTGCATCCTCCTGCCTTATCTGCCGTACCCGTTCTTCGACCCTTGCGTCGATCCTCTGTTCTAGGCCTGCATATATTTCTTCCATCAGCTCTTTTTTCATCCGTTCACGCTCGGCTGCCTCGCGCTCTACTTTCGTTCTCCTCCGACTCCTGTACGAAACCGCATCGTCGGGGAATCCCATCTTCCATGGAACCGTCACCCCCACGCCACGCGTTCGACCCGGGTGCTCTTTGTTTCCCAGAGCCGAGGTTAGTATGTCCTTTTCTCTGGCTGCTTGGAAAGTTCCTTGGGCGGATTGTTCTGACAGTCGCAGGATGTTTTCAGCCACCTGGACAGTTTCGGGCTTGTTGAAGGCAACGGTGCCATCAGCCGAGATGTTGGCCCTCGCGCGATACCAGTTCCAGGCCCGCCTCTCTGGGATCTGGGAGAACGGTGTGTCATGACTCTCCTGAGACGCCCGCTCGTCCTCTGTTTTCCATTCCAACTCTTTGCGCGTGTACCCACCGCTTCCGAGCTTGTGGGGTGAACGTTGCATGCCTGGCGGGCCCTGTTTGCCTGACTCCGCTGCACAAATTCCTCCGACGTGCACCTCTCCATAAATTCCGTCCATTGATCCTCCAAGTACCCGTAAGTCTTCGGGTCCTGCCTGTAGGGCATAAGATCGTTCTTCACGTACGTGTTGTAGAGCTCGCTCTTGAAGGTCTTCCACGCCTTGCCCATCTTGGCTTTTGCCTGTCTTTTCACGGCCTGCTCGGTACCTTCGGGGAAGTCGAACTGTGCTTTGATGGTGCTCCACAGGAACTCTTTCTCGTTATTCGGCACTGACGGCCAGCTGGCGTACGTTATCCGGACCTTCGTCCTCGCCAGTGAAGCGCACGCACTACGGAATGCCCCTTGAGCCTACTGAGGAAATATGGGCACACCCTCATCACTGACATGAGTTATCGTGTAGTGATCCGTGGGCATTTTATTTTTGCCTCGGCCACCTCGCTTGCGCTTCTGCCCACCCGATTCTTCGGTTTGCTCATGAGACAAGGCTTCTGCATGCTGGGAGGGCAACGGTTGAGCCAGTTGAGGAGACAAGTGCGGCTCATCTTGTCGAGGAGAAGAGGCCACCGGCAGTTCACGTTCATCTCCTCTGGACGCCATCTTCAAAAGACGAAAAATTCAGACATGCAGTACACGACAAGATTCAAGACATTTTCATATAAAGACACATGAACTCTAGCTAGACTAAGAAAGTTCTTGCAACCCTAACCGAGCTCAATTTGATCGGAGGACATTCATTTAATAGCCCAATGTGCAAATATATAACCCTTTGCCATCCAGTACAACAACTTCGTAAATAGTGCTAATGTTTGTAATCTCATCATAAATATCTTCCTGAACTCTTTTATACAATTCCCAAAAATTTTGAAATCATATTTACCAAAATATGTTAAAGAGGCCATTCGAAGATCAAACCCTAAATCCTCGGATTAACGATCGTAAGTTGGACTTTAGACATATAGGGGTGGCTATCGAGCCGACTCGACTCGACTCGACTCGACTCGTAAATACTCTAGTACACCTTTACTTATAAAAATTGACATGCTTGGTATCAAACTATTTTAACATTGACCAACTATATAAAGTCCTCACAAATTACATGAGTAAAACATCTGAGCACAAGGATCTGTCAGCTTATGAATTGGTTCATTAATTGAAGTCTTAATTACAGGGGACTCGATAGAATTCACTACAAAATTTAGATTGGAAAGATTAGCGGCTAGGTCATTGCTCCACTATGTCGTCTTCTCTAGCTCTATTCTAGCTCCCGCCACATCCATAGTCTGGCGCTTTGCATCTTCCCTCCATATCTTCTCCATTCTCTCGATCGTGAAAACAAAAATGATTTGGTGTCTCCGGTGCATCTACTTAAATTGTTCTTGGCAACACAACTGAGACGTTGCATACATGGCACTATAAATTTCAGAAAGAGATACATATGTACAACTTTCAGCAACATACAGTCAGATTTGAAATCACTATACAATTTAGTACAATAGGAAATTAATGA
Organism: Stipa capillata; assembly: GCA_019208055.1. Lineage (NCBI taxonomy): Eukaryota > Viridiplantae > Streptophyta > Magnoliopsida > Poales > Poaceae > Stipa > Stipa capillata. The sequence goes on from JAGXJF010004005.1 coordinate 925,835, forward strand.
TGTTGATTTCTTGAATGTGTCGGAAGGTCATCAATTGGCCTTAACAGCAACTAATTGTAGTTACTACTGATGATCGTTAGTGCATTGAGCATGACCGAAGTAGATGGAGCTGACTTTCACCGCCACGACCATAAAAGGACCCTGACTATTATTCAATATCAGTTTGGAATTTTGGACGTTTGCCACAAGGAAATGACTAAGCCACTATATAGAGCTCAACAGCATGAGGAGAAGCATCACAAAAACTACATGAAGAAACTAAAACGAGCTAACTGATTTAGCAAGACCTGTCATGGTTTAGTTACATGTTCGACGACAGTATTCATCCAATCCCTAGGAACTTGACAGTATGTACGCTGTACCACTTAGTGTTGAGGGGTTTTGACTAATGCTAAGTACTGCCAAATAGTAACAAAACTTCCAGCACAAAAAAATAGTAACAGAACTCTTAGCAGTATAGAAAAATATTGGGAATTGGAGTCTTTGTTAACCAACAGCCTTGTAGTCCCATGTTGCTTTTGAATCTTCAAGTTTGAAGATTTCTTGTTGAAACAAAAACAATAACTAACGGGTGGTGGAAGTAGAACTTGGGATGACTTGAAGTGAAGCATTATGCCACATATAAGCTTGCTTCCTTGTATGCTATTACCACGGGATTCGGGGCAGCGGCGGCGTCGGGGCAGAGGGATGGCGTCGGGGCGGCGGCGGCGGCGTCGGCCAGAGGGCTTCGGGGCGGCGGCGGCATCGGGGCAGAGGGCTTCGGGGAGGAGCTCGTCGGGGACGGCTTGCGGGCGGCGGCGGCGGAGGAGCGGGACGGCTTGGGGGCGGCGGCGGCGGCTGAAAACCTAGGGCGGGAGATGAGGGCGCGGCGCGGGTTTTGGAAAGACACAACCCGCGCCAACGGGTACTTATCGAAAAGGATAATCCAGACGGTTCGGAACGTAGAACCGTCTGGATTAATAGTCCATACGGTTCTCAATACGGAGCTGTCTGAATTATCATTAGTGCGGACGGTTCTCAACATGGAGCCGTTTGTACTAATACTGCAGGTGGGACGCCTGCAATATTAGTCCAGACGGCTCGTAATAAAGAACGTCTGTACTATTAATAGTACAGACGGTTCTCAATACAGAGCCGTCTGGATTAATAGTACAGACGGCTCATAATAAAGAGTGCGTCTGTACTAATACTGCAGGTGGGACGCCTGCAATATTAGTACAGACGGCTCATAATAAAGAGTGCATCTGTACTAATACTGCAGGTGGGACGCCCGCAATATTAGTACAAACGGTTCTCAATACGGGGCCGTCTGGATTAGCATTAGTGCAGACCGTTCTATACTACGAGCCGTCTGTACAAAGATTTTGCCCGAGTTGACCTACGGTCCCACTTGTCATGACTTTCATGTTATTGATTTATTACTAGAAATGACTTAAACTTCTAAAAATCATAGAAAATTCATATGAATTCCAATTGAGTTGAACTTTTTTTGTAAATTCATATTTTAATGTTGACAATTTTATGGTATAACTGTTATTCATGTTACTGTTATGGAAATGTTTGAAAATGCCCTTAAACCCATGAACTTGTAAAATTCATAACTAATGCAAACAAACTCCACATGACAAGATTTTTTTATGTAAATTTATGGTTTCGTACGTACTATCTCATGGTGTAGGTCTCATTCATATTACTGTAACTCAAAATCTGCAAACCTATTATTGCATTAATAGTTCATATAGAAAACCCTGATGACGATACATAACAATCGGGTTACATCATAGAAAATAACCTAATCTCCTTTAACAACCAGCCCTTCTTGATGATCGACGCGCGGATAGCAGGTGGCCCCGATCGGTAGTTGTTCTTCGTTGAGCGCGGTGCCGTCTCCAAGAGGGAACTCATCAAATTGATTGTACTCTTCTTCGTCCACGACATTCTCAACTCCGACAATCCTTCTTTCCCCTGAAGGACTACGTGAAGTTTTTGATTTGCCGGGTCTTGGACATAAAAGACCTGAACAGCTTGCTTAGTGAGTACAAATGGTTCATCTTTGTATGCGGCACGTTCGAGGTCCACTGTAGTCATGCCGTACTTGTCGACCTTAACACTTGAGAGTGCGATCCAACGGCACCGGAAGAGGGGGATCTTGAAACGTATATAGTCGAGTTCCCAGATCTCCTCAATGTGCCCGTAGTACGCACACACCCCACGTTTGTCCTGGAAGGCATCTATGCGGACACCGCTGTTTTGTACCGTGCTCTTCGTATCCTGTGCTCTGGTATAAAAGGTGTACCCATTTATGTCGTATGCTTCAAATTTCAGGATTGTGTGACTTGGCCATCTAGCCAACCAGCCAATATTCTCCTCTGTTGTACTATTAGCACTTCGAACCCGCAACCAGTTGTTGAAGCTGCGGTTGTGCTGTCTGGTAAGCCAAGCCTCCGTACGGCGTGGATTCTCTCTGCGTAGCTCGTCCTTATGCATGTTGATATACGGGGCTACTTCAGTCATGTGTTGCAAGACTGCGAAATGGGCTTGAGATAACGACGCGTAGTCAGGAATGAGTGTTTTCCTTCCAATGGTCCCTTTGCCGTCCAGTCTCCCCTCGTGGCGAGACGTAGGCACACCTATTGGTTTGAGCTGTTCCATGTAATCGATACAGAACTCGACCACCTCTTCGGTTGTGTAACTTTCGACGACGCTGCCCTCTGGACGAGATCTATTTCGTACGTACTGCTTGAGAATTCCCATGTACCGCTCAAATGGGTACATCTGACGTAGAAATACCGGTCCACAGACCTTTATCTCTCTCACGAGGTGGACGGTAACATGGACCATGATATCAAAAAATGATGGAGAAAAGTATATCTCAAGATGACATAATGTCTTCACCACATCGGCCTGCAACACATCTAGTGCTTCGGGATCGATGACCTTCTGAGAGATTGTGTTGAAGAAGTAACACAGCCTAATGATTGTGTCTCGGAGATAGGTCGGCTGGATATTTCGGATTGCAACAGGAAGCATCTGTGTCATCAACACATGGCAATCATGGGACTTCATACCAACTAATTTTAGATCTTCCATCGAAACAAGTTTCGAGATGTTGGCGGAGTAACCGGACGGAACTTTCACACCTTGCAAGCACCGGCATAGTTCGGTCCTCTCGGCCTTTTTTAGGTTATAGCAGGCCGGAGGAAGCCTTGTTCTGCCTTGTTGGGAGGGCTCAGGTGCCAACTCGGGCCTGATCTTCATGTCTACTAAGTCGAGACGTGCGTTGAGGCCGTCCTTCGTCTTCCCTGGAATATTAAGTAAGAGACCAATCAGGCTGTCACACACGTTCTTCTCTACGTGCATAACATCGATGCAGTGACGAACTTCAAGGTGCCGCCAGTAGGCTAACTCCCAAAATATTGATTTCTTCTTCCATATGCCGCTGGCCTTCACTTTTTTACCACTCTTTCCAAGGACAACATCGATATCATTAACCATATTGTACACCTCTTGCCCGTTGTAATGCCTTGGACATAAAGCTCTCTCCCTCGTCCCGTCAAATTGTTCCTTCATATTGCGGTACGGGTGATTCCTCTTAAGGAATCTACGGTGGCGCATGAACACCGTCTTACGGGAGTGGGTCAGCCACCTACTCGCAGTACCATCCAAGCACTGAGGGCAAGCCTTGTCTGGTTCTTTACTCTGGCCCGAAAGGTTACGTAGGGCAGGCAAATCATTGACCGTGCAGAACAACATGGCGTGTAGGGTGAAGTTCTCTTGTTTGTACGCATCCCATACATGTACCCCTTCATTCCACAGTGTTTTCAGATCTTCCACCAAAGGTCTTAGGTACACGTCAATATCATTCCCGGGTTGCTTCGGCCCTTGGATAAGCAGTGACATCATGATGTACTTTCGCTTCATACACAGCCAAGGTGGTAGGTTGTACATACTAAGAGCAACTGGCCAAGTGCTGTGCCGGCTGCTCATGTTGCCGAAATGATTCATTCCGTCCGTGCTCAACGCGAACCTTATATTCCTCGGCTCCGCACCGAAGTGTTCGAAGATCATGTCGATGTTTCTCCACTGCGCGGAATCGGCAGGGTGTCTTAGCTTTCCATCTTTCTTATGGTCCTCCGAGTGCCAGCACAACAATTTGGCCTCTTTTGGATTCGCGAACAAACGCTTCAGACGTGGAATTATGGGCAGATACCACACCACCTTAGCGGGAACTCCTTTCTTCGGCTCGATGAAAGACTCACCGTCGTCTGGTTGGCTCTTACGCTTGTAACGAGATGCTTTGCACACTGGACATGAACGCAAGTTCGATAATTTATTCTGGTACAAGATACAGTCGTTTCGACATGCATGTATCCTTTCTACCTCCATCCCCAGTGGACAAACCACCTGCTTTGCTCGGTATGTGTTTTTGGGCAGCTCGTTACCATCCAGAAGCATCTCCGAGAGGAGACCAAGGAGCGTCGTGAAACTCTTGTCTGACCAACCATAGCTTGCTTTCAATTTAAGCAGCTCGAGCACGGACGATAGCTTTGTGTATTTCGGCTTGCAACCCGGAAACAAAGGTTTTTCTGAGTCCTCAATCAAGTACATGAACTTGTTTAGGTCTCTTTCAGTATTAAAGTTCACGTCAGCATCGCGCAGCATTTGATCCAACCTATCATCGTCCTCTGCGCCACCACAATCATCGTCTGCACCTACTTCCTCATGGCGGCCACAATCATCGTCTGCACCTACTTCATCGTCATCTTCTCTCCTTTCGTTGATTTCGGGTTCTTCGACGATGTCAACGTCTTCGTGTAACATGTTCTGCTCTTCACCATGTTTGGTCCAACACGTGTAGTCCGGTTTGAAGCCCCTAATAATCAAGTGCGCTTGGATCTGTAGGGCTGAGTTGTGTCCGAGAAATGATCTCTCATTTCTACAATCGCAACAAGGACAATATGTAAATTCAACACCCTTCTTCAACCTATCCTCCTCGGCGACTCTAAGAAAATTCGTCACACCATCAAGGTACGCTTGGTTCGTACGAGAACCGTACATCCACACCTGATTCATCTGGCTACACGTGCTGCACAACAAGAAAATTAGTGTTAAATTGACCTAATAAAAGAAAGCCACCTAGCTTCTCATCGAAAAAAAGGAGCTTATGTAGAAATCGTACTACAATTTAAGGGTTTAAGGGTATAAACGTAAATATCAAAATGCGGAACATCAGCATGAGATGAAATGCATGTCATGGAATAGAGGACATAAAATAAAGACTAATGCAAATGTAATCAATTTAATCGGAGTCCGGACGCTCAAAATATTGCGATCCGAATTTCTCCGGCGGTTCCGGAAACCCTAATTTGAGTTTTTAGTCAATTTTATTTTTTCTACAATGCAAACACGAATGAAAATGACATAATTGCATAGATCTTATTTTTCTGAATATTTTGATATATTATTTGCATTTTTCTGACTAATAATGAATTTTCTATGATTTTTATAAGATTTAAATATTTAAATACTCTTTTTGATCTTTTCCTCAGTAAAAATAATAAATAAATAAATTCAAAAATACTAGATCCTGATAGGTGGGTCCCACTGGTCAGATTTCCATTTTTTCGACTTAATTAGCCTGAGGGCCGGTGGTCGGCCGGGACGCCGGCCAAGCTCGGTCGAGCACCGTCGGCGGCAAGCGGCGGTGGCGCGGGGACCGCGGCGGCGGACGGAGGAGGTAGCTGGGAGCTCGGCGGCTTACCAGGAGGCGGCGGGGCGAGGCAGGCGGCGGCCAGCGAGGTGGAGGCCACAGCCGGCGGCGGGGAAGCTTCGGGTGCTGGCCTGGCGGCGACGGCGGCGGCGGGAGGGCGTCGGCGGGTGGTGGCGACGGCTTGGGGAGGTCGCCGGCGGGCGGCACGAGCTCCGGTGGCGGCGGCGCTTGCGGGCGGCTCGAGATGCCAGAGGTCACGAAGCTCGGCTGGGAGTGGGAGTGAGGGAGTGAGCTTTAGTACAGACGGCTCCAAGTAGGGAACCGTCTGTACAAATAACACAGACGGCTCCCAACTGGGACCGTCTGTACTGTATGGGTTAGTGCAGACGGCTCCCAACTGGGACTGTCTGTGGCATTTGTACAGACGGTACAGGTTGGGAGCCGTCTGTACTGTATGGGTTAGTGCAGACGGCTCCCAACTGGGACCGTTTGTAGAATTTGTACAGACGGTACAGGTTAGGAGCCGTCTGTACTGTACGGATTAGTGCAGACGGTGACCAACTGGGACCGTCTGTATTATTTGTACAGACGGTTCTGCGTGCGAACCGTCTGTATTGTGCCGTCCCGCTTGTTCGCCATCCTTGGTCGTGATTTGTACAGACGGTTGGTGTTGCGAATCGTCTGTGATAAGAATTGTACAGACGTCTCTCAGTTGCCGTCTGTATAAGGGGCGTCCCATTAAATGCTATCTGTAGTAGTGTATCTTTTTACCGTATTGTGGATTGATACCGCAGCACGTCAGGTTGCACCAAAAACTTGTGTTCTTGCGGATCCAAGATGAGATTTGTCGCTGTTATGCATAAGAATTGATCCGGGATCAGTTTCCTGTGCTAGTTCTTGTGTTCTTCGGTTTCTTGCATCTCGCTTGATCCGAGAAAATTCATCTGTTACGTCTATGTCTGCTGCTACTTCTGCTCATTGACCGATCCGTTGTTCGCTGCTGTTCACAAGTACCGTGAAAGATCAGACTCTCAACACCTAGTTAGTCTCATCACACTGAGCAAGATCGTTGCAGACGGAGATCGCCGAGCTATAGGTTGCCCTCCTGCTAGGTTCACGCAACTCAATGTAGACGGTGATGTAAGAAATCTAAATTTGCAAGAAGATGACCATCTTCAACCAGATGATGTGATACAGTGATGAAATGTCCAGTTAACATGTCATCCCATTTTTTGATGCCATTTAAAGTTCTGTTGTCCTGTAGCTCACAATTGCACTTCACATAATGCTCAGCAATCCTTTCAATTTGTTACCGTAATGCTGCATGCTGTTCTCCGCTCAGGAGGCGACTACATCCTGAGTTAGCAATGGCAACCACTAGGGTTAGTGGCAGCGGCGACAACTTATCCGTGTAAGCCTAGATTGTTCAAGATAGGAAGAACAAGTGCCCCCATGAATGTACATGTAAGTTCTTGTGTGGTATTTTGTTGAATATGATTTTTCAAATGTGTATGAACTGCTCCATTGAGTACTCTTTGTGCTTGGGCAGAACCAAGATGAATGTTGACAGAAAAATGGTTTATGCTGAAGCCGATGTGTTCAAGAAAGCAGCAGGGCAACAGATTGTTGTAGCATTGTATTTGCTAAATATTTTCTTTTCATGTTGTTGCGTAGTTTTGGAAATGATGGATGTATGAACTATAGTGAATCAGATGTAATTGATGGTTGTGCAAATTTGCTAAAATGATGGATGTATATATTAACTTCAATGAACACGTTATGACGTGAGTAAATGATGCATCAAATTCTGGAACTTGTAAAATGGATGTACGTAACTCGAACATCTTTAGCTTTGTTCTTCCTATTCAGCTTGGCGCTATTCAGTTTTCTAAAACCATAATTGTTCAAATAGCAAATGTTGCAACACACCAAATTATGGAGAAGCCATGTGGCTCGTGCTTCTACATCTTATACAAATTCATATATGCATGAGAAAAAAAGACACAACGTCATACACGCATGCATAAAATGAAACTCATCTTTCTCATTCATATGTGAAATAGCACCATTCTTATTTTCCATATAATCAATCTTAGGCCAACTCAACACAAATTTCAGAGTTGCACATAGGAGAGAGTAACTTATATTCCAGCTTATGGTTGGCCATTTGAAACAAAGACATATTAGCTATCAACTAAACTACACAAGGCTACCAAGAGAATTTAGTTTGGCCGTAGATATTCTTGCAAAATGAGGCCACGGTCCTTTCCTACTATCGCAAAATGGGCATGACCATTAGATAAGTATGTAACTCAACTGACATGTTGTCCTTTGCACATGAACTTTATTCGGCAACAAGCATCGGATGAGCAAACTGTGACGGCAGAAACGAGCCATCCCCTTTACTAGAAAGTAAAGATGTTTGTTTTCCCCTTCTTTTCTGTGGAAACGCCATTACTCTGCAGGAAAGAATTTCAATGGTGAAATGTCACACTGAAAAAGGTAATCCGAAAGACTCAACTTCAACATAGAAAGTGAAAATAAGCAGTCCTTTAGGGAAAATTGATGATTTTGTAACTAAATTCACCTGATCTAAAAATTTAAAAGGTAATCCAACTGCTATATCTCTCTTTCACCAAGAAGAACAAAAGGTTAAGGATAGAATATATTTTAGTATGTAAAGATGCCAAACAAACTTAAAATCCAACCTAAACTGTGCAGATGTTTATTTCAGAATCTTGCATATGAAATCTAAATTCGGAGTGAAATAGTTGCGTGACCACATAGAGTACACTATAATGACTAAAAACTGTTGGAATTGATCTCGGCTTGAACTAACCGAGAGAGAATTAAGGGGGACTTTGCACCAACGTGCATGCCCTAACTGACCGCCCTGATCGGGGGCACCTAACCAACTTTGGTTTAGGTCCCCTGTCACACAGCGCACATATAAAAAGGGAAAGTGAGTCAAAATCCTTACGGTGACTAGTTCTCGTGAGGTTTAGCTCGTACCCGAAATCCCTAAAACCCTAACCGATCTAAGGGGCGCTGAAGTGACGGGAAGACCGACGCCGACTCCCTCGACGACGGCCGTGCTAGGACAGTGCCGGTGGTGCCCGGAGGGACGCCGCTACCCGCTGCTCCGGCGACTACGTCTCTGACCTGACCGATCTTCCCCAAGCCGTCGTCACGCCTGCATCAAGCAGGCGGAGGTCCTCGCATCGACTACGATGGCTAATCCCATCTCGAGTAAATCACGCTTCCGCACTCACGTTTAGGTGTTCTAGTTTGAGATTAGAGTTCCATCAAGTTAATGCTAAAGAATCAGACCTAACAATGGTATCAGAGCATACTAATCTCAATTAGAACCCTAATTGGACTCCGTTAGTGCTAATTGATCATGATTAGATCCTATTTATGCCCCTGTTAATGTGAATTAGCACTATCTATGGCTCGATTAGAACCAATGTTGTGATATGTTCTCAGCAATTAGAAGGAGAGGATGAATCAAATTAAGAAAGCCCTAAGAAAAAAATCCCCAATTCTTCAGGAACCCTAAAGCAAAGAGGCCCCAAATCCCTAATCAATTTCTTCGGGCTTACCTCTAATGAAGCCGGCGCCACCCTTAGGACGGCAGCATGCTTGCTGCCGTCAACCCCTTATGCCGCGCCGCCGCTCGCCTTTTGCGCCGCCACTCCCGCCGCGCAGCCTGGCCGCCGCCGCTCCCGCCGCGCGGGTTCATGCCGCCGCCGCTGCCGCTTCGCGGCTCCGCCACTCGGGCGCCGGCGCTCGCGCCAAGGCGTCTCCGCTTGCCGCTCGCCGCCGGCGCTTGCCCCGCTGTGCCGAGCCCGCCCGGGTCAGCCCCCCCATGTGCCGGTCTTGTCGTTTTGGAGAACACGGGAGCAAAGGCAATGGGAGCCCCAGTTAAAGGGATAATGAAGTTTTTTTTTAATGTTACTGCTACTTGATAAAATTAAAAAAAACTAGGGGGCCGGCAGCTTAATGTGCTGGTGCTGCTGGGCTGCGCAGCAGTTTTAATGGGCCTCTTTCATTTTCCAATGTATTTTGCTTTTGTTTTATAGCTGTTCTATACATCTCTGCACTGTTGTTATCCATGCTTTACTGTTTAATGATTATGATGTAAGTAATGTTCAAAATGCACTGGAAATAATGTTTAATTCTCTGAATAAAATGGAACCAACGAGAAATTTTGTTTAGAGAATTTTGACGTCATATTCAATACTAATGTATTTTCTAATGGCATTTTTTAAATATCGCTCAATTTTATGTCAAATTTTAATGCTGAACATTAATGTTTAATGTTGACATTAATTTTGAGAACTTTGGCCCATATTTATAATTCTGACCAACGTTGTTTTATAATTGTGGGTCAATTATTATTTGATTAAATTCTTTTTCGTCTTCTGCCCAACGGTGATGCGAATTAGAATTGAAATTTGAAATTTTTGCATATTATTAATCAGATCAACGTAGGGTTAATTTTATGCAAGATATTGTTTTATACTGTTTACTTATGTAATTTTGAATAAATTTCAGCTGCTGGTGCTGCTAATGTGGCTAGTACTATTGATAGTATTGACCAACTTACGGGGAATAATTTTCCAGCTTGGAGAGAAAAGATTGAGATGGTTCTTGGAGTCTATGATCTCGACCTTGCGTTGAGAGAGGATGCTCCTGTCGCACCCGCAGCTGGTGTGGCAAATTATGCTGAGTTGAAAAAGGCTTATGATGAAAAGGCTGAGAAGTGGGAGCGGTCTAACCGCTTATCACTCATGATGATGAAGAGTACTATCTCAGTCGGAATCAGGGGAGCAATCCCCCCTTCTGAAAATGCTAAGGAATATCTAAAGAAAGTTGAGGAGCAATTTCAAGGCTCCTCAAAAGTTTATGCAAGTACTCTGATTCATAGGCTTTTAAGTGATAAGTATGATGGGTCTGGCAGCCTAAGGGAACATATAATGAGAATGAGTGATGCTGCTGCCAAACTCAAGACTATGGACATGGCCATTTCTGATGGTTTTCTTGTTCATTTCATTATGACCTCTTTGCCTTCTAAGTTTACTCCTTTTAAGATAAATTATAACACTCAGAAGGAGAAATGGAGTCTAAGTGAACTTACTGCCATGTGTGTTCAAGAAGAGGAAAGGCTGAAGGCCGAACGTAAAGATCATGCTTATCAAGTTGGTGCTTCTAAGAGGAAGTTCCAAGGAGATTATAAGGCTAAGAAGAAGCTTCATTTTCAACAGCCTGAAAAGCCAGGATATATTGCTCCAAAAGCTCCCACTCCTACCACTGTTGCTAGTAGTTCTCGGGGGGCAAGTGAGAATATTTGCCACTTCTGCAAGAAGGAAGGGCATTTCCAAAAGGATTGTCCTGGTTTCCTAAAGTGGCTTGCCAGAAAGGGTAATGATGAAGTTACTTTTGTTGATGAATCCCTTTATGTTGATTATTCCCCTAATACTTGGTGGATTGATTCCGGAGTTACTGTGCATGTTACCAATTCCTTGCAGGGATTCAGTACAGAGAGAGTCCTAAGAAAGGGGGAAAGAAGCCTTAAGGTGGCGAATGGAAAAGAAGCTGACGTTGAAGCTGTTGGGTCACTTCAATTGGAGTTACTCAGTGGTTTTCGTCTTCAGCTTAATAATGTAGTTTTAGTTCCCACTTTAAGCAGGAATTTAATTCCAGTCTCTTGTTTGGATGATGTTGGCTATCATTGTGATTTTGGTGAACAGAGATGTGTTATTAAGTTCAATAATAATAATGATGTTGGCCTCCGTGTCAGACGAGGAAAACTTTATATGCTCTCTTTGTGTGAGTCCCCTATGCAAGTGAATATATGCGATGATAACGGTAGCTGTAAGAAAAGGAGAAGCGAAAATCCTGAAATTGTGGCATTGTCGGTTGAGCCACATTTCGAGGGGGAGAATGGAACGCTTAATTAAGGAAGGAACCCTTCATCCTTTAGACTTCTCCGATTCAGACCCATGTATTGATTGCATAAAGGGAAAATATGTTAAAACAATTAAGAAAGGAGCAATTAGAAGCACAGGACTTTTAGAATTAATCCACACTGACATTTGTGGACCATTTTCTGTGAAATCTGTGGATGGTTTTGATTCGTTCATTACATTCACTGATGACTTCTCACGTTATGGATATATTTACCCCATTCATGATCAATCTGAAGCACTTGACAAGTTTAAGATATTCAAGGCTGAAGTAGAAAATCAGCTAAATCTAAAGATTAAAGTAGTGAAATCAGATCGTGGTGGTGAATATTATGGAAGACATGCTCCTTATGGACAAATCCCAGGCCCTTTTGCCAAATTTTTAGCAGAACATGGGATTATTGCCCAATACTCAATGCCTGGTGAACCTCAGCAGAATGGAGTAGCTGAACGTCGCAATCGCACTTTATGGATATGGTGCGGAGCATGCTCAGTCACTCAACCTTACCAGTCAGTCTGTGGATGGAAGCATTAAAGACAGCTGCCCACGTGCTTAATCTCGTTCCCACTAAGTCAGCACCAAAAACACCTTATGAGTTGTGGACGGGACGAAAAGCTAGTTTAAACTATTTACGTGTATGGAGCTGTCCTGCTGAAGCTAAAATCTTCAATCCACAAATTAAGAAATTAGATCCAAAGACAGTAAGTTGTTATTTTATCGGATACCCTCATAGGGGAAAGGGGCATAGATTCTATTGTCCAGATCGTACTACTAAGTTTGTAGAAACAAGGCACGCTGTATTTTTTGAGGATAATGTTGTCACGGGGAGCCTGAAGCCCAGGAACATAGATCTTGAGGAAAAGCGGGTCTATGTTCCCTCACCGATTATTCCTGAGTTTTATGTTCCTGTGCCTCAGGAGCCTGTGCTTCAGGAGATTGTATCTCAGGAGATTGTGCCTCCAGCTAATGACGCTGTTGTCACGCCTCCTGTTGAAGACCATGAAATTCCTGATGTTGCGCCTATTAATGAAATGCCAAAAGAGCCTGTGAGAAGGTCGCAGCGGGTAAGAAGAGCTGCCATTTCAGGTGACTATGTCGTCTACATGAATGAGGATATGAATGACATAGGGAAGGTGGATGACCCCACCTCATATAAGCAAGCCATAATGAGTGAACACTCATCTAAATGGCTAGATGCCATGAATGATGAAATACAGTCTATGAGCTCTAATGATGTATGGGACTTAGTGGAAATTCCTGATGGAGTCAAAAGGGTAGGTTGTAAGTGGGTCTACAAAACTAAGTATGACTCCAAAGGGAATATCGAAAGGTTCAAAGCGAGACTTGTAATTGATTATAATGAAACCTTCTCACCAGTCTCAACTAAAGATTCTTTCAGGATAGTGATGGCACTTGTGGCTCATTTCGATCTTGAACTACATCAAATGGATGTTAAGACGGCATTCCTTAATGGCGACTTGAATGAGGATGTCTACATGACACAACCGGAAGGTTTTGTTGTGGAAGGCAAAGAACATATGGCATGTGCTTAAAGAAATCAATTTATGGCTTGAAACAAGCGTCAAGACAGTGGTACCTCAAGTTCGATAAAATTATAAGGGAATTTGGGTTTAAAGAAAATGAAGTGGACAACTGCATATATGTCAAGTTTAAGGGCAGCAAGTTCACAATATTAGTGCTTTATGTGGATGACATCTTATTGGCTAGCAGCAACAAAGATATGTTGTATGAAACCAAGAGATTTCTATCCTCCAATTTTGATATGAAAGATCTCGGTGAAGCCTCATACGTTCTTGGTATTGAGATTCACCGAGATAGGTCCAAAGGTGTATTAGGTTTATCTCAAAAGGCATACATTGACAGAGTGCTGAAGAAATACAATATGCATAAGTGCTCTGCCTCGCCTGCTCCTATAGTTAAGGGCGATAAGTTTGGGACATTTCAATGTCCGAGGAACCAATTGGAAACTGATCAGATGAAGGCGATTCCTTATGCTTCAGCTGTCGAAAGCATCATGTATGCTCAAGTATGTACTCGTCCTGATTTAGCTTTTGTTACCAGGATGCTTGGCAGATTTCAGTCAAATCCAGGACCGGACCACTGGAAGGCCGCTAAGAAAGTTTTGCGATATATGCAAGGCACTAAAGATTTCATGCTCACATATAAGAAGTCTGATAATCTCGAAGTTGTAGGTTATTCAGACGCAGATTTTGCGGGGTGTGTGGATACTAAGAAATCCACGTCAGGTTATATCTTCACCCTCGCTGGAGGAGCTATCTCGTGGAAAAGCTCCAAACAGACACTCACTGCATCATCAACGATGCAGGCTGAGTTTGTGGCGTGTTATGAGGCTACCGGGCAGGCTGTATGGCTAAAGAATTTTATTCCCGGACTTAGAGTGGTAGACAGCATTTCTAAACCACTAACACTATACTGTGATAATGAACCCGCAGTTTTCTATGCGAGTAACAACAAGTCAAGTGGTGCTGCCAAACACATTGACATTAAGTATCATGTTGTGAAAGATAGAATCCAGGATCAAACAATTAGTGTTAAACATATAAGTACTAAAGACATGCTTGCGGATCCGCTTACTAAAGGCTTACCACCCAGTATTTTTTGTGATCATGTTGCCGGTATGGGACTACTGGAAAGCCTTTGATCCTGGAAATAAGGACCGTTAAATAAACCAACTCCCATTAAGTATGACGATTTTCCATATCGAGATGGAATGATATACTATAAGTACTGAGGTTCAGTGGCATTTCATTGGCCACTGCAACACATTATTTTGGTGTATTGTTTCCATCAAGAGCGGGCTTATGACGTTTTAGCTTTTCGATCAAAGGGGAGAATGTTAGAATTGATCTCGGCTTGAACTAACCGAGAGAGAATTAAGGGGGACTTTGCACCAATGTGCATGCCCTAATTGACCGCCCTGATCGGGGGCACCTAACCAACTTTGGTTTAGGTCCCCTGTCACGCAGCACACATATAAAAAGGGAAAGTGAGTCAAAATCCTTACGGTGACTAGTTCTCGTGAGGTTTAGCTCGTACCCGAAATCCCTAAAACCCTAACCGATCTAAGGGGCGCTGAAGTGACGGGAAGACCGACGCCGACTCCCTCGACGACGGCCGTGCTAGGACAGTGTCGGTGGTGCCCGGAGGGACGCCGCTACCGGCTGCTCCGGCGACTACGTCTCCGACCCGACCGATCTTCCCCAAGCCGTCATCACGCCTGCATCAAGCAGGCGGAGGTCCTCGCATCGACTACGATGGCTAATCCCATCTCGGGTAAATCACGCTTCCGCACTCACGTTTAGGTGTTCTAGTTTGAGATTAGAGTTCCATCAAGTTAATGCTAAAGAATCAGACCTAACAAAAACTACCAGCTTGCATGATCAAACACAATAAATTTCACAAAATCATCTATCATGGCTTACTGCCATTGACATTTTTGGTGCATGTGCTATACAAAAGATAAAAATCTGGTTCACTTTCATATTTCATACCCCTCTTCTCGTATGTGAACAAGCTCTTCTCTGTTCTACTCAATCAAATGGAAGGACTCAGCATCATCATCAAGTTGTTGTTGTTGTTTAGGTTTAGTATGCTGCTAACTCCCTCATTGAGTTACTCACTTTTGTTCACTTTTAAGGCATAAGAACACAAACACAGAAGAGAAATGAAATATATCATCTCAACAACCATACACAGAGGTCATTGTAGAGTAATACCCTTGTCCCAAACGAAAATTCTTTCCGGGTTCTTACTATTGGGGCAATTGAAGTCATTCTCTTCAAATTAAATTGGCCTGACGTCCATCAATGAAGAATACACGTAAGTCACAAACACAAAATGATTACTCCTACTTGCATTTGGCGCTAGGATCAAAGAACAATGCGAGTGGCGACTTGAAAGAAAGCACTGCCAAGGTCCGCGGTGGGCCGAATGGGAGGAACGCCTCCGATCATAGGGGGCGGTGGCCTGACGGCAACAATGGACCACACGGGACGGGTGCCTCCGAGGCGAGGGCGGCAGCACTGTGCATGCGAGGAGCGCCTCTAAGCCGAGGGCGACGACAGACTGCACGGGAGGGGGCTCTCCGAGGCATGGACGGAAGGAGTGCCTCCGAGACAAAAGCCGTGGGGGCTGGACGGGAGGGACGCTCTGAGCAGGAAGCCAGTAGTTCAATGCGAACCCAGAAGTGGCCGGTGCAATATGAACCACCTGCTGGACACTAAGTGCGAGAGCGTTCAAAGTTGGACAATGTTCTAAATATTGTACAGAGGTGAACGCTATCTAAAATATCATTAATTATAATTTCTAGCTCTCTTTCCCACTTTTATGATTTCAAAAATATTTATTATTATTTTTAAAAATCGGAAAAAGGAACGCTCCGCGCCCGCCCAAGCGCTGCGAGCTCTGAACTGTGTTTACCCGTTAGAACCAGTTAGGGCCTCCCTTAGTCAAAGCCCCCGTTAGAGCCTCCCATAGTCAAAGTTGCGAGTATCGTATGCCTTTATCTGACGGTATGAGTGCAAAGGATAACTATGTATTTATATGCTCCAATCGAAATCCTGTATTTATATGTTGCGACTGAATCCTGACATCCAAGGATAGCAGCCCATTATTTCTGTTCACTACATGGCCTCGACGAGCCAGCGTGCCGTTTACAATACAGCTCTTGCTAGTTGCTACAAGGTCTTCGCTTCCTCTGCAATCCACCCCCCAAAAACATCATGGTCATCATTCACACAAAAAGTGCAGGAGCATGATTAATGCAACACTAAAGCACAAAACGAGTAGTGGCTAATTGGCTGTCCTACCACTTTTCTTTTGGAATATCAATTAGCCTGTCTGGAGTTTGTAGACCTTGCAAAAGCAGCCTGTCATGCCACATTGCCACTTCTATTCTAATCGTTACGCAGCAACCTATCATGAAGTTTGAAACGCATCACGCATGGACTTGAAGGTGTCGATCATCAGTGTCTTACCAGTGGAACCATGAGCAGACTCGGAAGTAGTGCACAAAACATACGCATCTGAATGTGCAAGGGCAACATCTGCTTGCCTTCGCTTCTCAAGAGACAAAGAGTATCTCTTGTTTCGCCGGTTGTCATGCATGCCTATGACCATTTGTTGTGCAAAACTTGAACTGCCTTTTTATCTCTTTGAAGAATCTGCGTTCCCTTGTAGCTTGGTTTAGGAATAATACCCAGTTTATTAGCTGCCAATGCTGAGTTTGTTGTCTTTTTTGTCCTTCATATCTTGGGGAGAATGCTGAGTTTGTTGTCTTTTTTGTCCTTCATATCTTGGGGAGCTTTTTGTCAGACGCTTGCTTTGTAGAAGGGCAACTTGTATTAGCTTTCCCACTTTGTCCTGATGACAGTAATTAACATCCTAGGAAGCTTTTGCACAAGGGATAGAAAATTTATCACTTATCAGGGATATTTACTGAAAAATTATGCCCCGCTTCTTCAGATGGACTGTCACATACAAGATAGCAATTTAGTATCAGTTGTCTTGACGGCTATTCTTTCATTTGCACTATATCTTGCTCCTGCAATTCTTTCGGTAAGAAAATAAGATGGCAGCAGTCAACTTCTCTAACCATCTCCATGATGAATTGCAATTGGAATCACCACACTCTTTCTGAACATGTTTGGTCTTTGGTGCGCTCTCCAAAATCTTGTGGACAAAGTTTAAGAAAAGAACACATGAATGCAAAGTGCCTCATCTTACAAAAATAGGTGCAAGTATTCTTCTTATAATTCCTGATTGAGCAAACATATTCGTGAGTAACTCTTTTGTTGTAGAATTTGGCTTCGTCAGTTTTATGTAGACACTCTATTCCACCTGAAATGAAAATGTCGAAAAAAGGTAAAATTGAAGGGCTAAACTGCAATCCACTAAGCACTAACAGTTCAAAGGGATATATGAAATCATTACAGCTTAACAAAATAAACCTAGGTTCCTATAAAAATCTCTTTATTTAAAGGGAAAAACAAATGTACATGCACCCGTGGGTACATGAGTTAAGGATTTAGGTCAATTTCTAATACTTGTGCATCTCAAAAATTCATAGATATTCATCATGTTATAACATGCACAGTCACAAAATTTCATGCAAAAATACAGCTCAATTTTTTGTCTTTTTTGTGTAGAGCACTGTTGATTATATTTTTGCATAAAATTTTGTGGCTGTGCATGTTATAACATGATGAGCATCTATGATTTTTTTGAGAATTTTTTGAGATGCACAAGTATGAGAAATGACCTAAGTCCTTAACTCATGTATCCACATGTACATGTACAAAATCCACTCTCTTATTTAAATCGTAGAAATATTGTGTCGGCAATTATACTGCTAACAGAGAGCCAGGAGAAGGTATGTTTGCCAGAGCAATTTTAACAGCAACACATCTAGCATGACAAGGCGAAAGACAGAACAATAGGAAAAGGGAAGAACAGTTAATACTTGTCACATATGTGAAGAGCGCAGAGAGGAGCTCCACATACCAGTAATCCCTAAATTATATCAAATACTTGACTATAAGGAAATACGCAATAAACTGACATAAACTTCACATCATAAGCAGATACAGCAAGAATTACTAGCTCAGTTGAGTTACCTGTGCCTACAACAGGCACCTAATCCTCTTCCATTGCTATTTTTTCAGCTCATTGGTGTGCCAGATGGTTTGTTACCACAAGTTGCAATCTTAGAATGGCAAGTGTGCAATTCAATGTTCAAAAAGCCTGCGACCTGAACAAGCACATGAAGCTGACCGGCTCAGCACAATGCTCCTAGGCCTTTGCAAATATCTCCTGGCCTAATGAAAATGTTAAGTAAGATTAATTAGAAACTGAAAGGTATCACGGGTGTCCATGAAAGGAAGTGCTGAAAGGTTAAAAAGTGAACCGTGCTTCTCCTGATGGTAGTGTGAACCCTGACCATAGCAGCATGCTGACCGCGGGTCAGATCAATAAAAGTGCAATGCTCCTTAAGAACTGCAGGACTATTGCTTCACACGTGTAGCTTAGATGGAGGTACATTTGTAAGTTTCTTTGCATTATTATCTTCATGTTTATCAGGTTAGTATTTGTGCAAGTAGCAGCTATTTATTGCCAAATCCGACTTGTCCTTTGTGCAGCCACAACCGCTAGTTCGTGCCGTAAGTACGCTTCTACTAACAATTAGCTGATTCCTTGAAAACTAAAAGCATTATTTACACACTATCTTCTGAAAAAGAAAAGAGATAAGGAGCACAAACATGTCCATATAAGCTCTCGAGTGGAAGAAGATAACACTGATCAGTATGAAGAAGTTAGCTCATACTAGTTGTTGTAACAACTTTCCAAAGTTTCTTTTCTTAATGGAAACAGATCTGGGACCTGTTTCTCAGGCTCTTCACTCTATAAAAAGGTATGAAAAACAGGCAGTTACATGTCACACCTTATCATAAATCACGACAAACCGGCAGTTACATGTCACACCTTAAATGAAGCTTACTATAAGTATTAAGTCGGAACACGACAAGACAATACAAACAGATGCCAATATAGCTATCATTTGAATCGACAATTCGCTGCTCAACAAAGCCTCGTAGATATAATCTAATGTGTATACACAGACCAAATAGTGCAGAGAATAATGATGACAGTATTATAGACACATTCTAATTACTATATATGAAATCCATTGAGGAAGAGAATAACAGTAGCTGAAGAGAATTCACACCTCCTTGACAGGTGCACTTCCTGGTTTCGCGATTGTGCAGGGTATGGAGCTGCAAGGGAGGATCCTGAAGCATGCACGTCTAAGTATCCCCATTCGCACCACCACCATCACCACCAACACCAGAACAACTGAACCCAGAATGATCTTGTTGGAAATATGCCCTAGAGGCAATAATAAAGTTGTTATTATTCTATTTTCATGTTCATGATTAAGTTTATGTTCTATGCTAAAATTGCATTGGTTCTTGAATATGAGATTCAGAGGAAAACCTAATTGCATGTGTGGAATAATAAACACCATTCAGATCCCTAGTCAGGCCTCTGGACTAGCTCATGTATTGTTGATGATCTTGTTTTCCTGATCATGGGCATTGTTAATGTAACAAGGATGCCGGCAATAATGGGAACACATTGTTAGGGTAACAATGGTGTTGGATAGACCCCTTATGAGATACTGCGAGATCACTTCGTCAATATGTTGGCAGTATCTTCTCATGATGTGTTAACGTTTACTTGCGTCCTTAGACCATGAGAATATCATAGACCCGGATACCGGATGGTTGCTTTGGGGTCATCAAACGTTACGCCGTAACTGGGTAATTATAAAGGTGACTTCCAGGTACACCAGAAAGTATATCGTGGTTCTAGATATGTCAAGACTGGGATTTGCCCATCCGGCGATGGAGAGATACACTCTGGGCCCACTCAGTATTACGGTGTCCAGCATCGCCTGGCCAGGTATTGTGACTAAAAGGTTAGTCACGGGGATACCGGAATACGGAAACGAGAAAAGAGTACAAACCGGTAACGAGGATAACTAGGTATGGTGATCAAGGAGTTGATCACAGGGATACCGTCAAAGTCTCGCCTCGGGTTGTGTAATGTATCGTGAGGCAAAAGGAATTGTATGCGACAATACAAGGTTTGCTCGATAAAGATCTTCGATGATATGTGGGAGTCGTTATGGGTGTCCAGATCCCGCTGACGATTATTGACCGGAATGTATTCCGGACATGTCCACATATACTCGAACCTATAGGGTCACACGCTTAACGTTTTAGCGACATTTAGGAATGCTACGATTTATGGAGAACGAGAGAGAAGGGTTCCGAAAGTGTTTCGGATGATCTCGAAAGTGTTCCGGGAGGTCCCGGATGGTTCCGGTGATGTCCGGAAGTGTTCCGGAAAGTATTGGAAGGTTCTAGAAGGTTCTGGAAGGTTCTAGAAGGTTCTAGAAATTCTAGAAGGTTCTGGAAGGTTCTAGAAATTCTAGAAGGTTCTAGAAGGTTCTAGTGGAGTTGGACTCCAACTCCAACAGGGTGTCCCTGCTGGAGTAGGACTCCACCTGCCTAGGGAGAGCTGCCCCAACTCCTATAAATAGAGGGGCAGGGCACCTCAAAGGGTATCCCAAGCAGCCCCAGAGGCAGCCCTAGTCCCTTGGACTAAACCCTAGGCCGGCCATCTCTAGATTGGCCACAGCCTTCTTTTTCTCTCTCTTCTAGATTGGATCTAGTACAGCTGCCGGCGCGCTGCTGCTTCTCCTTCTCGTAGATCCCCGCTGTTCTTGTGTGCTGGTCCACATATTACCGCGGTGTCGCTGATCCGGTACGCGTGGATACCTCGGAGACGTCGTATACTTCGGCGTTTGATCGGGCGAACTATTCACGAGGAGATCGCTCTCGCGGCTGGGAGGTATAACCTAGCTGCGGGAGTCTGCGGACTTCATCGACATCGGTCAACTTCTCCGCTGCATTGACGTGATCGTCGAAGGTATGATATCGTTACCTACACCTCGATAGTGTTTCTTGGTTTGGTTCGTGCGCGGAAAAATTTTGTTTTGCGTAGCTCGTTCCCCAACAGTGGTATCAGAGCGGTTCTATGCGTAGTTGTAGGTACGACTAGAGCATATGTGATATGCGGCATTGCACATATGATGTGCGGGGTGTTAGATGAGATCTACCACCAGATTTTCTTGTTGTTTCCCTCTCATTGCAAAATTTTGATCTCGGCGGCATCGTGAAATTTTCAGAGGTCCGGCGAACCTTACGATCTTCGGATCGAGACATGCTAAGGATGACTTTGGTTTCACTTTAGTTGAGAAAGATAAATTTGCAATGAGCGGGCTTGTAGATGTGATCTACACGGGGGTCATGCGTATGACGAAGTTTAGTATGGGGTTCGAGATTTCCGAGTCTCCAATTCCAGACACCCCGACAGTTAAATAACTGCAAGAGCAATCATGCTTATGGTAACGTAGGTAGCAAACGGTTTGCAACGTAGCCATAAAGCCACGTATTGTAGCATAAACGTTAGAGGCGTCTAACTTGTTTTTGCAGGGTATGCATGTGATGTGGTATAGCCTATGTGATGCAATGTGATTGTATGAGATGCAAAGTGTTTGTAATTTTAATTTTGTCATGACCTGCGTGTCATGAGTACGGCAATCGGCAGGAGCCAATACGATTGTCATTATTTATTATATTGACCTACGCGTCAACTAGAAAGCCATGTAATGCATTTATTTTATTAGCTATGTGATAGCAAATAGTTGTAATTGCAAGGACATAGTGGTGACAATCTTACATCGATGGACCTCGACGCTACGTCGTACGCGAAGAAGGAGTTCTCCGCCAAAAGATGTTGAAGAAGTCTTCTTCAACAAAAGGGGCTATACCATATCACAATAATTTAATTGCATGTGATGTTAATCCCTTTTATGCACCTTGTTTGATGCGTGGTAGACGTTGTTAAATAGGGTGATCCCTCACACAAATATCAAAGTAGTTAGTGTTCTTCCAAGTGTAGCACCGTCAGGAGTATTTGCCATTCTGAGGTGCGCCATGTCACATGGGTACGATAGGTTTGACATATATGAGGCGGGCGCGAACCGTTCGCGCAGCAGAGCACTCGGTTGTCTTGACGAGCTTTGCAAGATCGTCTTGGGCTCGGAACACACCCATCGAAAGATGAACAAGAGTCATATGGGATATGATTGGCATGTTGACCTACCGGTCTCGTTATTCCATCATCAGTGATGTCACATCAATGGTGGAGTAAGTGAGTCGTGGATCTTGAATCACTAATAATCAATTATGAGGGATATTGGTTTTAGTGGGAGCTTACTCTAATAAAGTGTATTTGTTTTTAAGTTGTAGATCTATGGCACCCGTAACCACCTTTCCACTATGCGCGTTGCTTGAGAAAGAAAAACTGAATTCACCTGGGAATAACTTTACGGACTGGTACCGTAATGTGAGGATTGTCCTCAAGAGTGCCAAGAAGGACTATGTCCTATCGCAAACTCTCGGTGAACTCCCCGCTAACGCTACGGATGATGAGACTCGTATCTATCAATCTAAGAGCGATGATTCCATTGCAGTACAGTGTATCATGCTTGCCTCCATGGAACCTGATCTTCAAAAGCGTTTTGAGAATTGGGCTGCTTATGAGTTAATCCAGGAGCTGAAAGCTTTGTTTCAGAAGCAAGCAAGGACTGAAAGATATGAGATATCCAAAGCCTTGTTTGAATGCAAGATGGCTGAGGGCAGCTCAGTGAGTCAGCACGTACTTAGATTGTCTGGGTACGCGCAAAGGTTGGATGCGCTAGGTTTTCTAATCTCCCAAGAGTTGGGCACTGATCTTGTTCTTGCTTCCCTCCCTCCGAGCTATAGTAGCTTCATCATGAACTACAACATGAATGGGATGGAAAAGAGTATGGGTGAATTATTTACTATGCTTAAAACTACTGAGAGTGGAATCCAGAAGGACGCCAATCATGTGATGATGGTGAATAAAACAACCAACTTCAAAAAGAAGGGCAAGTCTAAGAAAAAGGGCAAATCCAAGGGTGCTAGTATGACTGACACGCCTAAGAAGTCCAAGACTGGTGCCACTTCTGATGTTGAGTGCTTCTTCTGTAAAGAGAAGGGACACTGGAAGAGGAACTGCAAGAAATATCTGGCAGAAAAGAAGAAGTCTGGAAAGTCCAGCTCAGGTATGAGTGTCATACATGTTATTGATGTATTCCTTGCTGGTCCGCAATGTAATTCTTGGGTATTGGATACCGGATCGGTTGCTCATATTTGCAACTCGATGCAGGAACTACAGAGGCCTAAGCGACTGGCAAAGGATGAGGTGACGATGCGCGTCGGGAACGGAGTAAAAGTTGCTGTGCTCGCCGTCGGTGTCCTACCTCTACATTTATCTTCAGGATTTATATTAGAGCTTAGTAATTGTTACTATGTTCCGGCCTTGAGCAAAAACATTATTTCTGGATCATGTTTGTTGCAAGACGGTTATTCGTTTAAGTCTGAGAACAATGGTTATTCGATTTATATGGATAATATGTTTTATGGCCATGCTCCCGTTGTGAATGGGTTATTTATTATGAATCTTGATGGTAATACACACATCCATAACACTGACGCTAAACGTTGCAAGATAATCGATTCGAATTCCACTTATTTGTGGCACTGTCGTTTGGGTCATATTGGAAAGAAGCGCATGAAGAAACTCCATTGTGATGGACTTTTGGAGTCATTTGATTATGAATCATTTGACACTTGCGAGCCTTGTCTAATGGGTAAAATGACTAAAACGCCGTTCACAGGCCACGTAGAACGGGCGACTGACTTATTGGAGATCATACATACGGATGTATGTGGTCCAATGAGTATAGCTGCACGCGGTGGATTCCTCTACTTCATTACCTTCACGGATGATTTGAGTAGATATGGGTATATCTATTTGATGAGACATAAGTCTGAAACCTTTGAAAGGTTCAAAGAATTTCAGCATGAAGTAGAAAATCATCGTAACAAGAAAATCAAGTTTCTGCGATCAGATCGCGGAGGGGAGTATTTGAGTTACGAGTTTAGCGAACATCTGAAGAGCTGCGGAATTGTTTCACAGCTTACGCCTCCCGGAACGCCACAGAGGAATGGAGTGTCCGAGAGACGTAATCGAACCTTGTTGGACATGGTAAGATCGATGATTTCATTAACTGAACTGCCATTGTCTTTTTGGGGTTATGCTTTAGAGACTGCCGCTTTTACACTAAATAGAGCACCATCTAAATCCGTTGAAACGACACCATATGAGATATGGCATGGGAAGAAACCCAACTTGTCTTTTCTTAAAATTTGGGGATGCGATGCATATGTAAAGCGTTTACAACCAAATAAGCTCGATCCCAAATCGGATAAATGCTTTTTTGTTGGTTATCCCAAAGGAACTGTTGGGTATTCCTTCTATCACCGCACCGAAGGCAAAGTGTTTGTCGCAAAAAAACGGTGTGTTTCTCGAGAAAGAGTTTCTTGCGAAAGGGGTGAGTGGGAGGATAGTGCAACTCGACGAGATTGGTGAATCTTCGTCATTAGGTCAAAGTGATGCAACGCCGGAAGTGGTTCTGGAGTTTCCCACAATGACTGATACGGAAGCCCCTACATGTGATGTAGAGACTTCAGTCGAGCCAGCAGCTGAACCACGAAGGTCTGGTAGGATTCGCACGAAACCACAGTGGTTTTCGGACGAGGTATTGTTGTTAGACAACGATGAGCCTGCGACCTATACGGAAGCAATGATGGGCCCTGACTCCGTTAAATGGCTAGACGCCATGAAATCCGAGATAGAATCCATGTACGAGAACCAAGTTTGGAGCTTGGTGGACCCTCCTGAAGGCGTGAGGCCTATCGAATGTAAATGGATCTATAAAAAGAAAACAGACGCGGATGGGAATGTATACATCTATAAAGCTCGACTTGTCGCAAAGGGTTTCCGACAAGTTCAAGGAGTTGACTACGACGAGACATTCTCTCCCGTAGCGATGCTTAAGTCTGTTCGGATTCTTCTAGCGATTGCTGCATATTTCGATTACGAGATATGGCAAATGGATGTCAAAACAGCGTTCCTGAATGGGAAGCTAATCGAGGACGTGTATATGATACAGCCCGAGGGTTTTGTCAATCCAAAGGATGTTGGAAAGGTATGCAAACTTCAGAGATCCATCTATGGACTGAAGCAAGCATCACGGAGTTGGAATCTTCGCTTTGATGAAGTGGTCAAAGGGTTTGGCTTCATCAGGAACTACGAAGAGGCTTGTGTTTACAAGAAAGTAAGTGGGAGCGCAATAGCATTTCTAATACTCTATGTGGATGACATATTGTTGATTGGGAATGATGTATCTTTTCTTGACAATATTAAGACTTCGTTGAAAAATAGTTTTTCAATGAAAGATTTAGGCGAGGCAGCATACATATTAGGTATAAAGATCTATAGAGATAGATCAAAGCGCCTAATAGGGCTAAGCCAGAGTACATATATAGATAAAGTACTGAAGAGGTTCAGTATGGAAAACGCCAAGAAGGGGTTCTTGCCGATGTCGCATGGGAAAAGTTTGAGCAAGAATCAGTGTCCTTCGACAACTGATGAGCGAGAACGCATGAGTAAGATTCCATACGCATCCGCGATTGGGTCAATCATGTACGCCATGATATGTACACGACCAGATGTGTCCTATGCTCTAAGTGTTACGAGCAGATACCAGGGTGATCCAGGTCATGATCATTGGACAGCAGTGAAGAATATCCTAAAGTACCTGAAGAGGACTAAGGATATGTTTCTCGTATACGGTGGTGACGAAGAGCTCGTTGTAAAGGGTTACACCGACGCCAGCTTTGTCACAGATCCGGACGATTTTCGATCTCAATCAGGCTTAGTGTATACACTGAACGGTGGCGCAGTGAGCTGGAAGAGTTCCAAGCAGGACACTGTGGCGGATTCTACAACGGAGGCTGAGTATATCGCCGCTTCAGAAGCGGCAAAGGAGGGCATTTGGATTAAGAAGTTCGTCACCGAGCTTGGTGTGGTTCCGAGCGCGCTGGATCCTATGGAGCTCTATTGTGACAATAGTGGCGCCATAGCTCAGGCCAAGGAGCCAAGGTCCCACCAGAAGTCCAAACATATACAGCGCCGATTCCACATCATTCGTGAATTGGTGGAGCGTGGAGACGTAAAGATATGCAAAATACACACGGATCTGAATGTGTCAGATCCGCTGACGAAGCCTCTACCACAAGCAAAGCATGAGCAACACCGGAATGCCATAGGTGTTAGGAGCTTAAGCATTGGCTAGATTATTGACTCTAGTACAAGTGGGAGACTGTTGGAAATATGCCCTAGAGGCAATAATAAAGTTGTTATTATTCTATTTTCATGTTCATGATTAAGTTTATGTTCTATGCTAAAATTGCATTGGTTCTTGAATATGAGATTCAGAGGAAAACCTAATTGCATGTGTGGAATAATAAACACCATTCAGATCCCTAGTCAGGCCTCTGGACTAGCTCATGTATTGTTGATGATCTTGTTTTCCTAATCATGGGCATTGTTAATGTAACAAGGATGCCGGCAATAATGGGAACACATTGTTAGGGTAACAATGGTGTTGGATAGACCCCTTATGAGATACTGCGAGATCACTTCGTCAATATGTTGGCAGTATCTTCTCATGATGTGTTAACGTTTACTTGCGTCCTTAGACCATGAGAATATCATAGACCCGGATACCGGATGGTTGCTTTGGGGTCATCAAACGTTACGCCGTAACTGGGTAATTATAAAGGTGACTTCCAGGTACACCAGAAAGTATATCGTGGTTCTAGATATGTCAAGACTGGGATTTGCCCATCCGGCGATGGAGAGATACACTCTGGGCCCACTCAGTATTACGGTGTCCAGCATCGCCTGGCCAGGTATTGTGACTAAAAGGTTAGTCACGGGGATACCGGAATACGGAAACGAGAAAAGAGTACAAACCGGTAACGAGGATAACTAGGTATGGTGATCAAGGAGTTGATCACAGGGATACCGTCAAAGTCTCGCCTCGGGTTGTGTAATGTATCGTGAGGCAAAAGGAATTGTATGCGACAATACAAGGTTTGCTCGATAAAGATCTTCGATGATATGTGGGAGTCGTTATGGGTGTCCAGATCCCGCTGACGATTATTGACCGGAATGTATTCCGGACATGTCCACATATACTCGAACCTATAGGGTCACACGCTTAACGTTTTAGCGACATTTAGGAATGCTACGATTTATGGAGAACGAGAGAGAAGGGTTCCGAAAGTGTTTCGGATGATCTCGAAAGTGTTCCGGGAGGTCCCGGATGGTTCTGGTGATGTCCGGAAGTGTTCCGGAAAGTATTGGAAGGTTCTAGAAGGTTCTGGAAGGTTCTAGAAGGTTCTAGAAATTCTAGAAGGTTCTAGAAGGTTCTAGAAGGTTCTAGTGGAGTTGGACTCCAACTCCAACAGGGTGTCCCTGCTGGAGTAGAACTCCACCTGCCTAGGGAGAGCTGCCCCAACCCCTATAAATAGAGGGGCAGGGCACCTCAAAGGGTATCCCAAGCAGCCCCAGAGGCAGCCCTAGTCCCTTGGACTAAACCCTAGGCCGGCCATCTCTAGATTGGCCATAGCCTTCTTTTTCTCTCTCTTCTAGATTGGATCTAGTACAGCTGCCGGCGCGCTGCTGCTTCTCCTTCTCGTAGATCCCTGCTGTTCTTGTGTGCTGGTCCACACATTACCGCGGTGTCGCTGATCCGGTACGCGTGGATACCTCGGAGACGTCGTATACTTCGGCGTTTGATCGGGCGAACTATTCACGAGGAGATCGCTCTCGCGGCTGGGAGGTATAACCTAGCTGCGGGAGTCTGCGGACTTCATCGACATCGGTCAACTTCTCCGCTGCATTGACGTGATCATCGAAGGTATGATATCGTTACCTACACCTCGATAGTGTTTCTTGGTTTGGTTCGTGCGCGGAAAAATTTTGTTTTGCGTAGCGCGTTCCCCAACAGATCTTACCTTCCTTTCATAGTTCTCTCGGAAACTCACCAACATATGTAAACACCAGAGAGGAAAGCAGAAGTGTTCCTCATTTTCCCATTTGAATATAACAGAACAGTTGAGCCTTCACATACAAGTCTCTTTTATATTTTAAAGAAAGGATAGGAACTCTTGATATATTCAAACTCAACTGGTACACATGCATCACACAACATCTTTCTTTATTTACTCAACATATTGGATTACTGATAAGACCAAACAATAATGCTGAGAACATGGAAACAGAGAGACCTTTTAAAACCAAAGACCAGATTGGTCCTCCTTAAACAGAGAGAACTTTTATCAGCATAAAAGAGATCAATCTATGGGCAGTGTGATGTTCTTCCACAGAAATGCAAGCCAAAGAGATAATACAAATAGAATAAATTCAAGTTCGTACACCCAAAGAAATGGAACAAAGGAAAAGTATGCATGTCCTCATGAATATACTGTATGCATAATAAGAAAATTCAAAGGCACATATATACAACTATACATAGATACAAGAAATGGTGAAATTAGTTGAGAACAAGGGAAACTCATGGCAACAAAATATAGTAAAGAGAGGGGTTGAATAACCATGAAGGACGTGTATATGAGTTACCAGCTCAACCAGACAACATTCTGATTTCTGAAATTGAACTATACCTGAATTGGGGTTATAGCAATTTGCCATGTCACAGAATGATGAACCAGGTCCTGGGTCATGCATGTTGCTCGATTGGTGCTAAAAAATTCAGAAAGTTGTCATTGTGATGCCTATCCCATTATACATTATCTGGATTATCAATTACAAAGGAGAAAGGAAAAGTCCAACAAAGGAGAACAAAGTTGTACAAATGATGTAACATATGTTAAAGAACTAAATTTAACCAAAAATAGAGAGAGAAAAGGAAACGTGCAGTTTTATCACTAGATCATACTGATATTGTTGTACTACATGATAATTTAAAGAAAATGTACAAGACAGTTCCGAGATCAAATAGAAAATGTAAATTGAAAGGGGCGTGCCTCCCTGTTCAGTAAGATAAATAGACACATCAGATACACATAACAGGGACTAGTTAGCATACAGATAAGGATGAACATCAGTGAAACTGTCTTTCGTTGATGGTCAGATACCATGAAGTAGTAAACATAAAATGATAATACGCGCCCTAGATTCCACTTTAAATATCCTCCGCGTTGACCAGCCTTGAAAGAAATATATGACCTGCTTCTAATTAGCATCATAGATGTCTCTGCAAAGCTCTTCAAGTGTTGAGATACTCTGGAGTGCTTTGTCAAGGAGGTGAGCACCGAGTTCTCATCATCATGGGACTAAACACTAAGAGAACTGCACGGATAGATCGTACGAATTAGAATGTTTCTAATACTTGATAAATTTGCTCAACTTTTAAGAAAATAAAATGCTAGCTTGAACATGCATAACTCGACATGGAATCATCTATTCATCTGTGTACTGAACTGCTGATTTCAGATCATGCCTACAACTACAACATTATCACAGGCAACTCTCCACACAGCTAGATCAGAAATCAGTGGTGGAGATGGATGGGCAATTCTGTACTTCAGATACATGTCTCATACATCACCACATAGCACACTTGTCACTTGCTGAATTACAAAGTAAGTACTGACTAAACAGGCCAAAATGTAAAAACAGCTAAAGGCCAGGACTCTTGATTTTATGGTAGAGCTCCGGGATCTTAAGGTGTAACCGTGATCTGGGGAGCTCTCGGCCCAAAAACCGGCAAACGAGCAGGCGCTGTGACCAGCGCTGTATTGATAGTGAGGGTAGGGAGAGAGAGAAGAACTAGGGAAAATACTTATTATTATTTGCCTGACTTTCACGAGTACAGACAAGTCCTTTATATAGGACACCCATGACTAACTCAATCTTTACCTAATTTGGACTCTGAGACATAAACTTTCCTAACATTACTCTCTTACGAATAGAAACCTGAGCAATTACTAAAGGGTGCAGCCCTTCTCCTAATCTGCCGCATCCTCTTCCTTCTTGCAGCTGGCCTGACCTTCCTATTGTAGGGAATTCCCCACATAACATCTTACTTCAAATAATATGAAAAAAAAAGTTCAAGATGCATGTAGCACTAATATCATATCATGCGCTACAGTGTATTACATATCTTAAATGCCATCTTAATAAATACCGAGGCCTTGTTGATCTAATCCAGATTTTCTTTAATCAAATTGGTTTTACTTTTGGAAATAAGATACTACTCCCTCCGTTTCAAAATAGATTTTTTTTTAGAGTTGGGCACAAGAATTAAGGGCATAGGTAAAATGTCAATATTGCCATTCAATAATTCGTATGTCCATCTCTTTCTCCTCAAAGCAATAAATGTCAGTATTACTAGTACTACTCACACATGACATTGATGAACGGTAAAACAGGAACAAAATGTCTAAAACTGCATTGGAGATGTAGAACAACGAGTATTTTGAGAAAATTTATAGAGGCTAAAAGGACATCTATTTTGAAACGGAGGGAGTATTTGAGTTAAAATAGTTGATTCTTTTACTTGCCAATAGCTGCTGTCAGCCAAGTTTTCCCCCCATGATTTTTAATAGCACACAGCAGTATATCCCATTGTGTATATTCATCGCAACAGCTAAATTAACGCTAAATAATTGCAAGCCTATCATACTTGAAGTGCTTGGTCAGGGCCTCGAACATATTTACAATTTACTGTCAGATAATCCTTGAAATTCTGAAAGCAGACCTGATGAGTTCTGAATTGGACGAGTGGTGGCGATTGGCCAAGCTTCAAGAAGACGTAACAGGCTATTTTACATAAATTATATCCTCCTCATCTGGCTCATCTCCATCCCAGTCACCATCTTCTTCTTCTGATAGATTTGAAGCTTCTGCATCTTCTTCTACATCTTTTCCTTCTTGCTGCTCCCTTTCCTCCTTTAGTTTGTCCAGTATAGTAAGAATCTATAGAGGTGGAATCAGTTAGACAAGATTTTCATAGTATATAGGAGAAGTGAAAATTGATCCACAAGGTGATTCTTTATGTCGTAATATAGCCCCTACAGCAGATTAAAATGTCCACTTTATAGGTTTTGAGCTATAAAAAGCTGAAGCAGCTTTTGAGCTAGTTTCCTCATATATGCTCTACAGGAAGAAGTTTACACCTTACATAATATCAAAGAAACATATACAATGATTCTTGTGCATATCAAAGCAATATAATAATCCTAATTATCACCTAAAGTGAACTGCATACACTCCTAAGTATAAAAAGGAACATACTGTCGCAACTTGCAAGGGAAGTGAAACAAGGACAGTTATAGGATAAGTATCTCATCTAATTTGTCCAACTGTTTACAACAATCGAAAAAGGCAGTATTGAATGATTATCAAATACGGTACATACTTAGACAAATGAGACTGAAACAATGCATTGTTGATAGCTCTGGTCTGCGAACAGCGACAATGATAACAAATAGCAGGGCAGTGAATAAGTTCCCTATACTAACTTACCTGATAAACTAGTAAAAAGTGAAATACACTGGAGCTCGTAGTGATGGTGCAGCTCGATGCCTAGATGTGTTTGTTTTTAGCAACTTGCTTCTCGTGACACGTCAATGTCTGACAAAACAAACAAAAGATTGAAGCGTACCCTGCTTCCACGCTCCATGGGACTCGTCTTCGATGAACCGTATCTCGGGCGTGAGGCGCAGCTTCATCCGCCTGCCTATCTGGCTCCTGACATACTTGGTCTTGGCCTTGAGCCCAGCAATGGCGACCTTCTTTCCCCTCTCGTCCCCAAACACGGATACATACACCTTGCACACCTGCGCAACACCGGAATAGACAAGGAATTCAGCATCGCTCACGCAATCCACATTCCTCACTTGCAGCGCAGCGTCATCAACATTAGAGCAAGCGGGCCGCGACCTGGAGGTCGTTGGAGAGCTCGACGTCAGCGATGGTGGTGAGGGAGGAGAGGTAGCGGTCGGCGCCGAGGGCGGCCTCGGGGAGGACAGCGCGCTGCATGATGGGGTCGCGGGTCAGCATGTCAGCGAGCTCCCGCTGGATCTGCTTCGCCACCATCCGCACCCGCCGCTCCTTCGCCATGCACCGCACCACGCGCAGAGAGAGCGCCGGCGACCGCACGGAGACGGGCGGCGCGACGGCGAGGGAGCGCGGCAGCGGCGGGGAGACCAGGGGGCGGCACGGGAACATCGCTGCTTCGATCGTGGCTGGGTGTGGTGGGGTTTCGGGCGGGTTGGGGTGAGGCCGTGGCAGTGCGAAGGGATAGTGTCGAATCGAACAATATCTCCAAAGTACGTTTTGGTCGGAGGAACGAGAGCGGACGAGTACGGGGCATCTAGATTGACAGAGATAATGGTCAGCAATATGTCTAGTCTGGTGGAGCCAAAAGGCCCGTTTCACACTCTAGCCACTTTAAAAAGTCAAATACAATTTTATGACTAGCTAGACAGCTGTTACGTGTCTCCTGTCACCGTTGGATCCACAAGGTTAACAAGCTGTGGGTAAGACCCATGACTGCCTATAGATTGCTCTTGAGACCCAAAGACTCATCTGTTGCGGGTTAGTCCCACTAAACCAATGTGTCACGGGTAGGACCCACGATACATGTTTTTGCCGCTTGCCGTTGCCCGCTATCCGCCTGCAAATCCGTGTTGCTAAATCACTTGTCACGGGTCCAACCCACGACAGGTGAGACTCGCAGATCCCACTCACGGAAGGTCGACTTTGCAGTCCAACCCGCGATAAAGGACACGTGGCATCCTGTCCGAGCTGTCGCGGTAACGTTTTTGGTTTTGTTTTTGAGAGGGCTAAAATTAGAATGAGACTAGACAGGAGGCTAAAATCGGCCTTTTGCCGTTTAGTGGGTACCACGAGTCAATTTTAAGTATATAGTTAAAAGAGACGGGATGCGTAGAATAGGATTAGTGAACTAAATTATATCTTTTAGTTTTTATTAATAATAGTCTAAGACACCCTAATCGTACGTTAACTCTTATTAATGTTAATCTTGCCATAAAATCACTAATCAACGATGGAAATGCTAATTAACGTAGAACCATACCCTAACTAACACACTCGCACTCTCACTACTAATCATGATGTAATAACTATTGGCTATTAATAAAACATTGCTAATTATTACTACTTATTAGCTAACGATCACGATTATACAAGGACAGCAACTCATTTGACTAAAGTAGTTGGCTCCCTCTATTCAGTAAAATTAAAAGTATTCTTTAAAGTTGGCTCGTTTCATACATGTCATTCTTCCAATCAAATGGAAGGATATATTCAAAAAGGTAGATAGTCTCAACTCATCTATCCTCATCTTCCTCCAACCAAATGCATCCTCATTGGACAACGTTTTTGAACAAGTTTGTACAGCTTCTTAGTTTCAAAATAATTGGCCTTTTTTGACCTTGACTAGTCAAACTTTATAATGCTTTGATTACTTTCAAGGTCCAGTGTAATTTTATTTAAATACTATTGTTAGATTTTCCGTAACGAATATTCTTGTAACATATCATTTAGTAGGTTTTAACGTTGAAGAGTGTACTAATCAAAGATGCCAAATATTTTGAAAAGGTGATAGTATTTTTTGTGGGAACTAATTTGCTCCTAAGTTGATTTGAAACGTATAACTAGAAGTATGGATTTTTTTTTGAAGAATATGACCATACGTGTACTTTGTGAAAATAACCAAAACTATGTCCTACCTATTGGCAATGCATAAATTTCTTCATACTCACTCGGTCCGGTAAAGCGCACCAATTTCGAAAATTGATACGGATGAAGTATATGCGTTATCATATTCTTGCAAGTGCGTATAGTGTAGCATTTTCCTTGTTGGCTTACAGTCCTTTGTTGGCGAGGGGGATTCACCTAAATCTGGATGCTGTCGGCCTATTAATTTTCGCACAAATGTAACACGTTATTCCACCAAAATAAAGGATTAAGATGTCAATCTAGAAAGAAAGGATGAATAAGTGATTAACAAATTTTGTCAATTTAAAACTTCTTATAGGTATACGGAATTAAATATTATTTAATGCAAGAACTAAATGAGCACGGTATAAACCAGTCACACACACGCACAATGATATAGCAATAAAAGTAATGCTTGCAAGAAGTAAAGCGTAAAAAAATAACCAAGGATACACGATTGATTTGTTGGTAAAGTTTGGATTCTTGGGGAATCTTACGTCTCCATTTGCAGAGCTTGATCACTTGATTAAGAACCGGGTTCCGTTCAAGCCTTTATCCCAGAGAACGTACATTGCATCTCTTCGACTTTTTAATCCTAACTTCACAAACTTCTTGAGGTTTACCAAAACTTGCTTGCAAGCTCTCAAGCACTCCTGGCTGTCTAGGAGACCTTAATTTCCAAAAATAACAAGCGCGATGAAAAACTTGGAGATAAACTCGATGCTCTAGTGCTCAACTAATCCCTTCAGTCACTCTCTTGAGATCTTCCTCATAAGAATCAAATGTTTGAGGCCTGAGGAAGTGAAGAAACTTTTTTGAGAGTAGTAAATGACTTGGCAAAAAGTTGGTAGTGGTTGGGGAGTGGGGGTATAAATAACCCACCCACAAAAAACTAGCCATTGCTTGGAAAAGCATGTGACCTGAGTATCCGGATATCCAGCTAGAGTGTCTAGGATCTACTTCAATGGCTCTATTGCATGACGAGAAATTCAAACCCTAGCCTCTGGATAAAAAGCCTAGTGAATATCTAGGAAAAGGTCCGGACACTCCCAAGGCATAATAGATACCCCTCATAGATGGTTTAGCATGGTTGGAGGCAGGTCAAACACTTTGAGCTTTCCAGAGTATCTAAGAGATATCCGGACACTTCGGGTCTGGGACAGTGAGATCCTCCACAGATGGATTGAGAACCCAGAGACTTACCCAGACAGTCCGGATTTCCTGGAGTATCTGGGAATTTATCCAAACACTTTGGAGCCAAGACAAGAGTTTACAAAGGAGACTAGCTTCATGTCCGGAGGCTCACCCAGACACTCCGGACTTACGGGAGTATCTGGGATTTTATCCAGACCCTTCGAGATCAAGACATAGAGTTTTCAAAGGGAACTGTCTTCATACACGGAGGCTCATCCTGACACTCCAGACTTACCAGAATGTCTGGGATTTTGTTTGGACCCTCTAGGATTAAGACAGAGAGTTTCTAAGGGAAAAAAGCTGCATGCCCGGAGACTCACCTAGAGTACCTAGGCCAACACTCAACGAGAAATTGCTCTATACCCGAAGTATTTGAGTAAAAGTTCAGACACTCCGGATGTTAAACAAAGCATGTGGCCTGAAAAACTTTGGAAACTCTTGAGTCTAAGGATTTGGTTGAGCATTTTGAGCACTAAGACACTACTTCAACCTTTTAAGCACACCCCTCTTTATAATACGACTTTTTTATACTCAGTATGATTTATTAAATCACTAACACCTTGGAAAATTAGGTCAAAAACACTTTGAACACTACTGTTCCTCTTTTCATTGTTTGAGGGGTCGCCATTGTCGGTTAGATCTCACATGCAGGACTAAAACCCGCTTACATATTTAAGATTGACATTAGTCCCTTAATTATCTATCATTAATCACCAAAATTCACTTAGGAGTCTAGATGCACTTTCACAAAGAACAAGAATGCAACATGTTCTTTACCTAAAAATACTAAATGCATGTGAATCTTTGCATTTTCATCTATTATTGTTCATGCATATTTGAAACAGTTTAGTCATCCTTCTTTCACAGTCTTGGGAAATTATTATAACGCTGTTTCCAAAAATGAAAATATTTTGTCTTGTGATGAAAATATGACTATAGATTGGCAGGTATATGAACAATCTATGGACCTCAAGCGCGGGATTATGACCTAAATACTGTGAACTTAGGTGCAACAACGAAATTGGCCGCTATTAGCA
Organism: Stipa capillata; assembly: GCA_019208055.1. Taxonomy (NCBI): domain Eukaryota; kingdom Viridiplantae; phylum Streptophyta; class Magnoliopsida; order Poales; family Poaceae; genus Stipa; species Stipa capillata. The sequence goes on from JAGXJF010004005.1 coordinate 962,126, forward strand.
CTATAGCAATAGCTTATAGTTAAACAAGAGCAATGCTTAAACTTGCATAAGTTTCAAAAATGTCATCTTTTCAATTAAAGTATGAATGATATAGGAGATTTTAATTGTATGAAATCCCTTCGATGTTGTGCATTCGAGAATCTATGAAATGGATACATAAAGCAACAGTGTTCTCTAAGTTTATTCATATTTTACTTAAGAATGATGATAATTTTGTTAATACTTAGCAAAAATAGTGCTTGAGATTAACATTATGATAGTTCTATATTCAATTTATAAGCTTGAAATTATCGTATCTATATTCTGAGACACTTTTTTTTTAGTTTTAGATAACACTAAGTGATGCAATTAAGTACTTAAAACATAAAAATTGCTATTTAATTGGCTTTTGCAGTAGCTATCAATAGCCGATATAGTTTTTTTGGGACCTTACCGGGAAGGCGCGAAAACCGTGATTCACAACTTTGATGGCAAAACTTTGAAATCTGGTGGTAGCATACATATGCATGTTGTTATGGTTCTATATGTGCCAAAAACAAAGGCCAAAAAAGAAGTACATTTTGAAATCTTTTATCGCCAGTATTGATGGTCTATGATGTATATAGTTTTCAAGATATGTGCTAAAATTGTAATTCTTTGGGATGGTTGTTGGCATGTATTGTTCCAGCGCTTTTCCATCGCTACATTAGACGCATAATATTCAGCCAGAAAGCCCAGTAGTCATAAAATCAATGAGAAAAAACAAATACAAAAGTAGCCTAGCTTCTCAATATTCGGCCCAGAAGGCCTAGCTCACAAACCCGGCCGACGTGGGGTTTCTTCACCAAGGCTCGACAGACGCGGTGTCCTAGAGTCCTGGACGCTTAACCCTCGCCGCACGAGACAGCAATATCCCCCGTGACGTCGGCGGCGATGGTGAGAGAGAATAAGCGGAAGCAGCCCAGCGACGCGCCGTCTCCGGGCGGCGAGGGCGAGAGGAGGGGGCGGAGGGAGAAGAGGCCGATGGAGGAGAAGCTAGCCCCGCCGCTGCCTTCCCAGATCAAGAACAAGGAGAAGCGCAGCGAGGTGCACGCCAAGCTCAAGCGCGAGAAGAAGGCCCAAAAGCGCAAGCTCGCCCGGGAGCGAGGCCAGGCCGCCCAGCGCGCCGCCGAGCTCGGTGAGCAGGCAAGCACGCTCCCCCCTCCCGAAACGAACCCCCTGCGAATCGCAATTGTGCATAAACTCTGATAGTTTTGGGTGCGGTTGCAAGTGCCGGAGAAGCAGGTGCCCCGGACGATCGAGAACACCAGGGAGCCCGACGAGACCGTTTGCCGGCCTGACGACCAGGAGGTTCGTATAATGTCTTCTGTGTTGCTTACTTGATTAATTTGATCAATGCGAGTGCCCCAAGTGTTGGAATAATTGTAGCTTTTCACCTTACAATTACATGGTTTGGGTAAGCATTCGGAGTCAGGGATATGAAATCTAAGGGTTTGCTTATGCTAGGTTAGGTTTGTGCAAATAACGGAATTACGTTGCTTGTTGTTTCTGATAGTAGGGATAAGTATGAGGGAGTGGGCATGGACATGAGGTTGGGGATGATAGGGTTTCATTCTTTGATATGGCCGAGTGATCGTTAGGTGGCAGTGTCATACTTTGCTTTGCATTGCCGAGGTTACAGGTGATGATCGTTGGTTGATTTGGCTGCTTACTTCTGGAGTCTTTGGAAGCTCAAGTAAAATCAAGCATTTCAGTGCTGAAGATTTTTGGCCAAAAGTTAAATGAGACTTCTGTTTAATGCTGTTATTAACCTGCATGGAGGATACTTTGTGTGCACATGCCGTTCTTATAACATGACATATATAACATTTGATTTGTATTTGTGGTACAAATGTACTGCAACAGATACAATACTTGTGGTTTCCAAAAATATTTCTTCTGTATTACTCCGTAACATGTTAGAAATGAGCAGCAATGACCAAAAGTATTCAAATTTTCAGCACTATGGCACTTAAAAATACAGATATTTAATGAACAATTACAATGCTTATAATGGATCCAAAGTTTATATTTGTGATGCTGGTGGCAGCTGCTGCTGCTATATATTTTATAGTGTATTATCATTATGCGTCACGATTTTTTGTATGTTAAACTGTTCACACTCCTCTGTCATTGTCAATAAAGTTTAAGGGCCTTTTTGGAATGTAGGAATCGAGGAACACTGGAATTGGATGTCATGACATGTTAGATGCTACAGAAATTAAAAACACAAGAATAAGTGAATAAAAGGTGTTTTGTCGCACCACATTAAAAACTCAAGAATTTTCTTTAAGGATTAGGTGCATGCCATAGTTGTCATAGACACACAGAGAAAATTTTTCAAGAGTTCTAGCCTCTTGCTAGAATTTTTGGTGGTTTCATTCCTTCGGTCCAATGGGCCTCAATAGGAAAAATTCCTATGTGAAATCCTACAACATTCCATTGAAATCCTTCAATCCATAGGGCCCCTGAGATTTTTTAGCTGCTGTTTTAGCAGTTGAATGCTCCAATTTCATTGTGTTTACAACCAGTAGTGTCTCTTTATACTTGGGGACTTATTATCTCAATATCTCATACAGTGACAACTCACTCGATGAAAGCATTAAGCATCTCTGTTAGGTCTGTTAGGATATATTACTTAAAGCATTATGACGACTGTGATATATCTTGTTTCATAATTCTCTTTCCATACAAATGCTTATTTAGACCATTGTGTCAACTTTAATCAGTTTGTATATGTATCTGTCTAATACTAATTGTTCTTGTATGCAGCTATTTGCAGGGAATGATGCTGATGAATTCAATGCAGTTCTGAAACAGCAAGTAACCCCGAAAGTATTGATTACTACATGTCGCTTCAATTCAGGCGTATGCATTTTTTACCTTCTCATCACTGATACTGGAGTTTCATCACTGATACTGGAATCGTATTATTATCAATATCTTGTGCTGGATGTTCTGAATCCGAGGTCATTTGATAACTTGTATTCTTAAAACAAGATATCGTCATCTGACGATGTACTTTCTGCTGCATTGTCGACAGAGGGGACCTGCTTTTATTAAGGAGTTAATGCAAGTGATACCAAGTTCTCAGTATGTTAATAGAGGAACTTATGACCTCAAGAAAGTGTGATGAGTTCTCAAGTTACTTCTCATTCATTTGGTCCAAATAGATACTTGTACATATGCAGTGAACATATCTCTTTTCAGATTGTGGAATATGCAAATAACAGAGACTTCACTTCAGTTATGGTTGTCCACACAAATCGAAGGGAACCTGGTAAGTGTTCATCATTTTGTTTGTGGAAAAAATGTTTCTCTTGTTCTCGTATTGTGACATCTTGTGTTGGTATTTGTGTTACAGATGCGCTACTTATCATCAACTTACCTGATGGCCCTACTGCACATTTCAAACTATCCAAACTTATTCTACGGAAGGACATAAAGGTACTTTGTACGTTATTTATTATATTAGCAGCTATTTTTTCAGCAACTTCTTTCATGGTAAGTTATTGCATGTGCGCATTTCTTTACTTATGTCTTGTTGTATTCAATAATTCTTGAATCAAACTCAATCACTAGTCACAACAAGATCTAGTCAATTAGTGAGCATAACACTGAACACTCTTACGTAGATGAACTGTTCAAGATTTTGTTGGAAATAAGCACCTGCGTCTTAAATTAGGGAAGAACTTGTTTAATGTCTTTGGTGTTATTGACGTCTAGTGATGCAGCAGTCAATACTGAGACCCTGTCTTGAGACGTTCTCTTCTCTCTAACCTTCTTGCCATGAAAGCGCTCGAGTACTTCGTAATGTTAAACTGCAAACCACTTTTGCGCTAACCTAGCATACTCTGTCTCCATAGCCAGCAAGGGACTGTGCAGTAATGCTGTTTCTGTCTGCTAAGCTATGTCTTTTCATAATTTTTTGACTTGCTGTATGAATATTAAGTCGTACAATTCCGTGCCCCAATAACTATTCTGCACAAGGACAAGCTAGTGCTAGTTGGTTGTTGAAAGGATGTATATATGCATACTATCTTCTGGCGCTGTATATATATATATATATATATATATATATATATATATATATATTAACTATTTGGTGTTTTCATGTTGTGAATTGCGATCCCATAAGCAACCTCTATGATGTGCATAGAAGAACCTAAATGCTTGGCTTGATGTAATGAGATTGATATTTTACAACAAATGCTTGTCTGTGTTTTTGTGTGTTAGGGTGACTGCAAGGCATATATGGGCTACTTTCTGCTTACCCTAGGTTCTAATGGGGATTTTACCTTGTTAGCTACATATGACAACATTGTTTATTTTTGAAACCCTTCTACATACGGGACCTGATTTATAGACAAAAATCTTGTGTATTCTTCCCAATTTTATTAGAAGGGCATAATACTGGAATGTTATGTGCTGGGAGGAGTCTTGCTTTTACATGACAATCTTATGTGTTCTCCCTTTTGTACGAGACTCCTGTTTTGTTCCTAGTAAGGCAAAGTGGTGTTGAGCTCAGTTGTACTATGGTTTACATAATGTAGTGCAAAAGGTAAACCTCCTTGTTTGATTAACACATACCACAAAGATGAATACGAGAATGCGAATTTTTTAGTCGCGTGGTTCAGATAGCACTGCAGATGGGAAAGATTATGGCATAAATACATATATATTATTACACCACTAAACTCTTGTACTAGAGGTGCATGGAAAATGAACAAAGAACTCAAGTTGCCATCAATTGGTCATCCTACTTGTCTCTAGTTTGTCGTTGGCATCTTAGTTTTGCCCCCAAAAATCAAATATGCATATGCCAATGTTCGGTGTCATATGGCATGTCTGCTAGAGGCTGGTTCATGTCTCTGTCTGACACAGCCATGTCGCTGTTTTAATTTTGCCACGCTTTACAGCATCATATAGATTATTGCAACAAAGAAGTTGGGTTGATGATAATGTAGATGGTCTTCTAGATTGATGGAAAGCTGAAAATTTTATAGCACAGAGGAACATCTTTGTCAGCTGCTTCTGAACAACTAGTTGTTTCAGTAACGCTTCACATATCCCGATTTATTCACTAATTTTCTGTAGTAAGTATATTTGCTATGCTCTTGTTAAGTGACAATATGCATTTGGTCTTCGCAGTTTGTTTCTATATAAAGCTAGTGTAGTTCAATCTTTTACGCCTGAGCATTTTAGGTTATCTTCATTTATCTTTTGGTTTATCTGTTTATACGACAGAACCATGGCAACCCTACAACTCATAAGCCAGAGTTAGTGTTGAACAATTTCACTACGCGCCTTGGTCATCGTGTTGGAAGGTGATTTGAGAACATGCACCTTTTTTTATGAAAGGGTGACCTTGTACCCCTTGGCAGATTTTCTTTTGAAGGAGAAGGCTGTTATGTTTATATGAAGTGCTATTGATATCTATTATTTTCTTCACATGTCTTATTTCCTCTTTTGTTTATTCAGGATGATACAATCTCTTTTTCCCCAAGACCCCAATTTCCGTGGCCGCCGAGTTGTTACCTTCCATAATCAGCGAGACTATATATTTTTCCGTCATCACAGGTGCACACACACACACACACACACACACACACACACACACACACACACACACATATATATAGTTATGTAGAAGCATGCTGCTAACAGTTAGAGATGTGAAATTGTTTACTTTCCACGAGTCCACACAGTAGTTTATATGCTTCTAGCATCACAATTGCATATATCATCATACAAGTAGGCACTACTGTGTTGCTGACAATTATGTATTTGTAAATTTTCCATGTCTCTACTAGTTGTTTGTATGGAGTAGGTTTCATGTCTACCTTAATGAAGGTCATTAGATATGGTTATTTTTAATAATTACTACTTGGAACGTTGGTTTATCTCATAGTAAGCTGATTACTGAAACATGGTATTCTACCATGCTATCTTCTTTTGGTTATAAAATGTGTCTTAAATTCAGTTTATAGATGCTATTTTATCTTCAGCATTTGATTGCAATCCTGATAATAGGTACGTCTTTGATGAGAAAGAAAAAAAAGTTAGTTCAAAGGACAAGAAAGCTAAGACTTCTGAAAGCAATAGTAAGCAAGTGATTTGTCGCCTTCAGGTACTTGAGCTACTACTACCGAAAGTTCTGTATGTGATAGCAAGAATTTCCATTCACTATTCAGGAATTGACTGACCTCAAAAGGAGCTCACAATCTTTCTATGTTGTGTGTTTAGAGGGCACTCCATGGTTTCCAAAATATGTTCGATATTAAGTGAAAACACAAGTTTTTGTAGCTTCACTATCTTGCCTGCTAAAATGTTCAACGCTAGCTTGACAGCTGCTGATGGAGATCAATTTAGATCTACTGCTTTGTAGAGTGCCACCTTGTTAGCTATTAGCAGTAAGCCTAAACTGTTCTTGATGACATAGGAATGCGGTCCTCGTTTCACTCTCAAGCTGCTCACCTTGCAACATGGGACCTTTGACACAAAAAGCGGAGAGTATGAGTGGGTTCACAAGGTACTACTGTTATTCATTTACCATCTGACGTCCACAGTACTTGATGAATCGCCATGACATAACACAAAATCTTGTACAAATTACAGCCTGACATGGATACAAGCAGGAGAAGATTTTTCTTGTAATGGTGGATGGAATTGTCAGCACCGCACCAGGCGAAAGCTTATTGTTGTTCCTGGAAAATTAGTGTAGAGTATGTGTTGCACTTAAGAGTTGCTCGCTAATGTAACAAACTTGAATGTACATTTCGTGGATCCATCAGATGAGTTTTCAGTTATACGAACTTCCAGATATCTCAAGCACAAATGTTACCCTTTTGTTTTTATTACAATCCTGACATGTGATTCGGTGCAAGGTATCATCAAATCAATGTCTTGTACAAAGTCGTTATCATCCAACTGCCGCAGATCACACTTCACACTGTTTCTCACCATCTCACCTTGCATCCAAGAACTTATCATTGCTGGCCCCATGTTCTGCAAAGGTTGCTATCGCCACCAGCGGCGCCATGACAACGCAGTTGCTGCTGCCCAGGACCAAATCCCTCACGTCTACATCGCCATGAATTTGCTATGAATTGTGAGTGCCCGTTGGTGCTAACTCCGCAGATTTTTTACTTACTATCTGAGGTGACCTGCAGGCTGGCAGATTATTACACATGGCATGGGGGGGAGGGGGGTCCAAGGCCATTGCTGCTGGGGCGTACGTCCGTGCAGGCCGGGGCGTACGACAGTGTGCGCACCGCAACTTGGAAGAAAGGCTCGAGTGAGTTATTGCCATGATGCCATCTGCTTTTTTCTGTTCCTGTGTTGGTCACGAGCAGCGGCACATGGCCTGCTCCCTCCCCCTGGCCCTGTCATGGCATGCATGCCATGTTATCTGATTCAATTCATTTCAACTTTGCTCCGTTGCTATCCTTTTTTAAGAAAAAATAAACTCCGTTCCTCTGCGCTAGCTTTCAGGCTTTAAAAAAAAATATTTTTATGTTTAGTTACTTTGGACAGACAGCAGACAGAACAGAGTCATGGTGGCAACAACGTGAAATCACAGAATTCTGCTATCTGTCTATTTACATGTGTGATTTTGTTGAATCGGTCACTTGGTCACTGCACAAGTCCTGCACTGTCTCCAAGTCTAGGATATATATTATACTGCGTAAAGATCAGATCTGTACTGCATGCTGAATCTTGTGTTAACTTTTGTTCGCATGCAATTCAAACGAGAGTCTGAGCTGGTCGAAAGCGACTGCCGATTAACTGTGCAACCGGCAATGTAACGGAGTACCAGACTACTAATAGTCAACTACCAGTCTGCGACTATACGTGTACGTACGTACAGTTACCCTGATCCCACAAGTTTGGACTTGGCAGCGAAAGAATACATGTATTGACAAAATCAGCACAATGATAAGTATAAGCTTGGAAAACAAACACTCGTGTACGTGCAGGCATGTTTCGGGCAGAAATATCTTCCAACTGATAAGACTTATAATGGTAAGTCAATTAATAGAAATAAATAATGGCTGCAATCAACATGCGCACACTACACTGTCACTACGCTTCCAATGCGCTTCATGGTGTCCATACTTGCATGTCGTGTTGATCATAATGCATATACCTACGTACACATACGCATGCATGCGTATCTTTTAATGTATGTACAAAACGCAATTGACACTAGTTGGTATTCGTAGGTAACTATTAGCGAGTTGGGGGTGGGGGGTGTGGCGGCTGGGCTGGAGATGGGGAGCGCACGTTTACGTACGTGAGGCCGTGCCTGGTGGCGCCGGCCGGCCCGGCATCTATCCTGCCCAACCGCGCGCCCGTGGTATCGGCGCTCCATCGATCCGCAGGACCCATGAGCGCTCGTGACCGTGCATGTGGCGAACAGCGCGTGTGCTCCAGGGCCCTCTCTCGGCTCAGACAGCCCCGGAGGCAGTTCGGGTGTATTTGGTCCCTGTCCTAGTAAAAAATTAGCAATCTATGATATTTTAGCTCTTGTTTAATTGGTTGTCAAAATTTTGGCTGCCATAAGAATTTGCTCATCCCTTTGCCAAGATTTTGATTAACCAAGGGTTAAGAAATCTCTAACTATTTTTTTGGTAGTCAATAATTGACAAAAATTGGTAAGACACATTATGACATGAACCAATATACTCTTAGGTTGCGTGCGCGAGGGGTTGGGTGTGGTTGGTTGGGGTTGGGACTGGGAGACGGGAGAGCTTGGATCGGTTTGCGCCGTGCCGACTCTGCCGAGCTAACAGTAACTGCTATGTAGCGGCGGGGACGCTCGACGACTTGACTCGTCGCGCACGCGTGGATCGGCCGGCTAGTTGGTGCTATCATCATATTTCCCCGTCATCCACGGCGCGCGCGCCAGTCTTGATTAGTTCCTGACCGTGCGAGCTCAACGAAGGGTTCCCACCTCGGAAAGCTTGCTGCTGGTCTCTGGAAAGTGAGACGCACACCGACACATTTCACATGGAAATGGGACGGATCCATGTGACCTCGATCGAGCGAGCACAACGACGAGCGGTCATCTGTTCTCATCACTGGACGCACGTACGGCATGTTTACAGGGAACTTGACCACCAAGGATGATATAAACCATAATCCTTTGTAAAAAAATAATACAACAAAATACGTGTAACATATCTGAAGCCTCATCTGTCCAAAGCTAGTGCACGGATAGACAACCTCAAGGAAGAAGAGGAAATGTTGATACGCATTAACACATACAAGTGCCAAAACGGCCAGACAATTAATTTGGCAGGGGCATGCATGCATGCACGCACACTGCACGTATACCCATATGAGTAACAATCAATATTACTACCACCTTCTATCCTCTCGCACCGTTGCACGTACGAGTTACGACGGCAGCAATTAAGCCGTAAAGCTGCAGGGATTACTGAAAAATTAACACAAATGAAGTATCACAATGCACGTACATACGTACTCTGAACACTACTACTTCTCAAGCACATCACCATTATTATTTCCCAAAAGGGAGGAGAGGAAACACATTTTGCAGTATCTCGGTCGCTTGCTAGCTTAATTAGCCGGCCGATATCTTTGCATGTACAGAAAAAGAGAGTTAATGACGGTTCAACTCGCCTAATTAAGCTCTCCTCCATGTAGTATCTGGAGAAAGCTAAGGAGTCGAACACGTCACAAACAACGTACACGCGACATGAGCCAGTTAATTAATTACTACTAGCTATAGCCAGCTTAGTTAGCTAGCTCAAAAATTCTTTCTCTCCTCTTCGTCGTCGTCTTCTCCTCCACACGTACGCCACAGTAGTAGCTGGTTCCAATTAAGGGCGCGCGCTCATCCGCGCATGCACCACGTCGAATCGATCTCCATTTTCTTATGTACACACGCACACCGGCCATTGATTAGCTAGCCATGGTGCTACGAGCAAGCGAGCTAGCTAGCTAGGCAGGCCAAATCAATGAATCGGACAAATAGCCACATGCACATGCGCGCATGCGTGAGTGCGGCGGCGGCCGGTGGAATGGTTTCACCAGTAAGGCCTTATTCACCGGGCGGTGCAGGGCTGCAGTGAGGAGGTGAGGGAACGGAAGGCGACCTCCTCGCAGGGGAGCACGAGGATGCCGGCGCCGCCGAAGCCGAACTCCTCCTCGGCGCGGCGGAGCAGGGAGCGAAACTCGGGCCGGTCGAGCACAGCGATGGGCACGACGAACCGCCGCCGCCGCTCCCCGACGTACACCGCGAAGTGGCCCCTCGGCACGTCCGACGGCAGCCCGTCGTCGGCCTCCACCTCCTCCTCCTCCCAGTGCTCCTCCGCCAGCGATCCACCGCTCTGCTGCTGCTGCTGCTGCTGCTGCCGCCTCCCCAGGCTCGAGCACCGCTTCAGGATCTGCTTCAGCCCCGCCGCGCCTCCCTTCTTGATCGCCATTGCCCCCGCGTCGTACAAAAGAAAAAAGAAGCCTTCGCGAGTGTGAACTGGGATGATGAGACGAGACGAGACGGTGAGGAGGGACGAAGAGGAGAGGAGTATATATAGGAGAGCTCGTCGCGAGGCAGCCATGGTTGGTGCCGTGGTGGTGGTGGTGGTGAGGGTGGAGACGTACGAGCGAGCGGGTGGGCCCGCAGCACCCGTGGGCTTGCCGGGCCTGGGCCGGGGACAGCGTGGGGGCCCGCACCACCTGTCTCCGTGTTCTCACCGTACGTACGTAAACTAGCGGTGGTGGTGAATCTAATGATGTACCGGATCTATTGATGGGTGGGTGCGCTACAACTACTGCTCATCTAGCCATCTAGGGGACCTCTTTGCATCAAATCAAAGGTTTTCAAAAGGCAAAGAGATTGACCCGTAAAATTCAATTTTACCGTAAATATTTATGTTTGTTACCGAGAGGGATGGAACAAAACATTTTGGTCATTTCACCCATGTTACCGAGACGGATGGAACAAAACCCATCCACCCGGGTTCGAATCTCAGTTCTATCTTCATTTTGAAAGTACAATGGAATAAGTCTTATCCCTCAGAAACCCTCATGACTCGGAGAAAAACCCAGCCACGTAGCGGACGGAAGGAATGCATTTGAGTAGAATCATAAGGGGAATGGAAAGCACTACTTTTTGTTCCAGTTTGCTTGGTGCATGGTAATTCAGGCCGAATGTACTGAAGTTGATAAGAGCAGTGAAATCAACAACTTTGTTAGAGAAAGAGCCCGCGGTCGAGACACGGACCAGGGACCTAACAAGCTTATAGTTGATGCATAGTTTTCTGCAGTCTGGATGAACGAATACATGATTAGAGATACAAAGTCAATGTAGAACTAGAATATAGGCTCTAAGCTGCAAGTGGGGAAAATCAGAGAGGAGCTCCAGCCGTGGGGAAGGAAAGGCACAAGGGTTGACATCTAGAGAAAGTGGAGTGGCAAATGGAAATCTCAAACCAAATCATCCTTGAAAAGTGCTTTACAGATATACAAAAAGGAGAACAAGGCAGAGATTGAAAGAACACGGCTTTCAATGCAGCCATTGTTGTTGCAGACAAGGTCAATCATGATCCATATCTCCCTGCCTTGGAAACGTATCTCTGATCACTGTATGGATGACCACTACCGGACTACCATCGGTTGGTCGAGCGAAAAATATCCAAAAAAAGACATATAAACCCGCTTTGTTAGAGCTTGTGCATAGCTGGCTGTGGGAATGAGTTTCAAATAAGCCATAGCGAAGATAAACTCTAGATAAACCAATTATTTGTTTGTAAGGGCTCATACAGTAGGAGCTTATGATATGAGAGGAAAGAAGAAATGTTTAAAGTACTCTTGATCTAGTTCAGTTTAATATTTGTTGATATTGACATAGTTTTGAATATCTGATGTTGTTATTTATTGTTTCTTTCGGAATATCATGCAGCTGACACACCGATCTAGTTGTGTTTCTTCAAATCCTCACCAAACTACTCTAAATTATAATTACACGAAGTAACTTCACATGTAAAAAAAAATAGCCGGCTCAAAATTTGTTACAGCTACAAGGCTACAACCCAGAAAGGCTCCAACAAAAGGGGCCATAGATCGTTTCATCAGGGCTTTTATCTTCATGTACCACTCACCTGTAATCCAAGATTTGAATTCCAGCCAGGTTAATTACTCGGGTTATACCCTGTCCAGCATCTGTAAAACCCATCATCCTAGACTTTTCTTTCAGAACTAATTTAGCATAAAATGCACCACATCATTTGCTTTCCTGAACCTTGATAAACAGATGGATCAATCACAAGTGCACAAAAAAAAATGTACCTTATACTGTCTGGTAGATCTCAAGGACAAAAATAAACTATATGAGCCGCAGTTCCACTAGTTGTTGCATCTTCTCATGATAGGGTGGCTCCATGCTCCAAGGATAGCCATCCTTTTTAGCTTGGACCATCCAAGATGGGGCACTAATTGGCACACTATGTGTGGAAAAGAGGGAAAAATATATACTACGTAGCCTATAGGATAAACACCACAACAATTCCTTCCTGTCCGTTAATTTGGAGTTTGCGGAGGCTCAAAATTGTTGATGCAAGTATGCACATTTGGCCTGATACTATCCGTTGCTTTGCTTATATTAAGACTGCCATTATGCACCATACTAACCCTTGTTTATGAATGCATCTTTCCATCAATTAATTGCTCAAGAAGACCCCCCCACTAGCACGTGATAAGCTCTACTTACGTCTGCGCAAATATGTTAATCTGGAGGCTCATCGGGTATGCGCGCGGACGGCCAGGCGGAGGCGGGACGATCCGCAAGAGCGTGGGATCCTTGTAGCATTTTTACCGGAAGTAAAGGTGGCTATCACCTCTCTCGTAACTATATTTGTCGTCGAATATAGTTTCACTTACACTCAAACAGTGGTTTAGAAATAGTATACTCTAGTATCGCTAAGATAAGGTGATCTATCTATTAAAAGTACGATACAATAGAAAATAAGAGAGGTTATAAATTTTCACGAAAAAAATAAGACAACCGCCATTAATCTGGTGGACTCTTTTATTTTTAGTGAACCACAACAGATAGATCTTCATAATTATACTTAAATAAATTATAGCCGACAGATATTCATAATTGTACCTAAACAGACTATGACCGATAGATCTTCATAATTGTATTTTAACAGATCACAACCGATAGATCATGCAATTGTACCTAAACAGATCACATTCGATAGATTATCATAACTGTATCTCAATAGACGATTTAGTACAACGACTAGCAAGCCGGCTTACGATCTAAATTTTTATTTCCTGTAGTAATCTAATATCACACGTATAGGTCAAATCCTCTATCATATACTAAAAGTACAATACAATAAAAATAGAGAGAGGGTAGAAATTCCCACGAAAAAAGTAAAACAGCCGACCAGTAATATGATAGACCCTTTTATTATTAGTAAACCACAACCGATAGATCTTCATAATTGTACCTAAAGAAACCATAGCCGATATATCTTCAGAAATGTACCTAAACAAATCACATTGGTAGATCTTTATAGTTGTACCTAAACAGATCACAACCGATAGATCTTTATAGTTGTACCTAAATAGATCACAACCGATAGATCACATAATTGTAGCTAAATAGATCACATTCGATAGATCATCATAATTGTACTTAAATAGACGGCTCAGTACAACGACTAGCGGGTCGGCTCGTGATCTAAACTTTTATTTCTCATACTAATATAATATCACGCGTACAGGTCAAATCTTCTCTTAGATACTAAAAGTACAATATAATAAAAAATAAAGAGAGACTAGAAATTCTAACAAAATAGTAAAACATTCGATCATTAATCTGGTGGACCCTTTTATTATTAGTGGATCACAACTGATATATCTTCATAATTGTACCTAAACAAATCATAGCCGATAGATCTCTATAACAATACCTAAACAAATCACAACCGATATATCTTCATAACTATACCTAAACAGATCACAACCAATAGATCACATAATTGTACCTATATATATCATAACCGATAGATTATCATAACTATACCTAAATAGACAGCTTAGTACAATGACTAGCGGACCAGTTCGCGATCTAAACTTTTATTTCCCGTACTAATATAATATCATGCGTACATGTCAAAAAAATAAAGACAACTAAAAACTTTTCCCGTGCAATTGTGCGAAACATGGTGCTAGTTGAAAAGAGTAATAGATAAGCTATGAACAAAAGCAAACCAAAAATAAAAGCTAAAATAAAAGAGACCGAAAAGATGTAATTACAAGATTAAAGAGAATGAAAGATGGTATCTAGATTTTTGGTTTCACTAGTACTAGTGAGGAAAATGTGAAAATACTCTATTAATTCTATAGACAAGTTCCCCAATGGTGTCACTTCTCACGATGCCTTGGAGTCATGACTCGGATTGTCCACTTCCCAACACTTCCACGCGGCCACAAGAGATAGTAGAACTACAAAATGGGATCAATGCATTAAGCTCTATGGATAACTATTACTCCTTAGATAAAATGTGCTACTCTCAAGATACCAAGGGCTGTCACTACCAAGGTCTATCAAATACACATATACATCTATCTACTCTCTTGCGGTCTCAAGGTCTAGATGTCTGTAACCAAACAAATGGATTATAAGTCTCCAATCACTATAATAATTTACATGTAGACAGCGTGTGTAATAAAATTGAATGTCATTACCTATTCATACTAGATCATATCTCAACTTAGAACTGAAACAATTACTCAAGCTTAAATGAATGAAGACAATGTTATATGAAAATAATTCACCGTAATCATCACCATGTTCAATATTACAAAAATAGTAGCAATTGAAGATTGAAAAGGTGGACATCGCCGATAAGGGAGAGGCGGCGGCGGCTAGTGCACATGGCCTAGGGCCGGCACCGGCCGTGGACGGCTCCTCCTCCTTCCTCCTCCTTGGATCACATGGTGGAGGTGTTGGGGATGAGTTCTTGGACGTGCTTGATGGGATTGTAGATTGCTTCCTCAAGTGCTCAAGTGCTAGGACTGGCTAGCACTTGATGATGAATATATAAATCTTCTCGAGTGCTCTCCATCATTGATCTTCTACCCACCCTTGATCCAAAGGCTACCAGGTGGATTAGACACTTCCAATACCTTCCTTATCTTCTCACGAATCCAAGGAGTCAAATCGTGTCCAAATCAGTGTGAGAACCCTAGTTTTAGGGGTAGTCGGACGAGGCGTGAGAAGGAGGAGGATGAACTCGCGTTGCTGAGTTGATCGAGTTCTACCGTGTCGTGTTGTCGACGAGAGTAGGAGTGGGCAATTCGCTGCATTCATCTCATACATTGACATTCATCTAAATTATTCATACATTTTCACTTATGCAATTGAAATTAGAGCTTTATTAAAATTGTAGAAGATAAATGTCAATGTACAATGATTGATTATAAGATACAAGGAAGAATAGTCATTCGTTACAAGAATAAGTAAAGAAGAATAAAAGAAAATTACATGAATAACTTCATTCTACCTAGACATCATTACTACACCTAATCTTCGTGTCAAACTTCGAGTTGGGGAAGGAACACCGAATGTTGAGGGAGGCAACCTTCGGACATATTTGCGAAGTCCGAGGCCACCGAGTATATGAACTTGGGACCGTTAGGACCTTGCAGATTGCTGTAGGAGGCAAAAGTTTTTGAAAACATTTTTTTAAATATATGCGGTTCACCATCACATTTTCACCTAAACCCGTAGAGTTAGCTACGGGGGCAAAAGAATATCGACGTGGACCTAGATAATTCTTTTTTAGTTTCAAAATAGTTTTGGAAAACATTTTGTTTTTGAAAATGTCCAAGGGCCACATTGGCTAAGACCCTTAACGGAAAAATCTACTACATTTGTATATAGGGAGAGAAGAGGTGAGAAGATAAAATAATTTTATTTTACCTATACTAATTGCCTCCATGAAATTTGGTTTAGAAAAGAAATCATTTTTACAAACCATAAGACATAAGGCAACCATCATCTTAGTCTATCCAATAGTCCATTTAGCTCGGATAGGCAACAGATTCACCCAGCAGTTCAAAACAACCAACAAGTTCACATTACATGGTAGCAAGTGAAATATCTATAGCCCATGGCAATTGACTCAAGTCAAAGCATAGTTCTAATAAGGCAAGAATCCATCGAGTGAGTCCAGTAGTAGCTCACACTTTGACCAAGGCCAATGTTTTCTTAGCTTGGAAGGCAACTAGGGATAAGTGAGATAGCCATAGTAATCCATCCATAGACAGCAGGTAACACATCCGAGGTAAGGCAGCATGAGGTGGCTACTGCCACTAAGGGAAGAGAAAACCATATAAAGTTCTCTAGGAGTAGAAGTAAGGCAATCAGTAAAGCAGCCACAATAGTGCATTGTCATTGAACACCAACACGGATCACACAAGAGCCTGTCCCAAAAGAGCCATGGAGTAGTTAAAGGACCAAGATCTTGGGAAGCTCAAACCTGCCATTGTCCAGATTGACATAAGTTTGGGCTCATTCAAAAGCATCATATTTCAATATAGGCATGATAAGGAAGAGCCCTCAGATTTTAACTACATCATAAGGGGTTAATAGGCAGCTAGTGTTGTGTATCTATTTTTATCCCAAGTATACATTATCTCTAACCTTTTCTCAGAAAAAGATCATTATACCTTATCTCTAACCTTTTTCTCAGAAAAAGATCATCACAAAATTAAGACTAAAATCTAGTGTAGTAGATGTGTTCTTATCAATTCTACCTCTCCCAAACATTTCTCAGTTTTAATCACCACAGAAATGGATTAAGAATTAAGCATGGTATTTGTTCTTTCAGTTAAAGAAAATTGGCATGCATATATATAGGTGGAAAACAAAGAGAGACTAGGATCAAGTGTAGAGCATCTGTTCTCTCAGTTTAAAACAAATATATATATATATATATATATATATATATATATTGTAATGACCATCTTGTGATGTATATAAATAAATATGAGTTAATCAAAAATAAATTTTCACTCCATGCATACATTTAGACTTTGCATTCATGATGTAACCCTACAATTTTTGCGCTAAGTTAAAATTCAAAATATATCAACTTGAGTCAAGCCCTTTTGTGCCAATATTTAAGAATCTTGAGGAAGAGCCCTGGTATCGGCAAGTTAAAAGTATAAAATTTTGAATGCAGGTTCAAAAACCCCATTTAATTTATATTTTTCTCCAAAGTTTCCTTGTTACTATATTGCTCAAAATCAACAACTCTAACTTGAATGAAATTATTCCTAGATAACAAATATTTAGAGGAGTAGAATAACCACTGGAGATCCCTTACAATTTCCTAAATAGTTGAAACTCCTTGAACCCTGCTCAATTCAAATTTAAGCACTAAACTGAAAATCTAAAATAGAAAAATAATTGAATTAAGAAGAATCTCCCCTCTCCGACTGGGCCACCCGGCCCATTCCTCCTCCCCTTCCCGAGCAGGCCTCGGCCCGCTAATTCCCTTCCACGCGCGGCCCCGTCTACCCCCTTCTCCAGCACGCATGCACCGCACCCCGCCTGCCTCTTCCTCATGGCGCGCCGTCGGGCCGGTTCCTCCGCCCCGCGGGACCCCGTTGCAGAGCTCCTCCGCCACGTGGCCGGGGCACGCGTCCGCCGGTAACCCCGCCTGCCCTCTTCCCCTGCGAAAGGGCCCTCCCTCGGACGCTCCAACATTTCCCCTTCCCTTTTTTTCTTCCCGCCAGTTGCTCCTCCCGAACGCTTCGCCTCTCTTGTTCTTCGCCATCGCCTGGAGTATCGCCGTCTCCGTCCCCAACTCCGACGGTGAGCTTCCTTGCCCCATCGCCAAGCGCCCCGTGTCCCTTCCCCCCTCTCATTTCTTTGCTCGTGGCCACCGCAGGTACCGCCGGGAACTCCACCGACATGGCGGTTCTTCCCCAACTCCGGTAAACCAAGAGCCCACCGACCCGCTGAAGTCTACACCGAGGAACTTGAGCGGCCGCGCTGCTCCTTTCCTCACACCACGGACGCCTGATGCAATGCTCCGGTGAAGTTTGAGCTCCCCCGACGCCTTCCCTTTGCAGCCCGCTAAGGATTCTTCCTCAAGCCTGAGTAGCTGGCTCTAATTCTTCCTCTAGTGGTGAGCCACCTCCCGCTTCCTTGTTCCTTGTTCTCTGCACTACTCCCTGTGATCACTGGTGAACAGAATAATTAACTAATTCCTCACAAGATGATCTCCTAGGTAATGGCACTAGTCCGTTCTTGAGCACTGTACTCATTGCCCAATTCACCGTGGATCTTGTTCGGCTGAGCTATGAGTCAATGTATTCAGTTGAACCCCTTTTATCCTTTCCAGTAATGAACCAATCAACAATCTGCCATGGCTCATGCTCCCTTAACCTGAACAAGAATATCCCAATGATAAACACCAGTAGTTGCTCTAAACAGATTACTTAGTGGTTGGTTGATCTTGAGCATCTGATGCCAAACTGATATGCCGGTTAATACATTCTCCAGTCTGCCATTGCCTAATTAATTCTGACATGGAACAGTGAATATGACCTAACTGGATAACAACAACTGAGTTAGCACAAACTAGTTGCAGTAAGTCAATGAATCTTCGACTTACTCCTTATGACATGTAGGATCAGTTCCAATATCGACTAAACTTTTATTATGTGTATATTCGCTCGACTAAGACTGGGTATTAATCTTAACGACCAAACCTAAGAAAAAGTATAACCATTATTATGCTTGCTTAAGGTAGGGTCTAACAGTCCTTATAACCATTCTATTGAGAGATCAATTAAATTCAGTAGATTGTTCTTTGCTGTGCATACTCTTCTAGTGAAATGCTAACAATTCCAAATTTAATTGACATCTGGTTGTTTACTACATTATTAGTGTATATATGTAACCATGGGGCTGCTTGTTATCCTCTAACCCCACCACCTAGTTAAATTATGAGAGTAAATAAATCTTCTTCTTTACTGAGAAAAATACAAAAAAGGGGGACCTTAAACATGAGTTAAACTTGACCCTTCTTATGTAGGTCACTCGAAGATCAATTTGAATGGTTCGGGCGTGTCTATTCCTCATAAAAGTATTTAACTTTTGCTGAATATATATATATATATATATATATATATATATATATATATATATATATATATATATATTATATATATATATATATATAGGGGACCTTAAACATGAGTTAAACTTGACCCTTCTTATGTAGGTCACTTAAAGATCAATTTGAATGGTTCGGGCATGTCTATTCCTCATAAAAGTATTTAACTTTTGCTGTATATATATATATATATATATATATATATATATATATATATATATATATATATATATATATGGAAGGCTTTTGAAACTTTACAACGAGTCTCAATTCCGTAACAGAACAACCCCAACTCCGACTAAAGTAAAACTAATAACGTTGGTTTCGTATTTTCATTCCTTATGATGTAGAATGCATTGCATACATACCATCACTTTCAAAACTTCAGCATTCCTTATTTGCCCTTTTGCTTGTCCGGTGTTTGGATGTTTATTCGCTAGAACCAAGCAACGAAGGCTTTGTCGAGTGTGATCATCAGCAGGAGCACTATCCCGAACAGCAAGGCAAGCATGCACGCTTGTTGAATTGATTCCAGTTAACTTTAGCTTGCTTGGTTAATTATTGTCGTGTAGTTCGAATATTTTAAAATGATGTATGTGACATCTTTGCACTAGTATGAGTAGGTTGCTCATGTGAATGTTCAGCATTGGTGTGCTGTTTAAATCATCCTAAAGGACACTTGAACCCTGGAAAGTTGTGAGAGACGGGATCGGACCCGTTGGAGACTTGACGTGTAGCAGCCCACATGATCTTACAATTGAGGTCAATCCTTGAGCCGGCGAGGGTATAACCGATGAGGGTCAGGAAGGGTAAAGGTCGGCCAACCATTTACCCTCAACCTTATCGGGATACCCTCGTTCGAGGTAAAGGTGGTTGTAGCCATCTCCCTCGACTAAATTTGATTCGGGATTGTCGTCCCGGAATCCCTCTAATGGCTTGTAGGTCTTAGAGGGAATAAAAGGAATTGTATTGTGATGCTTGGTTGTGATTGTAGTCACATTTTGGTTGTACCCAATAATATTGACATTGAAATAGAGCAATTGAGTTGGAGCTCATTTCTAGTGTTCATATCAATGAATTGTTACTTGTTGGTAGCAATTTAATGCCTTGGAATGTTGCTATTGGTGTAGCTTCAGATCTGGAAATGATCTTTAAATGTATGGAAACTCAAGTGGTAGCTTGATTCTATTGTTAATCGTTTTGCAATTCATGAACTAGATGCTAGGGATGGTAGTCCTTAGCTTACTTTGCTGAACTTGGTTTGTGTTCCCTCTACCGTCATTTAATTATCAAGTATGCTTAAGATTAACTTGAAATAAGCAATTGCATCTTGCGAGTACGAAAGTACTCACTCGGGAATTCCATTCCTGCAGGTGATCCTAGCATCGATGATTTTTACACTGCTGAACATGATGTTTCTGACATTTAATCCTGCAAGTTTGTCCACCTTGGTCTAGTAAAGGGTTGTACAGCTTTTGGGAGATGATTTTAGTCAATCATCTCTATGTTTATCCCATCATTCTGCTGCTGTTTTTGTTGCTATTGTGTGCTGAAAACGACTCCTAAGTTGTGTAATATCGAAACTAAGACATATCCTTTGTATGGGTGGTAGGTATTATCTTTAAATCCCTCTGTTGTAGAGTTTCGTGATGATATACAAGATGTTTCGGTGGCTGCCCATATGCAATGTGTGTATGAAATGAAGTATATGGGTGTGCCGTGAAGGATTAAAGTAGTTCTTTCTTTCACTCAGTCGAACAGGTATCGGTTGAGTGACCCGCTGGCTGAGATGCTGTGCCGGCCAGGCAGGGTGTGGGTGTATTCTACCGGGCTCTCGAGCGACCCACTAGCTTCCGAGCTAGGTTAGGGTGTGGGTAGAATCGCCGGGCTCCTCCGGTCTTGCTTTACCTAGTGGAATTGGGAACGACTCTAACCCTTCACAGGATCATGGAATTGTATGTGGTTTTGGGAAGTTTCATCGCTTCCGGCCGGCTTGACCAACGGTGAAGGCATATGACGTCTGGTAAGCGTATGGTGCGTTGGTCAGGTGTCGGACCACTCCGTCTCGGTGTTTACAGCGCAGGTACCGTGCCACCAGGCCGACTGGTTTCTCGGTCCTTGGCGATTATCCATTCCCCTCACCATATGAAATTCCGGGGTCCGTCACATATATATATATAAAAGGAATACCAACATCAACCAAACAACAGTAAGCTGGGAGCCTATTTCATAAATGTAAACACACACACCATATACCAATGCCTAAGAACATCAAGTGGTAGTATCTATTCGTTTAGTGCATAAAAAGGATAACAAGCATTGGTCAGCTCAGAAGCAACATGCTAGTATAATAACCAAGATCAAGTTTAGCACTATCTGTTTTTATCACTTCTCAATACCACAAGCAGTCTCATGTTTATATGCATCACTGTCATCTCAGAAGGAGCTTTAAAGCATCATAAGCTAAGAAATTAACCTTGAGGAGACTAGTTTAAGTCATAGAAGAATATAACTGATCTAACCATAACAGATCAAGTAGGTTTTCAAACAACCATTATCTTTAGCCAATCTACTTGAGCACAACATATCAGAAGATTCACCAAGGGGAAAGATGAATCATAGGGCATAAAGTGCATAGCAACTCGTTGCAACACACGAAGGCCAATTAGAACATGACAACATATGGAATTAAGCGTAAAAATGTTGCTAAGCACATCAGCCACTGCTCATAAATCACACCCAAAATCATCATCTTGACATAGTTAATATATCAATGGGAAGCTTAGCTGAACCAAGTAGATGAGGAGATGGAAACCGGCCTTAGCAGTGAGAAAAAGAAAAGGGGGAGCACTTACCGAATGGTGAAGACCGAGCAACATGGACACCCGTGCTGCACCACCGACGGGAGGCGGGCCCCAGCAGAGCACCGACGACGCCAGGAGCTACGACGCTGAGGCCACAGCCATCCTGGGCAGCACGGCACGGCGGTGCCGAGGGGAGTGACAAAGGCGGCAGTGAGCACCGACCTCGGCGGCGGAGGTGTGCTCGGGAGAAGGGGCCGGAGCTCATGGTGACGGCACCCATAGAGTCTAGGGGCGTCGACCCGAGGGGAGACGGGAAGATCCAAGCGGGGAGGTGGAAACACCGGACCGAGGCCAAGGCGACGTAACCGGGTTGAGGTGGCGGCGTCCCGTGCGGAAAGGCAATGCAGCAGGAGATTGGAGGATGGCGAGGGCGGTGGTGCGTCGACGTCGGTGGTAAACCGAAAAACGGGGGCGCCATCACCGGAGCTATCGAAGGAGGCAGCGGCGGATGCGAAGGAATGAGAAGAAGAGGAAGGGGGAATCAGGAGCGAGCCAGAGAGGGATCTAGGGGGGAGATCGAACAGGTGGCGTGAAGAGAGAGAGAGATGGGATCGAGGAAGTTAGGGTTGCGGGTTAGGGTTAGAAATGGGCCGGTTGGGCCATCCGAAAGGAAGATTTATTTTCTTTTCTTTAAAATAAGAAATAAAGATCCAAAGGAAAATAATTATTCTTTTATTGTGAAAAGAAATATAAGGATTAAAGTAAAGGTTTAAATAAGGCTTAATGCAAAATTGTAGATTAACTGTTTGAGTTAAGATATTTCTTCTTTTTCTTTAAAATAAAAGAGATACCAAGATAATTTCTCTTAATTACAAATCTTAAGCTCAACCTCTAGAATAATTAACTTAGTTAAAATATCTCCTTGATATGGGAGTTACCAATTTTAATTTGAACTTTAGGTTAGTTTTCTAAGTTAACGGGGATGTATTGAAAAATGGTATTAATCCTTAAGTAAATTACTACAAAGACGCTAGAACCAGATTATTCTTTAATTAATGTAACACATTCAAAAAGATACCTAGGATGTGTCAAATCTTTAGGAAATTTTAGATACATGTTCTTGTACATGCATTGCCATGTCATTTGCATTCATATAGAGTTTTTTTTGAAATAAGTCCTTATCGGACTTTATCGATTTCTTTGCCAGACGCTGGAGTTCAACCAATCAACCAGTCAAACTCCATTTCAAATCCAATACAAGGAAAGTCCAGTTTCTTGTTCATATCCGTTGAGAACGTTTTACAAAACTTTCCTTCTTGTCTATAACATGCATAAAAGGAAAATCTATTTTCTCAAGATGAATCAATTGTGACTCTTTGATCGCTGGTTTTTAGGCGTGATCATTTCACCTTGGAAGGGTGCCGATGGCACATGGGAAGACAGGTTTCATCACACAGATTTGTTTCATATAAGGTTAAAGTAATCGATTGTGTTCAAGGACCGTAGTGATCACGCTTATCACATAACCTGTATGGGCGGGGCTGAGCTAAAGTACCTTTACCCTAGGTTCATACTCCCCCGGGAACGCAAGACCTCAGTAGTGGGATCGACTGTCAGGAAGGTCGTATTGGCCGCCGGGTTAGCCACTTATGTTGGAAAAGGTGGTATTGGTCATCGGGTTAGCCACGATAAGATTTGAGACTAGTAGTCCTAATGGAATACGACGCGGTGGTATGATCGAGCGAGCGGCAAAATGGTTCTGTGATCGTGGGAGTGTGAATGAGCTCTACAAACTCAGACACATGACCAAGTTTGTTTGTGGGTATAGTTGTGCACCTCTGCAGAGTGTAATAAAGTGTGCCTTAGTCATTCCATGTTCTTGGTTGAAACTGCGAACCGGTAGGAGATCATTAGTCTCTTAATTAAAATTTGACTCTTTTATCTTACAAAATTCATCCTTTTGGAGAACACCGCTGTTCTCAATAGATAGTGCATCAAACACCTCTTTGTTATTCCTGGACTTGTTGAGTGCCTTTTGTACTCATCCTTCTATTCTAATTCCTTTGATTAGGCAGTGAACCAACAGCGGATCAAGACGTAGTTTACATCGAGGTCAAGGACAAAGTTTCCGAGGAGCTGGTAGTGATGAAGGAGGAGGAAGGAGTCGACTACTACTTCGAATACCGTGACAAAAACCCTAAAGCATAAAGTAGAAGTATAGAATGTGAGAGATGAGAGTTGTAGATATGTTTTTTGCTATAGCCGACTAGAACGGTTTTAAATTCCCCGTACTTTTGGAGTAAGTTTGTATAATTGTACCTTGTTCTTTGAGTTTGTAAATTATGTATTGTAATAAATGGACCGCTGCAATGCTTCTATCGTGCTACTCTGTGTGATATGTTGCAGATGAGAAAACACTTCATCTACGGCATGTCAAAGACTAGCATATTATCTGAGAGGGTAGTATGTGGGTCGCTGCAATCAGTGTTGGTGCAAGAATGTTACAGTGATTTTTTGACTCAATTGCGCAGCCCCAAAACCTGGTACAAGTGAGTGGTACGAGATGTACTGTAACCCATCTAGGCTGTTGGTTTTAGCCTTCGCGTAGAGTTCCGTAATTTGGCCGCCAAATTTGTATATGAACTCCCATGGAGGTGATCTTGGGTTTAGTGGATTCGTATCGATGAGTTCCATAACCTCTATGTGTTTGATCTTCTATTTGAGAATATTGTGTATCGGTACTCATAGCTTCTCTAAATTAATCCCAAATTGGCTCTGATCATTGTGATAAGTCCATGAGAGTTCCAATCCACCTTTAACAAGAAGGAAGCAAAGAAAAGCTAATAAAAGTAAATATTATGCAATGATTATAAGTGAAATAGCAAACATTAGTAATTATGTAAAAGAGACATAATAGAGTTCAGTGAAACATAATATGATGAATTTTAGTCCAAGGATAGGATGAAGAGACAAGAGGGTGGCCCGAGCAATAGAGTTGAGAAGAGAGGATTGGAGGTGGTGCTTTGCAAAGAAGCTAGGGTTGAGGTGGGTGTCTCTACTATATATGTACTAGATGGTTTGGGTTATTGCTCTAGATTGAGCTGGTTTGGGTCCATTTTATCACTTACTTTTAAAAAACCCATCTCTAATATCCTATCTATTACCGATGGTTTTAGCATTGAGGGGTGATTTCATGGTAGAGACCCTCAGACGTGCTAACACGAGGTGTGTTCTCTATACCCACCTTTACTCTTCCTCACACATAAAATCATGAAAGGAGATGTCCTGAACAAACACCACAGAATAAATTCTGCAAAATAGTTGTCTTTATTCTCCATGACATATTATACAAATTAGCAAGTGCACAGGTGCAATGTACGTTTTTATCCTTAAACAAGCCGGCCCATGACATCCTACTTGGTGCTTATGTGACATTAAAAGAAGTCAACAAGTCAACAAGTAAGGACATCTCTAATAATAGAGAAGATAGTCTTCTCTTTTGTCTATCCATATCATCTAGAGATAGCAATAGAAATGCATAGTACAATGGTAAAGAATGTTATCTTCCCTATATTTAATATTTGTGTCTCTAGTATCCTAAATTTTAGGGCATAAACCTTCTCTTAGCTTTCCCTTAGCTAAGGGAAGACAAGCTTTTCTCTCTTCACTCTCTTTCCTCTACATCAATAAAAATTCTATGCGGCATGACTAAAGAGAAGACTGGCATCATACTATTGGAGATTCCCTCATTAGAAAGTCAAAACAAGTCAAGAGAAGCTCATTAGAGGGTATATGTGAGGGCTAGCCCACCATAAACTATGTACCACCCCCTCTTCCCTAGTCCACCATGGACTCACAGACCGCTTTTCCATTTCTACCCCTCTTTGGCTCATAGACCACTTTTCCACTTCTACCCCTCTTTGCAATCCCTCAAGGGCACCCTTGGTCATTTGTCAAAGGGTTCTTGCCTATATAAACCCCCCATGAGTGGGCATGTAAAATCCATTCCATAAATGAGAAATTTTATAGAGGGAGGCCTAGAGCTCCAAATCTTGAACGGAGAGCTCTACGGTTGGCCTTGGAAAGTTGTTGATGGCCCAAGTCACCAGCCAAGTATTGTACGGGACTCTTCTCTCGACATAGGACTAGGCCGTGCTCCACGAGATGGTCGAACCTATTCAAAAACATCGAAGTGTCTCACAATGTCGAGTGTACCACGACCTTCAAATAAGGCCATCGTACATGACCCATTACTATTGCATCCTAACTGTTGAGCTATTGACACACCTCTCCTGTGTTGTTTCCACAATGGCAACATTGACGTCATCCATGGGGAACCTAGCCTAAGAAAAATCCCACCAAAGTTGAGACATCGCTCACCTGGAGTAAAGGCGCAATGATTCGAGGTTCCAAGAAGAAAGGTGACACTTTGGAGACGACTGAGGAAGACTACTCTAACACCGGATGCATCGAGGACATGAAAGGAAGTGTACCCCATGGGAGCCGCAACCATAATATCAACAACGGTGACCACGGGCAAGGTGCTCCCAACCCTTGCCAAGTCGGGAGCAACCCATGAAGGAGTCAAGTGCCAAGCTACCAAGAAGGGACACACACACATCGGGAGGATCAAGTGGTAGAATCTGGGAAGGCCATGGACTCCAGAAGGTATCGCTATGACCGATTCTTTCACTGAGAAGATCCTGAGACCGTTCGGTAGGCTCATCCTTTGGGTAGGAAAGTGATAACCAGATCCACCACGAGTGGCATAGGCACCGGGGGACAGAGGCCATAGTGTCAAGGAAAATCCAAGAACCCATCTTCCCCTAGAAATTGAAGCCACCCACATTGAAGCAATAGAACGAGGACTCCAAGACCATCCAATTTGTAGAATTGTACCCATGGCCATTCACATCATAGTTGGATGATCGACGGAGATGTGCAACTCAGGCTGGACATAAAGGTCGAGGCTGGCAGTTTGGCTTGGGCTCGAAGAGGCTCGGCACAGGCTTGGATCAGCTCATAGGTGAAAGGATCTAGGGAATAGGAGATTATCAAAATTTTATCTTGAGATTACTTTCTGCAATAGTATCTCTATAACACTAAGCGGCCCAAAGCAAAAACTAACATAGTAGTGATCAATAGAAGCTAACAACAAAAGTAAGGCACCTATATTAGAGCTAGAAGGAAAAACCTTAAGCAAATTAGTAGTAGGTAAGAGAAGAAAACAAGTATGAAAATGCATATAAAGATGTGCAACAAGATGATCACACGGGAGACACAAAGATTTGTTGTTGAAGTTTGAGCCATTGGTGAGCTCGACGTCTCTGTTGAGGAAGCTTGATCCTACGATCAAATCCGACACCAAATCGTGCTCTTTTCTCAAGAAGCTTGCTGATGTGAAGCTTCCCTTCTCTTGTGGCAGCTCTTTTTACCTTGCGGTAGGCGAGCTCCAAATCCTCACAAATTTCTTGGGGCTCTTTTCCAATCTCCTAGAAGGTTCACAAGCGAATCCTGGCATCTCCTAGAGTGACAAGTTGCGATCAATTTGTCTTGCAGACGAACTCTTGCTTGGTGCTCAACTATGGCTCAATTTCTCTCTCTCTCAAAAATTCCTCACAGAGAATGAAGCTTCAGCTTGAGTAACCGTGGGAGAATACTCAGGGGAGTAGAGGAATGGATGAGAACGAGTTAGGCATGCAAAGAGGCTTGGGGGTATATATAGCCAACCCGTAAAAAACTAATCGTTAGTGTAAAAGAGGGAATTCCCAGAGCTTCTAAGATGGAACTCGATTGTTTTGAAAATTCAAAGCAACAGCTACTTTGGCTGTCGAGAAACAAATCTCAGAACTTTCGGCATTAACTTGGAGATTTTGAATTTCAGAGCACAATAGATAGAAGGAAATATTCGTGGTTTCGACTTTGAACCCAGACCCTCCGGGAATATTTAAGAATTTCAAGGAGGTGAAGATAGAAGCGATTCCCGAAGGTTTCGACATTGTACTTGGAGCTTATGAGATTTTAAAGGACGTTAACTGAGGATAGACATAATGCATTCTTGGAGGTTCAAACATTCTGACTTGGACATTATGAGATTTCAAAGATAAGTCCAGAATAGATTCTTGGAGGTTCCGGGAAATTTTTGGCTGCTTTAACTTTCAAGGCAGATGAACTTATGCATTTATAGAAACAAAACTCAGAGGTTTTGGGAAATTCTTAGTTGTTCTGACATCTAGAAAAACATATAGGAAGGGCAACTCGGATGACCCGAGTTCCCTGACTTTCCACATAGAAGTGAAATCCGGAGGTTCGGACACAAAGTCAGAGGTTCTGACATTTCCATAAAGTGTGAGTCTGAAGAGTTTTCAAAGGTCTCTTTGGATTTGGAAATTGATTCCTAGCTGAGCATTAAAAAGACACTCTCACCAGCTTCTAGATTCCAACCCCCCTTAGTAATACGGCTTTCCCTAAACTCACATGGTTTCTTGAACGACAGAAAGAGTTAGAAAATTATCCTTAGTCTTCATTTCTTCGAGCCATCTTTCCTTACATCTTTTTAGGGGTCACCAACATTGGTTTTACCACTGCTTTTGGGACTAAACACCTAATCATACTTGATGTATTAGTCGCTTAATCATTTTTTCATTAATCATCAGAACCCACTTGGGGGCTAAGATGCACTTTGCATCTCCCCAGTTTTGGTGATTGATGACAATTTGATTAATGCTTAGATTTTGGATATAAAGATAAATTTTTTGATCTATGATATAGAATGAGCTCCCCTAGATATATGCATTATTTGGATTTGCATTTGAATACAAATGCACATATTTAGGTGAAAATTTGAAGAGCGCCCCCTCTATCTTAGGATCTATGGGCATGCATAGTGTAGAAATTAGCATGTGATGAAAAGAACTATGCACGACCAAGTGATCATGGCATAAGTATGGCATTGCATATGAAAATTATGATAAGAAGCACACAAGCATGTCAAATGTAGCAAAATATAAACAACCATGTCACCAAAGATTAGAGTTTACAAGACGTATAAGAATCATTGAATAAGAGCCAAGTTTTGTAACTCGAGCACACTTAACTACGTAAAATCCCAAAAGGGAGCTGTAATGTCTCTCCCTCTTTGGCGTCAAGACATCAAAAAGTGGGAAATGCTAAGAAACTGTGATATAAACTATCATACCCTGTTTGGTTGACAAAGAAGGCACTGAAGTGGCGACAGTCAGAGTAGCGGCCATCGTGGCAGGTGGAGTCGGTGTAGTCATACGTGTTGTCACGGTGGCCGAGGTAGAGGGTGGAGTAGGTGGTTCAACAGTTAGAGGTCTTTGAGGTCATGAAGTGGTGGTGTCACCAAGTAGAGAACAATCGCCTTGAGGTGAACTGAGTGAATTGGAAGATATCAGTGAAGAGATAGGCGTTGCCACGTCCAGTGCAAACTTTGAACCCTCCTCAAATAGCTTTGGTAGTCAAAGATCTTCTCACGCATGTGCCGTTGATTGTGGAGGACTTTCTTTTGATGAAGCTTCAACATCTTGACCTCGTCCTTGAGATATGCAATCTCCTGTTTTGCCGATGGAGATGATGAACGATAGCCTCGATGGCTCCCTTGATTTGTTTAAGAGGGTTACCCAAGGTGGGATCCTCTTCAAGCATCTTCTTCAAGTGGGCATGATCTCTAGCTTGTTGGTGCTCCCACTCTCCTCCTCTTCTTCATGACCCTCTTTTTGTGCTACTGCCCTTCTTCTCTTCTTTGAGGTTTGAACATCCTAGGCAACCTTTCTCTTCTCCTTTTCTTGAGTGGTGGGGGAAGGCTTTGTTTTGTTGGGCTTGTAACAATTGTGCTTGAATTCACAATAGAATTCATTGTCCACCACCTTGTTGATCAAGGTCTGAATGTAGGGAGCAAAGGGCAATGAGTGAGTGTGATCCACACTAGCAATCTGCATGAACTAAAAAAATATACTCTGAGATGAGGAAATCTTTCCCTTCAACCATGCACATGAGGAGGTATCGCTCATAGCTTTTGATAAAGCTAGCATCTCCAACCTTTGGAGCAATGGTTTGCCTGAACATCTTGTTGAGTGTCTTGGCGAAGAAGGTCATGTTCTTGGTCTGCTCTAGGGTGAATGCTGTGCCAAGCTCATATAGGGGCTCAAGCTTGTTTAGCTGGGGTTTTTGATTCATTCCCCTCGAGTCCAAGTGCCTCAGCAAACTCATTAAAGGAGCAACTGTAGTGACGATCATGGGTCATCCAATGCATAACCCTTGAGGGTGATTTCTTCTCCACAAAGAGGGTGACATAGAACTGGATAATGAGCTCCTCGTTCCAATCTTGTCTCAGACCCATTATGCCAATCAACCCTCACTCTTGGCAAGCTTTCAAGCACACTCTGAAAGCAAGCATGCTGCCAAAGGTACTAAAAATTCACGTACCGTTGAGGACTCATGGTTTCCATCAGGTGATGGATGCATGACTTGTAGTAGTCCTACTGCTCGATGGACCAAAAGCATGTGTCCGTGGGATCCTTCTCACAATCATAGGGGTTCAACCTCCATCTCAGCTTGCGTAGTTCATTATTAGAGAAGGTCTTGTAATCTTTAGCCACTCCGGGAGTCTTGCCTTGCTTAGGGAGATGGCAAACTAGGGCAAGAGCAACCCTTGTGGTGAATGGCCATCCTTGGCTTACTTGCTGCTGGTACCTACTGAGTAGGAGATTAGGGAGGAAGCTTTCCTCTTGTAGTTTGAGTAGGCTTCTTGGTTTGAGGCAAGAGGATGATCCCACTTGATTTTGTGCTCTCCTCTTCAAATTTCTGCGAGGTGGAGGGGGTGACAACTACTCTGCTGCTGCTGCCTCTAACTTTGCTACTACTGTGGCCTCGGCCTCATCGTTTTTCTTCCTTTCTCTGACCTCTCTAACCAGCCATGCCTTATTGGACTCCGTTGGCTCTTTATCATTTTCATGGTCATTGTCGGCATCAAAAGCAGGGAGGATCGATGAGCTATGCTCTTCTGAGCCCTTTGGCCATTACAGGGGATCTTGATCTTTTTGAGAGCCTCTATTGACTTCGGAGGAAAATCTTTCTCTCCCACTGTGGGACACACCACAAACTGAGAGGAAACTCTCTCCCACCTCACATATCTGTCTCTCTCTGAGGAGGAGTCACTCATCATTGGTGAGGGAGGCAAACTGACATCAGAGTCATCATTGCTCTGAAAACTCCAGGAACTCAACTTATCTGATGAATTAGAGAGATGAGAGCATAAGATAGTACACATGGGATCTTAGATGAAAAGGACTTGATTTAAAACACAATTTTTTAAAGAGGACATAACGAACTCAAGTTTTTAAGAAATCTTGAAAGTTCTAGGATCAAAGTCAGATGTTTCGAAAACTACCTCTAGACACATTTCTCCAAAAAGTTTAGAACTTCTAAGATTTTCTCAGATGTTCTGAGGTTCACTTTTTTCCACACAGAATGCATTGTCAGAAGTTTCGAGAGAATCTCGGAATTTCCGAGGTTCAAAAATATGAGTCTAGAAACAATTTCTGGAACTTCTGAGTTTGTCTTGGAGGTTCTAACTTCTCTCTATTCAGTGAACAGAGGAAAAGTTGGAAGCTCTGAGTACTCTTGAAATCTAGGGTTCGAAAGTCTAACCATGTCAAGGAATTGGATCTAAAATTACATGGTTTTCTATGGGAATTAGGTCCAATCTAATGCAACACGACTTCATAAGATGAGGCTGTGGGAAGTACGCGTGATGCAAGAATTTTCTCGGGGAGTTCATGGGTTTGACAGTCGTGCCCTAACTCGGCAATGACAAGTGTAGAAGAAACCCGGTGTTGATGATGGAAGGCTGGAGGTGGACGCAGCGTGACCTCCTAGTTTTGACTTGGCGCTAGGTTGTCATGCTTCACTCATGCTTAGATTTTTGCTAGTGTGACCACCTAGTTTGGAACTCATAATTAGTGGAATCTTTAAATGTGCTAAGAACTTAAGATGCTAGCTTCTTTTCTTGCTATACATGTTTCTTTTTATGGTTTGAGGAGCATTTCTATGGCATATTAGCATCTTTTGTGTCTATTTTGGATAATACTCAAAGCTCGCTAAAAATTGAAAAATCAAAAAATTTCATTCCACGTCTTGCATACATGCTTATGCTTGACATTCATACATTGCATAGTCATAGGGGGAGGCATGAAGTCCCTTGATGATTATAGTGCCAAAGGGGTAGAGAAAGTTTATCATATTTTTGGCATATCTTTGCAAGATAGGCATGTGTGTACATTTCATTTTGAGTAGAAATCAAATGCATAAGATTTATAGGAGTGAGGGGGAGTTTCTGCACTTACATATTTGGATTCTATTCTTTCAAACATTCACTTAGCCCGTGCTTGCTTTTTCTTTCCTTGGCCAAGTGTGAATTCTTGCAACATGGTTGTTTCAAAAATTTTAAACCAACTCCAATTTGATTGATTTGGGATGTTGGCAATATAATCATCAAGGGGAAGATTGTAGAACCTAGAGGAGTTATATTGCTTCCCTTGGTTTCAGATGATGAATACTTTGCCACAGAGTTTGTTATTGGAGTTGAATGTTAGGTTGCAAGAATTCAATGTTTACTTTTGAAATGTGTAT
This sequence comes from Stipa capillata, assembly GCA_019208055.1. Taxonomy (NCBI): domain Eukaryota; kingdom Viridiplantae; phylum Streptophyta; class Magnoliopsida; order Poales; family Poaceae; genus Stipa; species Stipa capillata. The sequence goes on from JAGXJF010004005.1 coordinate 994,776, forward strand.
ATCGGATGTTCCGGTATTCTGATCAGAACTTCCGATGTATTTCGGAAGATCCGATCTCGACTATGTTTTTAGCGCTCTGGAAAAACCAGAGGTTCCGGTTTAATGATCGAAAATTCTGATGTGTTTTGGAAGTTCTGAGTTTGAATTCGGAGGCTCGGACTTTCATTTCCAGAAGTGCCGAGGTTTTCCGGAAGCTCCGAGGTTTGTGCGAACCGGATGGTCCGATGTGATTCGGAAGTTCCATGGTTGAAGTCAGAATTTCCGAGCTTGAAGTCAGATGCTTCCGGAGGTTCTGAGTTCAAGTTCCGGACTCGGCTTTTGTGTGTCTGGCAAATTTTCAGATTGCGTATGTGAGTACCAGAGGTTTTGACCACGAGTTTTTTCTAATGTATTAGAGTTTGTTCAATTTGACTCGTAAAAATTGATGGAATTATTTTCTCGACTAACTTGGGTCAAGTAGAAAACTTATGCTCGCAACCGGTTTGCTTGTCTACTAGTGTGCAGGGTTAATGAGTGCGACGGTGGTTCGGTCACGAGGATCGGCATAACGCCTGGAAGGCGGAGATGCGATCAAGTTGGTGGCGATGATATCGGGCAGCTCAAGACGGAGCCTTAGCGGACAAGGCAAAGGTGGAGATAAGACATGAGGACCAAGTTGGTGCGAGGGCACTTTTGTAAAAGTAACACCACTGAAGCAAAATCAAAGAAATCACGGCGGCTGCCAATGATGCGGTTTAGGATTAGGCTTGCGGTGGTAAGGAGGTTTGAGGTCGGATAGGTGGCTTAGATGCTTTGGGATGCATGCTAAGAGCTCTATGCCCTTAGGTGGGCTTTGAGGCCCAAGTGGAGAGGGGTATGCCCCTTCCACTATAAATAGGAGATGGTGGGTTTGTAAAATCCTAACTTTTGACACAATCGCTTGCAAGAGCTGCTCAAAGGAGCTTTGGCCTAAGATGAGAGGCTTTTAAAACCATCATTAAAATCAATACAAGAAGAGTTCAAGAAGAGAGTATGTGTTCTTGAGACTTTCTCCTTTTCTCTTTCTCATTCCCATCTTGATTTCAGATCTATATTGGAGGAAAGACAAGTTCTTGGGGTTTTCAATTTTGATTCTCTTTGAGATTTCAATATTGTCTTTTGGGGTTTGGAATATGTTCCTAGGATATGTGAGATGATTTCGTATTAATTTCATATCATCATACCTCACGAGAATCTAGCAATCAAGGGTTCGATTTTCGTCCAACTTATTAGCTAGGGCTGGATTTTGGAGTTAGAAAACAGCTGACAGTAATTTGGCATTTTCTCTTAGCACAGACAAGTTTTTAACATGATTCCAAGTGGAACAACTTCGTAGTTCCCTTGTCTACCACTGTACAAAATTTCGTTCAATTTCGTTGGGTAGATCAAAATCTGCGAACATTTTTCGGGGCGACAGTCTGCTGTTTTTGCCAAAACCGGAAGCTTCGATTTTCTTCCTCCGGAAGTACCGATCCACATCGGAAGTTCCGACCCGGAAGTCAGAAGTTCTGATTTTTCCAAAGAGTTTAGAATTACGGTAACTTCGAAACTTCCGGTAATGTCAGAACTTCTGATATTTTTACTCCGGAATTTCCGAACTGCCCAGTGTTGACTTCTCCAACTTTGATCGCTTTTGTCAATGGTTTTTCGCTGCATTCTCTGATTTGAATACAATGCATTGTGTTCTTGTTTTCAGAACAAAATTTTGAAACTGACATTCACCCTCCCCTCTATCGGAAGCCATTGGTTCAACAGCTGTATATCCCTTTATCACATGATCCCTAAGGAAGTGGTGTCAGATATCTATGTGCTTGGTTGTTGTCAGATATCTATGTGCTTGGTTCTTAAGTGTTGGAATGGGTTGTTGACTATTTTGATTGCATTTTTATTATAACACAAATAAGGCATTTTTTTCAAATCGAGTCCACAATCCCTCAAAGTTTGCCTCATCCAAAGTGCTACCCATGGAGATGTTTTAGTAAAGAATTTGAAAAGATGATGGCCAAGAAATTTGAGATGTCAATAATGGGGGAGTTGCAACTCCTTTTTGGATTTTAAATTAAGCAACTCAACGAGGGGACGTTCATATGTCAAACCAAATACGTGAAAGACATACTCAAGAAGTTTAACATGGTGAGCGCCAAATTTATCCGCATGGACGCATCAACCTGAACGATGATGGTAAGGCTATTAGCCAAAAAGTATATCGCTCCATGATTGACTCATTGCTTTATCTTTGTGCATTTAGGCTCAATATCATGCTTAATATGTGCATGCGTGCTAGGTTTCAAACCGCTCCAAAGGAGTCAGTTAGTGGCCGTCAAGAGAATCCTTACATATCTAGTTCATAGCCCAAACTTAGGGCTTTGGTACCCAAGGGTTCTAACTTTGATCTTGTTGAATATTCAGATTCAAATCGTGCAGGTTGTAATGTTGATAGGAAGAGCACCTCCGGTACATGCCAATTCCTCTAATTTATTTCCAATTTTCTTTCCAATTTTTTGTGCTAACTAGGTTACCACGTGTGCAAAACTGCCGTCACATCATCATCAAAACCGCTTTCAGTAGAACGAGGGACCAAATCTAGACATATTTAACACTTGAGAGACCAAGAATGTCTAGTCTTAGAGTTAAGGGACCCAACTTAGGCTGTTGCAATAGTTGAGGGATAGAAATAATTTTTTTTATTTAAACACTTCTTTTAATCTAGGCAATGCTTTGCATCGAACTATCTATCAGGAATCAATGCTCAGTGTGAAATCATCTGTCGGCAAAAGTCTATCTCTCGGTAGAAGTATCTGATGGCAAAGATCCAATTTGTAGTGTTAGACTGTTCGTCGATAGAAGTTTATCTGTCAAGAAAGAACTTTGCCGGCAGCAATATAGGCGATGACCTTTTTCGGTCCGAAGGGATATTTGCAGACAGCTAATATGTTGCTTTATGAGGGTCTTTGCTGACAGGTAGGATGCCACTGATGTAGGTAGCGCAGATCAGTGGTTGTTGCGTGAAATCACACTCTAAGGACAACTTCGCCGTATCAAGAGGTGGTTTCCATCGTGGATATTTTGTTTGACTATCACATGCACTACACCACGACACCTACACTCGAGACACCTTATGTGTCGGCAAAGACCACATATACCAATAGAATATGTGTTGGGAAAGATCTATGCTGACAGAAATTTGGTGACGCCTATACTGTTGCCGGTAAAAGGCTTTGCCGGCACACAAGTCTTTGCTGACAGATACTATGACGCCATATGTCAGAGTTTTACCGACAGACATTTCTTTGCCGTCAGACATTGCTTCACCGACAGACAAGAGTTTACCGACAGACTTTATTTTTGCGGACAGATGGTGCATCACTAGAAAGGTGTAATTGCCGACATGTTTTATCATGAGAAGTTATAGTTCAAGTTACATCAACACTGTTTGTTATATTCATACATTTCACATGCATTATAATTATTTTGAATTACAAATGCAATAAATTTAATCAATCAGCAATTGATGTAATAGAACCATCCGATTGAACATTAACTATTCCATTCATTCGAACTTAGTTTTCACAAAATATTTAGATTCATCCACTTGAGTCAATGCCATACAATATACCAACTAGTTACAAAATATGGGGCAAACACCAAACATAATTTCTTTGGTCACTGCATCCCATCAATTTCCATGTGAGCAAAATAAAATAACCTAGGAACCAAAGCATGCGATCATGACTATCTTCGATCAGTATGTGGTGTGGATACTACATTCACCCTATACTCCTCCCTGCAAAATTTATCACACAAGAATAGAATAGCATATGAGTTTGCAGGTCTAAGTTAATAGATGCAAATAAAATCCAAAAATTTAAGGAATAACATCTGGAATGCAAATGCACCATCATAATGATTCTTATACTATAGATCCCCAATTAAGCAAGCATTCGGTTGTAAAAAGCCAAAAAGCTTTGATTTGCCAAATAAACAAGCTATAACTACAAAAGATGAACATGAGCATGTCCACAAAACTCTTCCACAAGAAAATGATGTATCTGTTGAGCTCTAGATTGTTAACCACAGATCAAATAAGAGGTCCAAGAGTAGATATAATACCTGAACTGTGCAATGACAACCCCCGTGACTTGGTGCAAGGATTAATCTAAAAAAGTTATCATAAGTTCATATCAGGTCATCATTGGGTACAATCAAAATGAGAAAAATGTGTGAAAATGAATATTACCCTATTGGATGGTCATGCAATGGATATCATGGAAGCATCACCAAGTGTTTCCATTTTATCATATGCACGAGGTAGTTGAACATCCCTTTTTAATACAACATTCACCACAACCTCATAATATTGCCGTCCAAGAGTTTCACCTCCCACTAAGGTTTCAGGGTAGGTTGAGAGAATTATTCCCTTAGCCACAGGTTCAGGTCTCACCACATGATACAATATCACATCCCTGCCAACCTAAAGCAAGCATTGCATTTTACAAACTTGGAGAATGAAAAACAACACTTTTTAAATCAAAACAATAATCACATAGTGAAGGATGAGAATGTTACAAGGCCTTTTTCTTGATTGTGAGAGGATTCAAGGTTTCTTGGAGTGCCCACAAGGTTTCTGGCCGCAACGCGCTTATGGATAATCATGCCATCATCTTGATTATTGTGGCCATCATGCATGGACACATGCTCAGCTGTGCCATGATATTCCTCATCATCATTGTCTGCTCTAACCCTTGAGATCTATGGAAGATCATGAACATGAATTAGTTCAATACACAAATGATTGAAATATATGGAACCAAAAGGACAAAAAGGGGTAAGTCATTGTACCATATGTCGAGTATGTGAACCATGAGGTGAAGGGGTTTCCACATTTTTCCCTCCTTGAGAAGCAAACACTACTTGTTGCATCTCACTCATTTGTTGCTGCAATTGGTCCATGCGCTCTAATAGAGTAGAAACCCGTTGTTCAGCTTGGCGACGAAGCTCAATTTCTGTTGCAAGTTTTGTTGGCATTTTAGCATTTGTTCCAGGTGTGCCCACATTTTCAGGGGTTGGTCCTAGACCTAACACACGCACACACCCTCTTGGCTCCTTCTCTCCAAAAACATGTGCATATAAGTCACCTTCTTCAATAGCTCTTTCCTTCAAATCTGGATGGTTCACAGCTGTTTCCTCAAGTTGTTTCTACAAAATTGAATAACTCATGCATAGTAGCAGAATAATGAAATGACAGAAACTTAATTTGTTAGCTATTGCATTAGTTAATTGGTATCTTGGTTAACTATTGCATTAGTTCATCATTCAGTTTCCTAATACTATTGTACCCAATGTTGCATGCCCTCTGTCTCTCTCTCACTAGAAAATATAGCTCAGTGGTGTTCTTGCAAATATATTATCAAATTAGCTACTAGCAGAAATACTTGTATAAAGAATGGCTCAAGTGTTCTTTACAAAAGGGAGAAGTTCTTGGTACGGAGTCTCTTTTTCTATCATCTCCAAGGCATGCAAATATAATAGTACACAAGTGGCCATGTAGAGTTTGAAGTACACAACTATATCTCACTGCAAACATATAGGTAATGCACCATGGACATGCAGCCCAGGTTGGAGTTTGAAGTTTCAGTGAGTGAAAAGAGAGGGAGAGTGCATCTGTCAGTTGGAGTAGTTGAGCTAGGAGAGAGTGAGGCTGGAATAAGAGGTGAAAATGATTTTAGAGTAGAGTAGACAAGGCTGTGATCATGGGAAAGTCATTATCATGCGGGCTGTGATTCCGTTAAACTCTCCCTATTGTTCAGAAATCAGAAAGAGGTAGTTCTAATTTAATTTCAGAAAATAACTATATCTGTTGCCAAATCTGTACTATTTTAAGATGATTATATTATACTGCACTCTATATCTCTCTAAAGCCTGTTTATTTCTTTTCCTGCACTCCTAGTTACATGCTTGAGTTTTTGGGCTGACATGCACTACAACTCGATATAACATCTATAGACTTCATTTCTGTTGATGTATACTTTTGACTCTTGGACTTGATAGGAAATACATATATGGAGAGAGAGTACAGTCCATCATCTAATTCAGTGTGCATGTGTTGGTTGTGTTCAACTCTTGAAGTGGAGGTTGGAAGAAAAAAAATGTTTTAACAAACTTACAATAAATGGCGCTGCTTGTGGAGTAGGAATTCCACTTTTTCGCGTATGTGCTTTGATAAAGATTTCATCTCTCCTGGTTTATATCCAAGTGTTTTGGCCTACAATCATTTGATTTCGTTAGTAAGTAACATGTTCCAAATTATGTTGATGCAACACATTCAAACAAGGTACTTTAGTAACTCTTGCTGCCAGCCACATGTAACAATGACAGCTTAGAACGATTGTCTTTGCCTCTAGCCTTATGAGCCTAAACATAAGTGCAAAGACAGATTTTGCATAAGCATCAACACATTAGGTGAAAGCAAAAGTTTGTGATTCGTCCAACGTTTTTATCTTCTTACCTCAGTTTCAGGTTTCCTCCAATGATCAATAAGCTATTTCCAATCAGTTTCATCAATTCTTGAGTCACGAATTCCCATAAGTTGCTCATCCGTCAAGGTCTCGTCATACTTTGCCTTCTTTAGGTCAGACTTGAACTCTCTCCATTTCTTTGCTGCTGTGGCCATAACATAGTTGGAAGCAGATTCATCCACCTCGAAATAAGACTATACCAACATGAGAAGTCATTAAGCAAATAGATAAAAGTACGAGAATAATGATGCTTGATAATCTTCCATACCTGTAAATCAGCCCATAGTTTAAACTTCAATTTGGCATCAACATATCTCCAATCCTCATGTGCAACTGATAATTGCTTCCTAACTAGTATTCCTATGAAATTAGCAAATCTTGTAGCATTGCCCCCAACAGGCTGACCATGTTCATTTAGGTTAACTATGGGTTTAGGTTCATTCCTATTATATATGCTCTTCAATTCAGTGGGGCCTCTTCCTTTCTTCTCTTTTTGTTGTTCACTCAGATCTGGAACAATTTCTTTAACATACAAAAATGAAATTCAGCCAAGTAAAATGGGAAGTTTCAGCCATACAATTCAGTTATATACAAACTTTGGAATACCTTCAACATCTTCTAAGCCATCTTTCAAGGGTTGGTAATTGGGATCTTCGACATCCTGGTTCAATCTAGACTTAGACCGCAAGTTATGCCCTCCATTTCCATCATTACTTGTGCAGTGAGTCAACTGCAAGAAGTCATATGTATGTGTGAAAGATATGGTACACATTATAGAGAAGTGTTATATGTGAACAATATGAAAAGTACACAACCTTTTTTTTCTTGAGTGGTTGTGACAAGCTACCTCCTTGCTCCATGTGTTCTCCTGTTGCAGCATATTTTCTGAGTTCTATTAGTGCTTGCAATCTCTTTTGGTTTTCTGTGACTGATGCAGCCCTCAAGAGTTCATATGCGGGGAGCTCGCTTTGTCCTCTTGTGCCCACCATTTTTTTCTTGTAAATAACACAGCTAGTTAGACTCATAGCTAGCAAATGTTGTAGTCAATTAACATCACAAGAAAGCATCAACAGATTGAAAATGGTACATCTTACTTTCTAGATTTATCTGCTGCAACCAAAGTCCCATCTATATCTCTCCTAACACAACCAATACTTCCAGGAGCAATACTGACATGTAATTTGATGTGTGGATTAGGCGTTTCTACACCCACATAGTCATCTTCATCTTCATGCATGTCATATAAACCTCGAGGATTATACCAATTAACAGTAGACCATTCAACATCAATGGGGTCTTGGACATAGTACACTCGAGTTGCTTGCGATGCAAATATGAATGGCTCATCTGATATCTTCTCGCCGGTATTGAACAAATGCTTCAAATTCACAGAAGTGATCCCAAATTGATCAGTTTTTACCCACTTGTCTTGAATGCGATTATCAACCCAATCACATTTCAAGAGAACTACTTTTGCTTTATGCTGATAGCTGAACTCAAGAATTTCCTTTATAATACCGTAATAAGTCTGGTTTCCTATTATGAGATTGTCATTGCCCTTTTCAAAATGTGTAGTCTGTGCAACTAAAGCTACTCCGCTATTTTGAACCGGCCTACCCTCATCATATGAGAGTATATGAAAATTTAACCCATTTAAAGTATAGCTGCTATACTGTATTGCAACCCTGGTAGGCTCTTGAGCTAAAATACTTATCTCTTCTGGTACTTGGTCACCTATTTCTTCCACCTGTGATTATGAATAATACTATTTTTTAAGATGAAAGGAAACCCATTATATATGGATCACGAGATAACAAGGTCATGTGCCTACTTATATGCAACCTAAACTACTCATGGAAGGTTTCATGATGGACACGGTTAATTTCTCATTTATTTCGAAGACCAATTGAGGAAAGATAGTCCAGATGCTTGCTGCAAAGTTTCCATCACTTTAGCAAACAGAATATAAGAACTCGATATATATACTACTAAGATTCGGATTGCTTACTTTAGGTAAGGTTCAATATGATTATAATTGAAGAAGATGTTCTATGAGCTTGAAGCCAAGTCTTGTTGTCTAACATCACAACACATTTGCCAACCAATCCTCGACCAAGGTTGCTAAAAAATGGAGTAGTACTATCAACTTTTGTGTCCAAGCCGTCATCATTTCTAACTCGTCGAGTAAATTGAGTCTCGCCTTGTAGATAGCGAGAACAAAAAGTAAGACTCTCATCAAATAGATAGCTCTTCGCAATTGACCCCCAAAATAGATAGCTCTTACTTCTGGTATGAACATAGCTCTTACACTTCATCAAGTACCTAAATGATATGAACATATCAAATCTATAAGTTTATTTGCAAAAGATACAAATAGATTGTTGCAAAGATGGTCCTAGACAATTACCTTTCTACAAGGTACATGTTGTGAAAATGAACCGGACCAGCCATTCTTGCTTGCGAAGGAAGATGAACCATCAAGTGTACCATGATATCAAAAAAAGATGGGAGGAATATAGTCTGAAGAAGGCTCAAGGTCTCAGCTATTTCAGACTCCAGTTTTTGCATATCACTTACGTGAATAACAGGTGAGTAGATTTGCTTGAATAAATTACTTATGGGAATAATTGCTGCACTAACTTTTTCAAGCAATATCCTTCGGATAGCAAGTGGAAGTAAGTGTTGCAAAAGAACATGGTTGTCATGGCTCTTTAGCCCAATTATCTTCTTCTCGTTGACATGCACATTACGACGTATATCAGATGCATAACCATCCGGAAACATAACCTGTAGGATCGGTGGCTTCCGACAGAAGGGGGGGTGAATGTCGAGTTCAAATTTCTTTCAAAAATTCTTCGCATACATAGTCATATTAAAAGACTAGTATGATTAGAGTGAAGATGCAGTGGACACACCCCCCAAAAGCTCTTGGTGATGTGGAGCTCATCGATAGCTTCGAAACGAGTCTAAGATTACCAAATTCTGAGTTCGGATGCAAAAGTATGGCCGAAACAATGAAGCTACCCAGCCTGAAGAAAAAGAGAATTTCGGAAATTCCGGGAATTTTTCTGGAGATTTCGACTTTTGGTTCTGTTCTCAGTGAAGCGATTCAGCCTGAAGAAAAAGATAATTTCAGAAATTTCAGGAATTTTTTCGGAGATTCCGACTTTTGGTTCTGTTCTTAGTAGTGAATCTCGGAGGGTCCGAGATTGAAGAATCAGATACTCCGAGAATTCTGAAGAAATGAAGAACAAAACAGGAAAAAACAGAAGTGAATCTCGAAGGCTCCGAGATTGAAGAATCGGACACTCCGAGAATTCTGAAGAAACTGAAGAACTCAGTAGGCAAGAACAGAAATGAATCTCGGAGACTCCGAGATTGAAGAATCGGACATTCCGAGAATTCTGAAGAAACTGAAGAACTCAGTAGGCAAGAACAGAAGTGAACCTCGGAGGCTCCGAGATTGAAGAATCGGACATTCCGAGAATTCTGAAAAAACTGAAGAATTCAGCAGAAGATTAGTCAGGTTCCAGAACTGAGATTTCGATCCAACTTTTTGGCTAATTCAGAATCTACCCAATCAAATCAAACCAAAATTTGCAGAGAGGTGTAGGAAGGTCTTCTGAGTCTAGATCAAGTGTTGATCTTCATAAAAACTTCCCAAATCAAGACATTTACCCCTTTTTCTTCAATCAGCTCTAGAAATGAGAAAAAGAGAAATTTTGAAGGGAAAGGAAGCTCATGAGGAATCTTGATCTCAAATCAATATGGTGTCATCTCACTTGTCCCAGCAACCTATTCCAAGCCCCAAATCACAGCATCAAACCCCCTACAAAGATTAATCACGAAAATCTCATTTCTTGCTTATTTTCCAAGAAAACTCAAAATAGAGAAGAAAAAGGTTGAATTCTTGGGTATGCTTGGATGGAATTAGTATGGGGATGATCTTCCCAACATCTACTTGCCATACCACAGATCAATCCATAGGAGAAAACAAGAAAACAAAAATTCAAAAGAGCTAATTAAGGACATAACTCAAGAATACAAAGGGATTGGAGAAATCTTTTTGTATTTAATTTTTGTGGGTTTTCTTGGGTTTAAAAGCCTCTCATGCTTAGGCCAAAGCAATCTCTAGTGCAGCTCTCCCTCTCCAAGGGTTTACAAAGTGATAACAAGGGGCTC